>SPDT01000004.1:4200000-4775947 GCA_008477525.1 Hypomyces perniciosus | reverse complement strand
GTACTATTCTTTATAGCTCTTTCCTTAAATCTTTAATTTAATAGCTTTATTTTCTTTAAATAGCTAGAGGGGTTATAATAGTAGCTAACTTAAAGAAAAAAAAGCTTATTTAAATAGCTGTATATCGAGGTTATTAAAGCTAGTTATATTGCTAGGAGGAGCGTCTCCTTCTTAATCGATTTTTAAAAGTAGTCTATAGATACTTTAAAGGTATACTTAGATCTCTTAGTACTCCTCTTTAGTCTACGTCGTTATAGGTTAATACTTATTTAAGTATTGCTAGAGTTCTGCTTAGTTTATAAAAAGCTCTCTAAAAGCAGCTAATCTAATTAGATCTTTAATTACTGACTATAGACTAAAGTATCCTATAAACCGATAAATAGATTAAAGGAACCATTGTTAGATATTAATTTGCCTCTATACTCTCTATTATTTAAAGGCAATATTTTTAATAAGCCGGTTATAAGAACCTAAAGGATTAATACTTATATTAGTTGGCTAAGTAATAGGGTAACTATAAGTCTATAGCTAGGTTACTGCCAAAGATATTAAGGAATAGGTAATAGTTAAGAGTCTTACTTATTAAAATTCTTTATAGTTTTTCCTCTTTTATATATACTGAAGTATTAAAGGAAGATTAAAAAACTATACTGTTAATTCCTAGCTAAAAGACCTATAGGGAAATAAAGCTAGGGTTCTATATAACCTAGGTTGCCTACGACTACAGTATCGTGTTCTGCCTTACATAATACAAGTATACAGCGTTTCGCCTTCTTTTTTAGTGTATAGCTAGTACCTAGATCCAGTCTCGCGAACAGTAGTGCTCATTTTTATAATGTATATTCGATACTATACTTTAAATTTAAAGTCTATAAGGAGGGAGCGCTTTTCGTCATAACTGCAGTATATACCTATTAATATACCGGGTCATTTTAAATTACAGGTCTACAGGTCTTATAGTTCCTTATTTCTATTAAATACGCGCATTATTTAAAGGAGGAGAGTTAGTATTACTATCCTAAATATTTATATTCGCTAGTATAGCTGAAGATAAGTTATATATAACAGCTAAGTTGCGCTCATTAGCCTTTCTAAGTGGAAGGATCTTATTTCCCTGCCAGTTAATATATTAAGGAGTAGCTGCCTACTGCCTAGCCATATAGATTATAAAAGTAAACTAGGAAGGAACTCTGCCTTAGTATATCTTATTATTTAAGAGTTTCCGTATATATAAGAACTATAAGTTTTTTTATAGTTTGAAATAACTGATAAAGGGGTACAGATTATAGCTTTACTCTCTACTCTTTTTAAACAGTAAATACTGCAGTATTTCTTTTTATAAATAAAATAGTTATATTTAATAAGGCTTAGACTTCTATAAATAGTAACTATAATATAATATTCTCCCTTTTTATTCTTTACAGGAAAACGCCTCCTAAGTATATCCTAACAGTCTATTTTAATAAGGTGCATGTTATAAGATTTTAAGCTTATAGTATAAAGGCTTTAATTTACTAAGAGGCGTTTTTAAGCTCCTAAAGGCTGCTTTTTCTATATTTTTCCACTAAAAAAAGGTCCCTTTTTTAGTTAGCCTTATAAGCAGGTAGGCTATCTAAAAGAACCCAGGGATAAATATCTAGTAATAATTAATAAAGCTAAAAAAAGCTTTAAACTTTTATTACTATTATAGGCGCCTGCCACTTACTAATAGCTTACTGCTTTTCAAAGTTACAGGCAATTCCTTTCCTAGTATATATAATAAACCTAAAGTATTTAATCTCTTTTTATATAACACACACTTTTAAGATTTAAGTATAGCCTAGTATTAGCAAAGGCATATAAAATTTACTAGACCTTCTTTATATAGTCTTTTTATAACCTTTAATATAGATTAAGATATTATTAAAGTATATAGACATAAAGTCGTTTAAAAAGGGGTATAGTACCCTGGTTAATATACTGTTAAAATACTGCTAGTGTACTAGTAAGTCTAAATAGAATTACCTGCTACTTATATAGGCTATAGTGTATATAGAATGCCGTTTTATATTCTTCTCTTTTCGCGACCTTATTTTATAAAATATAGCTACTATATCTAGCTTTATAAATTACTTTGCTTTTATTAAGCTATAAAGGTTTTAGAAAAAAAGGGGGAGGGGGTAGCAATCTTGCTGTATTATTGCATTTAAAGCGCGGTAGTTTATATAAAAGCAAATTCCTCCTTTAGGTTTCCAAATAAAGAGGACAGGGGCTGCAGCAGCTAAGCTGCTAGCTTAAATAATCCCTTATCAAGTAAATTAAAGAGGGTTTTCTATAATACTAATAGTCCTTGCATAATATACTGTAAAGGGGGCCTTAAAGGAGTTCCGGTTCTTTACTGTATTTATCGGCTTTAAGGGAATTTGCAAATCGACTTTAAGGCAGTATAGTAAAAGTTTAGTAGCTTTTTTTATAAAGAATAGCAAATAGAACTCTTTATATAATTCAAGGGGGATATATTCCCAGGGATCTATAGGTTCTTTAAGCTAAAGTGCTTTTTTAATATTAAAAGCTAATAGCTTAAAGGAAATATACTTCCTTTTACTATTCCTTTTAATGCAGCAGTATTTTTACTTATAATATTAAAGCTGGTATAAGCCGGGCTTTTTATATAGCTTTAATATTCCAGGCTCCTCTTTATCTATAAATTATAGCTATAGGCTAGCTTTTCCATAGCTAACTTCCTTTTTAGCTGTATTATATATTACCTAGTTAGCTTTAACTTAAGGCTTACTGAGGATTAGGTTATAATTTAGTTAATTTACTATATAGGCGTATTAACGTTTAATATAGCTATATAGATCCAGGTAAATAATAGCGATACGGCTAGTTTCTACCTTTTTATAGATTTTAGTAAATGTCTTAATCTTCCTTTTAGTAATCTTAATCTGCAGGAGGTATAACTTCTAGGTAAAGGAGGAGTTTATAATAGTATAAAGGTTACAGCTAGTATCGAATAGCACTGTAATAGGTATATTCTTTATTTTAGCTTATAATGTTACTGATTCGCCAGTTATTTGCTCCTTAAACTCCTTTTATCCCTTTAGTTCTTCCTTTATAGGCTTTAATGCCTAACTTTACATTAAAGCTAATCTTTTAATTTATTACTAGAGTTACTATCTTCTTTACTATTAGTATACTAGTTATTATTATTAGACTCGCGGTCAGCAATCTGGACTTAATGTACCCAGGCTTTATAGCCTTTCTTGCAGAACTAGGTAATATATCCCTCCTTCCCGCAATAGTAATATATAGCCTCCCAGGCAGTATTTGCCTTACTCGCTAAAGAGCTACGTTAACTCTAATTCTTTTATATAGTTCATGCCCCCTATTTAGGTATTGCCCTTTTTATTAACTGCTTATATATAGTCCTTTAAAGTATAATATAGTTAAAGCTTATTATATTTTTTTCTACTAAAAATAGCTTATTAAGGCGGCTCTTATATTCTATTAGTCTAGATTTAATTATTTAATGCAGTTAGCAATATCCTAGACTTTAGTAAGCTATTCGCTATAGGTAAACAGTAGGTTTACTATTACTAAATAGAATTATAGTTTTAGAGATAATACTCCTTTAAAGAAGATAATCTTAACTTAATTAGCCTAGTTATTACTGCCTGCCTTAAAGAGCTTTTATTTAAAATAGGGAAAGAAAAATAAAAGTAAAGTTTTATCTCTTTATTTAAGAGTGCGCAGCTTTTGCGCAGCTTAGTTCTAGAGTCTTTAATCTTTATAGGTATAGTCTAGGTATTATATAAATTCTGCTAGGTTATAGTTCCTATTAATTCCTTTTAATATATAAAGGTAGCGATTACTTGCTTAAATATAGCGTTTAAATAAAAGTTAATAAAATACTATTATTCTCTATTGCTATTATAGAACTTTTTATTAAGTTTAAGCTTTTTGTATATATTTTACGCCTATATAATATACTCCCTTTATTTTTTTAAGAATTTAAATAGGTTAAAGAGTGGTTTTTTTTTAACCTTAAAAGCTTATATAAACTTTATTATAGAGGTTAATATAGGCTTTATAGTTACAGTGTGCGCGGGTTTTTATTTAGGTTATAGAAAAAATAATATTTTATCTTCCTAGCTATTTAGCCTTTAAGTCGCTAATGCTATAAAGTCTAGCTTTTTTATTAATGCAGCTATTTATTCCTGTAAAGGTAAAATAGCTTGCTTGATCCGCGACTATATATTATTGCCCTCAGAGACTTAGTCTCTGAAATTCGCCATTTTCCTTTTATAGTAAGAGTTTTATTATTTACTAGCTAGGTAATAGCTAAGCTATAGATATATAATAAGTATAGCTTAACTAGAAAGTATACAGTTAAGGCACCTTTATATTGTCTATCTATAGCTAAAGGAGGGAAGCTCTATACTAGCTATATATACATTATATAGTTGTATATATAGGGTTATAGCCGAGGTAGTTTCCTAATTAGGTAAGCAGTCTAGTATTGGTTGTATTTCCGGATTTGGCATAGTTATGATTCCGGGAGATATAGCCTAGCCTGTAACAGGTAAGGTTTATTACAGTTAATGTATTGTTTAGGGTTTATGCACTCTTTATATAACGGTTTACTGTATTTCTTACAGTATTCTATACGGTTATAAGCCCTAGGATTATAAAAGCTTAGGCAGCAGTTGCATTAAGTAATTTATACCTTTAAAGTTAGCTGTTTTGCGGGGGCAGAATATCTAAATAGTTTAAAGCCAGGTTTAACCTTTCCCTGAAAAAAGATAACCTAGTTCTAGGAGTTAATTGTCTCGCTATATTAGGATAGTTTATATATAGTAAAGGGGTTAGTAGATTTGGCCTAAAGTTAAGCCTTAATAGCGATTATAAAGTCTATAACGTAGGTCCCTTTAGTGTTAGTATAGTAGCAGGGGACTCCTTATACTATAAAAGTTTATTAACTTTCTGTTTCCTTTAATTTTATTCCTTTTTAGCAAATACCAATTCAAAGAAAAGTAGCTTTATTTATATATTCCAGTTTTTAGTTTATAATATAAAGCCAGAATATACCTTTTATATATAAATAATATTTATATAATTTATATTATATATTTAAATAATTTTATTTTTAGCGTTAATAGCTAAGATTTTCCTTTAACTATAGTTTAAAGGGACTTAAAGGAAGACTTTATTATTAGTATTAATTGCATTATCTCTTTTTTTATTATTCTTTTTAGTATTTATTAGTTTATTAATAGGTTTATTTTTATTTTATCCTATACTGTTAGGTTTAAAGGTAAAAGGGAGTTTTATAAGATAGGTCTTTTACTTAACTGCCTTAATGTAACATACTATAGGGCCCCTGCTTAATTTACTAATAGGTAATAGTAGGCTGTTTTTGTTTAATATAGTAGGGCTTATAGGGTTAGGTGGGCTAATAGGAGTTTATTTCTTTATAGCCCTAGGATATTAAGTATTGTTATCATTAGTGCCTGATTTCTTAAGGGTTAGGATGCCCTTTAGCTTATAGTACTAAATAGCAGTAAAGTTAATAAAAGATTTTTAAAGGGCTTTTGCGATCTATAGAGCAGTAGCTTTATATTATTTCCCTTTAAGTGTAGTAAAGTAGATATTAATAGCTTTAAAGGTGCCTAGCAGTACTTCCTTGCAGGTATTCCTAATTTCCTCTTTTTTTATATACTACTTTGCCAGGCAGCTATAAAGAGATATATTAAAGGGTTTATATAGGCTAGCTATTCCTTTAAGGCCAGGTTTAGGGGTTTTGTTACTAAAGTTGATTTTTAGGGTTTTGGCGTTTCTAAAGCGGACTTCCTTAATAAGGCGCTTTTTAAGTGTAATAGGCAGCGCGAACAGGTTTGCGATATCTGGGAGAGCTAGGGTGGCCTCTCTTTAGTCTTAGGGGTTTGTTGCCAGCCTGGCGGCAGTAGTGATTTAGGTAGGTTAGGCGTCCGAGAGGATAAAGGCAGTTACTATCTTACTTAAAGGGCCTAGGAAAGGTAAGGGGGGGATTTTAAAGGTGTTTTCTTAGTAGCTAGTTAAAAGGTAGTGATTTTTACTATAAGTAGGCACCTGAAGGTAGGGGTACCTGTAGATATATGAGGGAAGCTGATATATGCGGCTATATTAGCAGCGCATTCTTTTTATATGCTTATTGCTTTTGCAGTAAGATTTAACCTTAAGTTAAAGCAGTATAATGTCAAGAACGCTTTTCTTAACGCCTCGAGGGACAAGAACTTGAAACTAGTTGTATATAAGCTTCCCGAGGGTTTTAAGCAGCCAAATATCTATCTAAAGCTCGCGAAAGCCTTATATAGCTTAAAGGACTCACTAAAGCTATGGTTCAATAAACTATCTTTAACCTTAAGGCAATCAGGGTTAATCTTAAGCTTTAAAGAGCCTTGTCTCTTTTATAATAAAGCTCGGAAGATTTTTATTGTATTTTATATAGATAATATCTTAATTGTATATTATTGTATTTTATATAGATAATATCTTAATTATATATTATTGTAATAATAAAGCTTTTTATATTAAGCTACTAAATACTTTAAAAGTAAAGTATAAGCTTTATAGTAAAGGAGACACGCAATGGTTTTTAGGGATTAAAATCACCTATAACTATATAGAGTATAGGATATACCTTTCCTATAAGACTTATTTTAAGAAAATTGTAAAACGATTTAAGCTTAATAAAAAAATATAGCTTCCTATAATTCTAATACCTATTATAAAGCTCTAGAAAAGTATATTGCAAGCTTTAAAAGCAACTATGAAGATATATTAAAAGAAAATAGGATTAGTGCTTTATATAGCTATTATAATAAGGCCTAATATAGCTTACAGCGCCTCGGCTTTATTATAGTTTTTAATTAACCCTAATAAAGAGTACCTTAAAGCAGTTAACTAGTTAATTTACTATTTATATATATAGTATTTCCTAGCTTTTTAATATAGAGGGAGAGGAGAAATATAGGTCTTAACTACTTTAAGTAATACTTCCTTTACTAATAATATAAATACTTAGAGATTATTTTAAGGGTATTTTATTATACTTTTCTTAGGCCTTATCTTATAGAATACAATATATTAAAGTACTATTAATATATCTATAATAGAAGCTAAGCTGCTTGCCTTTACTTAAATAGTAAAGGAGGCTATAAGTTTATATTACTTTTTCTAAAAGATAAAATTTAACCTTAGCGCTAATTGGAATATTAATTATAACAATTAACTAACTATATATTTTATAATTAAAGAGAGTATACAAATTAGCACTCGCCTATATTATATTAATATATAAAATATATAGCTTTAACAGGAATACTAAAAAAGATTATTTACAGTTTCCTATCTTTCTATTAACTTTATATTTACTAATAGGCTTACTAAAGGCTTACTATAGCAGCGCTTTAAGTATTTTAAAGTATTATTAAACTTAGTAAATATATAGTTATTAGAATAAAATATATAAGAATACAGGAAACCGGTCAATTCTAGCCTATAGGCCGCTAGCTATAAGGGTATATCCTATTACTGCAATAACTATTCTTTAAAAGCTTTCCAGCCTTTGCGCGCCTGCGCGTAAAGGGCATTATTATTATTATCGCTGCTGCCTAAAGCAGCAGCCTCTTTAAAGTAAACCGAGTTCTTCTCCTTTAATAGGTTAAATTAAAGGCGCAATGCCTTTTTGCACTAGGTTGCTATTTAATTATATAAACTTATAAATATATAAAGAAAAGAGAGTATACTTACCCAGTTATCCTCTTTACTTATAGCTTAAAAAAGCCAGCATATAATTAATGCAAGCATTAAATAACTATAAAGTATATAATTAAATAAAGCAATATAGGCAAGTTAAAAAAGAGCTTACTAAGGGGTATATTAATAATTACTACTGAAATAAATAATATACTGCTAAAAGTAGGCAATAAAAATATACTGGGAGAAGTCTCCTTTACTAGCGATTGCTAACTTTAGATAACCTTTATAAGGAGGGGATAACGGCAGAGCAGTAAAGGCAGCGGCAGGAGCAGCCTCTAGAGTAGCAGCAGCAGTAACGGGGGTAAAGGCCAGGACGGCAGCAGTAGGAGGAGGAGCCGATAAAGACAAGGATAAAGCTGCCTTAGCAGCGAGGCGTGTTTTATAAACAGCAGCTAAATGTATATCAAAAGCGATAACAGCCGCAGTACGCCTAGACTAGCCGGGACTAGCCGGCGCAAGAGCAAGAGCCGGCGCAGGAGCAGGTATAGGAGCAGTAACAGGTATAGCCGCTCAGCCAGCCAAGCGATTAACGCCGCGATAAGCCACATTTAGGGGGCAACCACAACTACACTTTACCGATAAGGTATTCTTCTTCTGCAATTTCGCTGTTAGCTAATAAATATACAGTATAAAGGGAATTAGTTGGAAGCGTAATATTTATAGCGGGGGCTATATTACTGTTAATGTTATTGTTAATGTTAATAATAATAATGTTAATAATTAAAGAAGAAGAGCGAGGAATAAGGGCTGGGGGGGCAGCTAATATACCTATTCTAACTGTTTAGGACTGATTCACCTACTTAGGAGCTTTATTATTTAACTTCCTATTATTATAGAATAATAATAGCTATAGCGCTTATATTCCTTTTACCTCTATAATAGAATATCGATGCATATTCATAATAAAGAGCTTCTAACTAAGCAAAAGAGGCTTTAGGAGCGTGGCCAGTCAGTTATAATATTATGGATAAGCTAGAGTAGCAGTTAATACGGTATTGGGAATAGCTTTATTAACTAGGGGGTATATTAGGTTAAGTAAGCTAAGGCCTTACTGCTTATTAGCGCTAAGGAGCTTTTATCTGCTATATAAGCAGATACAAGCTGATATATATATCGTATAAGCGATATATTAAACTATACAGGCGTTTATAAAGTGCCTGTATACAGCTTCTTCTTTGTGTTAGCTATATGTATATATAGCGAGGCCACTATGGCATATTCTCTTTTATAGAATCAAGCTTCGTTTCCCATCTCTCTATACTCTATATAGCTGTGCCGCGCTCCGCCATATAACGCGATACTGTTTAGCACAGATCAGTATATAGATGCATTATTGGCCTGGCAAAGACCCTAGTTTAGGGGCCCCATTAATGCGTTCAAATATACATTCCAGCTAGCCGGCCTAGCTAACCACCTAAAATCCAAGTCAAACAAGACCTAAGGGGTTATCGTATATTAAGTCATTAAGTTTAACAATGCGTTGTGGCCCCTGCTCCAAGACCAAGGCAGTAATAGAGGGAGGAATTTGACTATAATACTAATCCTGGTCAGGAATTCGGTTTAGAATTCGGTTAGGAATATAACCTTTATAATGGTTAAAGATAGGATTAAGGGAATCCGAGGACGTATTCTTTTTCAATTAAGGCGGCGGCATTTAATATATATAAATAGTGTATTGTCCTTTTCCTTCCTTCCTTCCCTTCTTCCCTCTTTATCTATACTTTATATATTAATAAATATTTCTATTTTATATAGAAAATTAAAAGTCCCTTTAGCTAGTATCGCCTTAACTTAGGCCCGACTTGAATATATAATAAGATTTATAAAACTAAATTAAAACTACCTAATTAGTTAATATATTAATAAAAAACTCTCTCTTTAACTGCTATAAATTAAACTTTAATATACTGCTGCCTTAATTAACAAGACTATTAAACCTATACTCTTTAATAAAAAGTCTTTATATATTCTCTTTAGTATTAACCTAAAAGGTATAGGTAAATTAACTGCAGTAAACAAATATCTAAAAATAGTTAAATCCCTCCCCCTTTATTTAATTTTAGCCTACTTTAATAAATCTTAAAGAAAAGGGAATATAGGCTAAAAAGCAGTTATTAATTATAAAGTAAAAGTAACTATAAATACTAGATACTTTAATAACGTAAAGGTTTATAATATAAAGGTATAAGCTGCTTTAAAGGCTATAAAGTGTTACAGGCTAGGCTATATCTCCCGGAATTACAACTACGCTAAATCCGGAAATACAACCAATACTAGACCGCTTACCTAATTAAGAAACCACCTCGGCTATAACCCTATACGCACAACTATATAACATATATATAACTAATATAAAGCTTCCTTCCTTTAGCTATAGATAGACAATATAAAAGTGCCTTAACTGTATATTTTCCAGTTAAGTTATACCTATTATATATCTATAGCTTAGCTACTATTTAGCCAGTAAATAATAGAACTTTTACTATAAAAGGAAAATAGTAAATTTTAAAGACTAAGCCTTTAAAGGCAATAATATACAGTTACGGATTAAGTAAATTATTTTACCTTTACAGGAATAAATAGCTATACTAATAAAAAAGCTAGACTTTATAGTATTAACGACTTAAAGGCTAAATAGCTAGGAAAATAAGATATTATTCCTTTTATAACCTAAGTAAAAACCTGCGTAGGCTATAACTATAAAGCCTATATTAACCTTTATAATAAAGTTTATATAAACTCTTAGGGTTAAAAAAAAGCTATTCTTTAACCTATTTAAATTCTTAAAAAAGTAAAAGGAGTATACTATATAAATGTAAAATATATATAAAAAGCTTAAATTTAATAAAAAGTTCTATAATAGTAATAGAGAATAGTAGTACTTTATTAACTCTTGCTTAAATACTATATTTAAGCAGGTAATCGCTACCTTTTATATATTAAAAGGAACTAACAGGAACTATAACCTAATAGAATTTATATAATACCTAGACTATACTTATAAAGATTAAAAACTCTAGAACTAAACTATATAAAAGCTATATACTTTTAAGTAAAGAGATAAAACTTTACTTTTATTTTTCCTTCCCTGCTTTAAATAAAAGCTCTTTAAAGCAGGCAGCAATAATTAGGCTAACTAAGCTAAGATTATTTTCCTTAAAGGAGTATTATCTTTAAAACTATAATTCCGCTTAATAATAGTAAACCTGCTATTTACTTATAGTAAATAGTTTACTAAAGTCTAGGATATTGCTAGCTGTATTAAATAATTAGATTTAAATTAATAGAATACAGGAGCCGCCTTAATAGGCTACTCTTAGCAGAAAAAATATAATAAGCCTTAACTATATTACACTTTAAAGGACTATATATAAGCAGTTAATAAAGAGGGCGATACTTAAATAAAGGGTATAAACTATATAAAGAACTAGCGTTAACATAGCTTTTTAGTAAGTAAGGCAGATATTACTTAAAAGGCTATATATTACTGTTACGGGAAGGAGGGATATATTGCCTGGTTTTATAAAAAAGGCTATAGAGCCTAGGTGTATTAGGTCTAGATTATTAACCGTGAGTTTAATAATAATAACTAGTATACTAACTAGTAAGGAAAATAGTAACTTTAACGATAAGTTAAAAGATTAGCTTTAATATAAAATCGGGTATTAAAGCCTATAAAAGAAAAATTAAAGGCATAAAAGGAGTTTAAAGAGCGAATAACCAGTAAATTAGCAATATTATAAGCCAAAATAAAGAATATACCTATTACAGTACTATTTAATACTAGCTATGACCTTTATACTATTATAAACTCCTCCTTTACCTAAAAGTTATACCTTTTATAAATTAAAATCACTTTAAGAAAAATTAAAATATTTACTGAAATCTACAAAAAAGTAGAAACTAGCTATATCGCTATTATTTACCTAAATCTATATAGCTATATTAAATATCAATACACTTATATAGTATATAAACTAAATTATAACCTAATCTTTAATAAGCCTTAGGCTAAGGCTAACTAGGTAATATATAATACAGCTAAAAAGGAAGTTAGCTATAAAAAAGCTGGCCTATAGCTATAATTCGCAAATAAGGAAGAGCCTGGGAATATTAAGGCTATATAAAAAGCCCAGCTTATACCAGCCTTAATATTATAAGCAGAATACTGCTATATTAAAAGGAATAGCGAAAAGGAAGTATACTTCCTTTAAGCTATTAGCTTATTTAATATTAAAAAAACACTTTAACCTAAAAAACCTATAAATCCCTGGGAATATATCCCCCTTAAACTATATAAAGAGTTCTATTCGCTATTCTCTATAAAAGAAGCTACTAAACTTCTATTATACTGCCTTAAAGTCGATTTGCAGATTCCCTTAAAAGCTAATAAATACAGTAAAAAACCAGAACTCCTTTAAGGCCCCCTTTATAGTATATTACACAAAGAACTATTAATATTATAAAAGACCTTCCTTAATTTATTTAATAAAGGATTTATTCAAGCTAGCAGCTTAGCCGCCGCAGCCCCTATCCTCTTTATTCAAAAACCTAAAGGAGGAATTCGCTTTTATATAGACTACCGCGCCTTAAATACAATAATACAGCAAAATCGCTACCCCCTCCCCCTTTTTTCCAAAACCCTTAATAGCTTAATAAAAGTAAAATAGTTTATAAAATTAAATATAATAGCTGCATTCTATAAAATTAAAGTCGCGAAAAGAGAAAAATATAAAACTGCATTCTGTATACACTATAGCCTATATAAATAGCGGGTAGTTTTATTTAAACTTACCGGCGCACTAACAGCGTTCTAATAGTATATTAACCAAATACTATACCTTTTTTTAAATAACTTTACATCTATATACCTCGATAATATCTTAATCTATACTGACAGGTTATAAAAAGACTATATAAAGAAGGTCTAGTAAGTTTTATATACCTTTACTAATACTAGGCTATACTTAAATCTTAAAAAATGCATATTTATATAGAAAAAGATTAAATACTTTAGGTTTATTATATATACTAGTAAAAGAATTGCCTGTAACCTTAAAAAGCAGTAAACTATTAGTAAATAACAGGCACTTATAATAGTAATAAAAGTCTAAAGCTTCCTTAACTTTATTAATTACTATTAAATATTTATCTTTAGGTTCTTTTAGATACCCTATTTATTTATAAAGTTAACTAAAAAAAAGACCCCTTTTTAATAGAAAAGTATAAAAGAAGCAGCCTTCCAAAAACTTAAACGCCTCTTTATTAAAGCCCTTATACTATAAGCTTAACATCTTATAAAATATACCTTTATTAAAGCAGACTATTTAAAATATACTTTAAAAAGAGTCCTTTTATAAAAGAATAAAAAAGGAAAACATTATATTATAATTTACTATTTATAGAAGCTAAGCTTTACTAAATATAATTATCCTATCTATAATAAAGAACTATTAGCAGTAATTTACTATTTAAAAAAGTAAAAAGTAAAGCTATATAGCTGTAACCCCTTTATAGTTATTTTAAACTATAAAGATTTATAGTTTTTTATAACGCGCAGGAAACTCTTTAAATAATAGATACGCTAGGCAAAGTTCCTTTCCTAGTTTAATTTTATAATTTAATATAGGCTAGGCAGTAAAGCAGCTGCTTTTAATATATTAAACTGCAGGGAATAAAACCTTCCACTTAATAAAGGCAATAAACGTAAATTAAACTGCTATATATAACTTATCCTAGCTGCACTAACAATATAGAGATTTAAGGATAGCGATACTAATCTCCTTTTAATACATATATTTAATAGAAATAAAGAATTATAAGACCTGTAGAACTTAATAATTTAGAAAGACCTAGTATATTAACAGGTATATACTGCAGTTAAAAAAGAAAAGCGCTCCCTCCCTGCAGACCTTTAATTTAAAGTATAGATATTAAAATATATAATCGATAAGGAATAGAGATTAACGTTCTAAGACTATATCTAGGTACTGGCTATAACTGAAAAAGAAGGCGAAATACTGTATATTTATATTATATAAGTAAAATATAACGCTGCAGTCTTAGGCCACTTAGGTTATAATGGAACCCTAGCTATTATTTCCCGCAGGTTTTTTTAGCTAAAAATTAACAGTATAGTCTAATAATTCCTCTATAACTGCAGTATATATAAAAAAGGAAAAGTATAAAAAAGCTATAAGTAAGGACTCCTTAAACCACTACCTATTCCTTAATATATCCGCAGCAATCTAGCTATAGACTTTATAGTTAACCTATTACTTATAAAACTAATATAAGTATAATACCTTTAAGTTATTATTAACTAGTTTATTAAAAATATTACCTTTAAAGTAATAGAGAGTATAAAGGCAGAAATATATATAAAGAGGTTCTTTTAATACTATTATTAGTTTTATAGGATACTTTAATCTATAGTTAGCGACTAAAGATCTAATTAGACTAGCTGCTTTTAAAGAGCTTTCTATAAACTAGCAGGAACCTAGCAACGCTTAAATACAGTATATTACCTATAGACTAATAGCAGACTAAAGAAAAGTAATTAAAAGATTTAAGTATACTTTAAAGTATATATAAACTACTCCCAGAGTAATTAAAGAAACCTTTTCCTAGCAGCACAACTAGCTTTAAATAACTATAAATATACAGCTATTTAAATAAGCCCCTTTTTCTTTAAATACAGTTACTATATAAAACCCCTTTAACTATATATAAAAGAAAATAAAGCTATTAAATTAAAAAACCTAAAAGAAAAGGATATAAAAGATATAGTTAAAAGACTAAAAAGAGTAACTGCCTTTACCTAAACAGCACTTACCGCTATATAATAATACTATAAAGACTCCGCGAACTAGTAGTAAAGCCCCTTTAAAAGATATAAAGTAAGAGATAAAGTTTAGCTATACCTCGGCAACGATAATACTCCCTGGCCTTTTAAAAAGCTTAATTCCTTATATTATAAATATACAGTAATAAAGGTTATTAGCCTTTATATAGTAGAACTAGGCGTATTAACTGGTATATACCCGCGATTTTATATTGACCTGCTAAAAAGAGCGGCCAATAACCCCTTTCTAGGCTAGATTTCAAATAACCCTTAACTACTACTAATATAAATAGATAGCGAGGATAAATAGAAAGTTAAAGAGGTCCTTTACGTAAAGACTAAGCGGCAAGGTTACAGCTCTTTCCGCGAAGTATTAATATAGTAGAAAGGATATATAAAGCTAACCTAAGAACCGATACACATACTTAAAGACACAGCAGCCCTCGACGACTATATATCTAAATATAGCCCAATCGAATCTAACGACAGGCCACTTAACAGCTATACGCCAGCAAAGCAACAGCGCCCAAAAAGAGAGCCACTATAAGAAAGGGGGGTAATATCACAGGCTAGGCCATATCTCCCAGAATTACAATTACGCTAAATCCAGAAATACAACCAATACTAAACCGCTTACCTAATTAGGAAACCACCTTGGCCACAACCCTATACGCACAACTATATAACGCATATATAGCTAGTATAGAGCTTCCTTCCTTCAGCTATAGATAGACAATACAGAAGTGCCCTAACTGCATACTTTCCAGTTAGGCTACACCCATTACATAAAGCTAGTAGCTAAATACATAAAGGAAAACTATATAATTTAAATAGCTTTACCTTTTTTAATAATTTATTAATTATAAATAAGCTATTTAATAAGCCCCCCCTTTTTATATAAAAAGTATAGATATACTTCTAGAAATTAATATAAAATATTTTACTTTATAAAACCTTTATTATATAGGTTTTAGAATATAAGGATATTATAGGCAATAAATAAACTAAATATTTAGTTAAATAAAGAATAGCCTTTTCTGCTATACTATAAAACTAGGCTATAATTATATATATTAAAAGATAGATTAAAGAAAAAGTTATAAAGGTAAAGGAGCGAGAATAGTTTAGTAAAACCCTAGAGAGCTATAAATAATAAGGGCTTAAAGCCCTAGCTTCCCTTTAATACTTAAACTTTTATACCTTATCCTCTATAAGCTTTTAATAGAAAGATTAAGATATAAGGATTGCTAGGAATACTATAAATGCTTTAAGTATAATAAAGAGTCTATTTATAAGTAAAGTAAACTAAAAAGATAAAGCTACTTTGCGGAATTTAGAATAGTTAAGCCTTTCTTTTTAAATATCCCCTTAAAAGAGACCTTTTTCTTTTACCTATTTAGATTTATAGGAAGTAAAGCCTTTTAGAAAATAGTAAAGGAATTAAACCTTTATAGCCCTCCTTTAATAGAAATAGATTAATAATACTTAAATTAACCCTTTTTCCTTTATAAATTAAAATTTAATAAATAGTAGTATAAGCTACTAGCTTTTAATATCCTATTACCTATAAGGGATTTATATAACTAGTTTACTTAATAGATATAAATAATAAAATAAATAAATACAATAATAGTTACCTAATAAATCTTATACTAGTATTATTAAATAAATAGATATTAAATGAAATATCTTAGTTTAAGTGAATTTAGGTGCTGCTACTGCCTAAATGCATTTATATAAAAAACAATTAAACTTATAGTTTTTTTAATAAATTCCCTAGTAACTATTTCTTTTATAGGTATTTTGGCAATACTATAAGTCCCTTACTAGCTTAATATATTGTTTATAGGGGGGGACAGTTACTTTTTACTTTTATACTGCAGATTACTATAGGTCTAGGGTTAGTCTAGGGTTAGTCTAGGGTTGGGTTAGGCTATATTTTGCTGCCTAAGCTATTCAACCTTAATGTTATCTAGCTATCTAGTTTAATTACACTTTAGGTAAAGAGGTAAAGGTAAAAGAAGGTAAATAAAGGAAAAGGTAAAGGATTAAGGTAAGGAAAAGTAGGAAATAAAGGGATAAATAATAAGAAAATATAGAAGCAGGAAAATAAGAAAATAAGAAAATAAAAAAATAAAACAAGGAAGTAGGTAAAATAGTTAAGGTAAAACCTGTACTTGGCTATAAAGTTAGACTTAGATTTTTATACCTTTATAGCTTTATACCCTAAACTAAAGCTTTTTTTTATATAGGTTTAAAAGATTTCATACTTTATAATTTTAAATAAATATAATAAAGAAAGAAAAGGTAAAGAAAAGAAAAGAAAAAGAGGGATAGTTAAGGCTAACCTTTTATTTAACTATATAGTTAAGCTTATTCTTTTAGCTTTTATAACTATATACCCTAGGGTTAACTAGTCTTATACCCTAGGGTTAAAGAATTTTATACTTTAAGGTTAAAGAACCTTGTCTTTTAAGGTTTAAAAATCTTATCCTTTAAGGTTAAAAAATCTTATACTTTAAGGTTAAAAGACTTTTATTCTTTAAGGTTAAAGAATCTTATCCTTTAAGGTTTAAGAGTTTTATATATTAGGTTAAAAAGAGTGCTTCTATTTATTTAATAATATAAATAAAAGTTAAAATTTATTTAGTTATATTAATATTATAATATAAAACGCTAAGTTAATAATTTAGAATTTAAATTAGTATAGAATAAATAAATATTATTAGTTTATTTTAAAGTGACTATAGCTAGTTTAGCTATATTAAAACTTCAATTGTAATAAGATTATAGGTTTATTGCTGCTGTTTACAGGCTTTTTTATATAGTTAAAGTTGTAAAAGAGAATAAATTTATTTATTAGTTAAGTTTAGTTAATAACTATACCTATTAAGGTTTTAAGTAAATTCTAAAGACCTAGATTATTATAGTTAAATTCTATATAAAAAGTAAAGCCTATAATAGTATAACCTTTATATAATTTACTATATAATATATAAAGTATAAAAAAGTAATAGATAATAAAAAAGAAAATAAAGTATAGAGAATTAAAAAGTATATAGGGATAAAAAGATAATATAGACTTATATTTATTATTATTATTTTAAAGTAATAAAGTGCTAGCAGGCTATTTAACCTATTTACTTTATATATAACCTTATAGCTAGGTAAAGCTAGTCTTTAAAGTAAATTAATAAATATAGAAAAATAATAAATACTATTGCAGTTTATAATCCTTATAAAGGACTTTAAATAAGTATTTATTTTTAAGCTAATAGACTGAAATTTATCTTTATGTATTTTAGCTAATATTAAAGTTAATTTAAAAGTTAAAGATAATAATATTTATAAAGCTATATATTTAATAATAATATTAAATAATAGATTTATTAACTACTATTGTATAGAAATAATAAAGAGATTTAGGCTTTAAGAATAATACTTTTAATACTTTTATTAATAAATATATATATAGTAGGTAATTTAATAATAAAGAGTTTACTTTAAAGTTAATATAGCTATACTATATCTTTATAGTATAGATACTAGTAAATATATTAATAGTAAAGTAGACTTTAAGGTATAATTAATTAATAAATTTGCAGTATATATAAAAGCTTTATAGTATTTTTATATAAAAGTAAACTTAATTAAAATACAAAAAAGTATTACTGTTAAATAATATATAGTTACAGAAAGATAAATAATATAATAATATATTAAAAACTGAGGTATACTAGAACTACCCCTTTATTTAGCGATATTTTAATATTTTTAAAATAGCTATTTATTAATAATAAAAGGAAGGTTAAGATTTTAGCTAGGCAGTACTACATTAAAGTATTAAAGGCATATATAAAGCGGATAAGCTTTAATAGTAATAAACTATAATAGCTATATAAGTTTTATAATTAAAGTATATAATAATAAATATTACTATTAAAAAAAAGATAACTGAAAATGTATATAAATACTTTACTACTAGATTTAAACTTTAAGCTTTAAGTAAATTAAAAAGATCCAGCTTTAACAAACAGTTATAGTAAAATCTAAATATAGGTAATAGTAGTATTATTGCAAAATCTAAAGCTGTTTTAAAGTAAAGGTATAGATATAGAATAGTAGATAAAAAGTATATTATATTTAAGTAGCAAAGTTAAATTCCTACTTTATCAGCTAATAATAGTATAGAGGAATATATAATAAAGGGCTATAATAATATATTAATACTAGATTACAATTAAAAGGATAACCTTATAGATTTTAATATAGGATTAAATAATTAATTATAGGATAAATAATATAGGTTTATTAACTAAAAGGAATATACTTCTAGTTAATAAATATAGGCGATAGTTTTAATTTATAACTTTTTAAAATATACTTATTACTTTTACTAAACTACTAAAAAATATAACTATCTATAAAGTTAATAAATTAAGCGTTTATATTAGCTTTACTTTTAGCAGGTTAAATAAAGTTATAGATATAAAAGCTCTTTTACTTTAATTACATATAATCACAAATTAAATTATCCTTTAAACGCTAATTTAACTTTTTTATTACTTTTAATAATAGTAATTACTATACAGTATATAAATATATATTATAGTCTCTTTAACTTTAGTTTTTTAATATTTATTATTTAATATAACTATTAAAATATAAAAGGTAAATATTATATTTAATAATAAACTATATAGTGGCCTAGTTAAATCTAAATTTTATAATTATTATTAACTAGCAGGATTATAATAAACTGCCTTTATATAATAACTTATTACTAGCACTTTAATATATTAACTTTTAGCTTATTAAAAAAGCTAATAAAGATTATAGATATCTATATAGGATATATAAGATTAACTATTATTAAAAGCAGTATATATTACTTTATAGCAAGAGATTCTTAAATTTACTTTAACTTATTTAACAGCCTTTAAAAGTCTAGCTATAAAGGTATACTTTAAAGAGCTATTAGTTAAAGTAAATAGCAAGCAGTATATAGATTACTTTTTAAATAAAGTATAAAGTAATATATTAGGGATTATATATTAATATATAAAGCTAGAGTTCCAGCCTAAATAACTTATATTTAATATAGTAGTAGTAGTAATAGTAATAGCAGATTGTTTTAAACCTTTATAAATAACTATAGACTTTATAAAAGCTTTCTGCTAGTATATAAAGACAGCGCCTGCATTTACTAAAAATACTGCCTTAAACTATAAACTTAACTTTATAATATTTTATAATATATTAGCTAGCTAGTTTTTAAAGCAGTTTTAGCTAAAGTTTAAAAAGGGAGGCATTAACTAGTATATTCTGCCTAATTTTACTTTAAAAGCTATAATAGCAGAAATAATAAAAAGGGATAAAGAGGATATTATATATAGTAGCCTATTAATATCGCTTAGTACTTTAAAGGTATAGGCATTAATATTAGGTTTGATTGTAAGCAAGATAAAATATAATTATAAGTGTATAAATAAGCGATTATAGTACCTATTGCCTGCAATATAAGTCGTTTAGCCTATTATTAAAGGGGTAAAGGAGCTAGGCTAAACTATAGCTTTATTATTATAGCCAATATTATAGGCATTTAGCGTATCTTATATTTTAAATACTTTATTTAAAAATATTACTTTTTTTAAAAGAGTTTCAAAGTAAAGCTATAAAAGAGCTTAATATTATTATTATTTTTATTATTAAGTTATATTTTATTAATTAAATATTTTTTAACTGTACTATATTATAAAGCTTTATAGTTTATTACTATTATTACTCTTAATACTTAAACTATATAGATAAATTTAAGTTTTTTCAGCCTTATAATATTTATAATAGCAATAACTATTTAGTGTCTATATATTTAAAGTATAATAATAGTTATATTAATATATATATAAATATAATAAAAATAATATAACTAGTATTTTATAGGCTAAGTTTTTTTCTTTAAGGGTTAGTTATTATAGTATTATTTATAAGAGAAAAGAGAGTCTAGGTTATATTTACCCTATATATTAAGATATTATTAATATTTATATTAGGCAGGTAGTCTTATCGTTTTATTATTTTCGTTATAGTAAATAAATAGGCTTTTATATAACCTTTAGCTATAGATATTAATATATATATAGACTATAGAGAGGAAAGCAAAAAATAATAGCTTTAGTAGCTATATAACTTTGAATTCTTATAATAAGTTCTATCTTAATGTAAATAAAGGCGAAATAAATTATAAAAGGTGGAAACTATAATAATTAACGTAAAAAACTTAAAGATTATCTATTTATTTAGCGACTTTAACATAAAGTATAAATATAACAAATACTCTTTAAAGCTTAAGATCCTAGTTTTAAACTTTAATATACTAATATAGGGCGAGATTAGTAGAGTAGTTTATATTAAGAATAAATATAGTAGACTTTAATACTATTTAGGTATTTAATATATTTTAGTAAATATTTACTATAGATTATAGATAATAAAGGGCTGGATTAAAGCTAGCTAGCCTAAATAATAAATACTACCCTGTATTTTATTTAAATATAATTAATATTGTTAACTGCCTGCTTTAGCCTATTAGTAATAAAAGCGGATTCTTTAATAATATTAGCTTTACTTTATTAAACTAGCAGGTACTATATAGTTTTAAGTATACTGTAAGCAGTCTCCTATTTAACCTAGTATACTATATATTCCGCCTTACTATAAAACTATCCTGCTAAAAGAACTACAGCTATACTATTAAATACTTATCTTTATAATACTAAAAAGTCTTTTAAAAAAATAATAAAGAATAGTAAAAGGGTATATTAGTAAAATATTATTAGTACTGCTAAAAAAAGTAAAAATATCTTTTATATAATTTACTAGGTGAAGCTATTACTAGTTTTTTAACTGCTGCCACTATAAATAAATAATTAAGTTTTTACCTTTTAAGAAAAAAAGGCTACTGCCCTTTATAATACTATACTTAAAAGATATATAAGAGCTAATAATATTAAAAACCAATAGTCTTTAATTAACTAATAATAGTAAATTAAACTCCCTTTAATAGTTGTATTAAATAAAGTAGTATTAGTTATAATATATATAAAAAATATATCTTTAAGCATTAATAATATTATAATAAATGTTTTATAGCTTTACTAGCTAATAATTAAAAATATATTTACTCCTTTTATAAAACCTGCTTTATTAAAGAGGAAATAACATACTTAAAGAAATATAAAAACCAATAAAAGACGGCCCTAAAGACTAATATAAAAGCCATAAAGCTATTAGCCACTTAAGTAAATGTTATTATTGCAGTCTATTGCTGACCTAAGGCTAGATAAAGAGAAAGAAAAGAAAAGAAAGCTATCTTGGCTGCAATTCCTACTATTAATACCCCTTTTTCCCTAATTTAACTAGTTTTCCAACCATTTTTCTAGCCTTCCTAATTAGGCCTAGCTCTCGGGATCTATCGGGCTAGTTACAGGCATATCAGATACTCCCGAGCAAATAGTAAAGATTGCTTTTCAGTATTAGTTAAAAAAGGGATTTAACTTTCCCCCCCCTTTAATTAATAGCAGCAGCTATAGATTAAACAGCTAAGGCTTTACTATTACTACTTTATAAATTAACTAAAATAATAAGTTAAGTACTAGGTTAATTACCTGTTAAGCTATAGTAAAAGGATAAATATAAAAAGAGCTACTAGGCTTTTTTAACTATTAAGAAAACTATAATTATACTATTAAATACTTATTATAATACTAAAACGTTTTTTAAAAAAGAAATAAAAAATACTAAAAGAGTATATTAATAAGATATTATTAATATAGTTAAAGAAAATAAAAATATTTTTGATATTGGTTATTAAACTAAACAATTACTAATATTTTAACCTTTATTACTTTAAATAAAAGACAAGGTCTTTACTTTATAAAAAACAAGGCTATAGCTTTTTATAATACTACTTTTAAAAAATAAATAGCAGCTAATAATATTAAAAAGCTATAAATCCCTATTAGCCTTTAATAATAGTAAATTAAACTCCTTTTAATAGTTTTATTAAAAAAGCAGTAGTAGTTATAATATATATAGGAAATATATCTTTAAGTATTAATAATATTATTGTAAACCTTTTATAGCTTTAATAGCTAGTAATTAAAGAATATATTTACTTTATTTATAAGCTTTACCTTTAAATAAAATATTACCTATTAGCTTTTAAATTAATTAAAATAGTAATAATTTTTAAGTTTAAGAAAAGAGATTTATTATTCTTAAAGGCCTAAAAACTAATCTCTCTCCTTTTTTACTTAAATAAAAAACTTAAATGCTTTATTATATAAAGGATTATATATATTATAATTATATAATAAATACTATACCTTAAATAAATTAACGCCCTTTTAAAAAAATCTAATATTAATTTAATTATTACTTTAATTTATAAAGTTATATTAGCCTTTTATAATAAAAAAATAGCTACTTTTATTACAATAGATATATAAAGGGCTTTTAATATAGTTTTTATTAATAAATTAATACTTTAACTATATAAGTAAAGCTAACTTAATTATATAGTTAAATAAATTTACTTTTTTATATTAAATTATAAAGTTTAAGTAAAACTATTAAAAAACTAACTTAACTGCTCCCTTTAAACTATAGCCTTTTATAAACGTTATTAATATCCTTAATTTTCTTTTAACTTTATATAGCCATAATATATTATTTATTTATAGCCTTTATTTAAATTTAAACTATAGCAATTAAATAGTCTTTTATTAATAAACTATAAAGGTTTAGCTATATAAATAATATAGTATTTTAATTTATTAAAAACTTTTTAAATTAAATAATAACTTAAATTAAAGGTATAGTTTGAAAGCTTTAATAGTAAAGTAAAAATAATATAATATTATTTAATTTTAAGAACATAAAAATAAAATATTTATTAAAATACTATTTATAAAATCACCTATTAGTAATATATAATAATATTTAAAAACTATATTTAAAAAAAGGTTAATTAAATAGCTAAGCGTTTTCTTTAACTAAAAGCTTAACTTTAAGATATATATTAAAAAATAGGCTATAAAGGCTTATATAGTAATAAATATACTATAAAGAATTTTAAGCTTTATATAAAAGGCTGCTTTATATATTATATATTAAATAGTTTGTATATATATATATAATTAATACTTTATTATATCTTTAAGGTATAGTATAAAGGCCTATATATATATAAAATATAATACCTTTTAAGTTATTTAACTTTAATCTTTAAGTTAACTATAAAAAGTATCCTTTTTATATGAAAAATATTATAGTACCAAACCTGCCCTCTAATAACTTATTAGTATTATGTATATCCCTATATAATAACTTAATCTTATACCTTCAAACTATATTCTTATAGCTTTTTACTTTATTTAATGTATAATAAAGATATTACTTTAACCCGCTATTCTATATATAATAATAGTTTATGCCTTTCTATAATAACTGTACTATTACCTTTAGCCCTTAACGTTGCCTAAAAAGATTAATAAAGTTACTGATAGCCTAGTTGTAATACTATAAAAAGCCTTATATCTTATAGGAAATTTACTAATCCCTAACTATATCGAGACTTTAAGCCTAAAAGCCTATATCCTTATAGTAAAAAATATACTTTAGCCTAGCTTCTTAATAAATACTTAATTCCCTAGCCTATATTTAACCTAAAAATATTAAAGTAAAAATAAAAGGTATAAAAAGGGACTTTAATTAAAAAGTAAAACTTATTAATTACTTCTATAACTAGCTTTATATTTATATTATTTAAAAGCTTATAATAATAATTATAAATTAACTTTATAGCTTTAAATACTAAAGCTTAATTAATTGTTTAATATTATTTTTAATTACTTTTAAAACTAAAAGTATAACTTTAATATAGCTTTAAAATAAAAACAGTTTAAAAATACTGCTATTATTAAAAACCTAAAGTTTATTAAACATATAGTTTAAAGTAAAAGTAATATAATTAATAAATTTATTAAAGTTAAAAGTAATAATATTTTAAAGTATTAAATTAATAACTTTAAGGATAAATTTAATATTAATAATAAAGATATAAAAACCTATTAATAAAAGTATATAAATTAGTATTTTACTATACTATATAATATTATAATTAATACTAAATACTTTAATACCCTTTATAAATATATCCTTTATATTAATAGCTAATTAAATAGTAATACTTATAATTTAATATAAAAGGTATTTAATTATATTATAATAAAAAAGATAATTATATAATATAAAAATAAAAAAATAGTAAATCTTTTACTAAATTCTTAGACTTATATTATAAAACTTTTAACCTTTTATAATCTACTGCCTAAAAGTTTAATACCTACTATATAATAAATAAACTATTTTAAAACTTTATTATTAAATTCTATAAACTAATAGCCTAATCTAGTAAAACTAATACTTAAAAGGTTAATGCCTTTTACTTTAAAGTATTTAGAAAAATAGCTATTACTTTTATTAATAAAAGTAATAAGCCTTTAAGTAAAGATAATTAATTTATTTAAAGAACTTTTAATTAAAAAGTTTATAATAACTTTAAAAAGTAGGCTTATTATATTAAATTTAAAGGTAACTGTAAGTTTAAAAAGCTAAATAGTAACTATACTCTTTAATAAGCCCTGCCTTAAAAGAAATTAAGCCCTTTAAAGTAAAAAGATATAGGCAATCCTATATAGTTAAATACTGTATCCTTTACTTTATAATATCAAGAATACTAATAACTTTATAACCTATATTATTACTATAGCCGCCAATATATAGTTAATAACTATATAGAAAAGCAGAAAGTTAATACTATAAAACTTTAAACTTTATAGGGATATAATAGCTGTTTCCTAAAACGCAGAATATATTAAAGCAATAGTATTATAGTGCCTTAAGGCAAGGTATATACCCTAGGCCAGGGAAAAGGTATACTAGCACTATAAGTTCCTATTCCCTAATTCCTATAATATTAGTATTTCCTAGCTTAAAGAAATACCCTATTATACTATAGAAACCTATTTTTATATTATATTAATAAAACCAGCTTTATTATAGCATTAATTACCTTTAGTAATACATTTACTTATAAAGACGTAAACTTTAATATAGGAAGGTAAAGAAAAGAGTAGTTTCCTAATACTATTATATTAAGAAGTATAATAAAATATTAGAATAGCCTATAAAGCTAATACCTTTATAGATATAATATATTATTATTAATAATAGACTATTAATTTTAAATACTATAAATAGTAAATTATTATTTATTTATAGTACATTATTCCTTATATATTTACTAGTAATTATATTAACTATTATTAATAATAGCTGTTTAATATAAGGCTTTATAGACTAGTATTTCCTTTAAAAGTCTTAAATCCCAATCATATAATTACTTAAATTAAAGAGCTTTATTTTAACTAATAGTAAAGCAGCAGTATAGTTTACTGATTATATAATCTTAAATATAAAAATAAGGGAACACAGAAAGGTATATATTTTTTTTATAACTAATCTTTTAAATTAAAACCCCTGTATTTTTAGAATACTATAGCTATAATAATATAATTTTAATATTAACTAGCTTATATTAATAGTTACTTTTAACTTGCAATATTATTTAATAAATTATTGCCTTTAAACCTACACTATACTAATAATTCTTAGCCTAATAATTATTTTATATAATATTAATATCCTAGGCAAACCTTTAAAGTTAATACTTTATAGTACTAGTAAAACATAAAGTTATATATTAAAAAGGGTAAAAAAGAAAGTTAAAAAGATAGTTAGGTTTTAAGCTTAGATTGAAAATATACTAAAAGAAATAATGCTTTAATAGGGAGAAAGGGATTTATATATTAACTTTATATTAATATTAAAGTAAAATTACTATTATATTTATTAATTTAATAATTATTAAAGACTAAAGGTTAAAGTATAAATAATATTAAATAAGCCTTTAATACTAGTTTTAATAGCTTATTTATCGCTAGTAGCTATTAATATTTATATTAATATAACCTAGTATAATTCTTTAAGCTAAGTGTATTAATACCTAATAAGCCTGCAGTAATAGCACTATATAAGCGACTTAATTTAATAAATATTTAAATATCTACTGCAATGTTATTTATCTAGTTTTATAACAACCTATTTATTTAATATATTAAACTAACTTAGGTAGACTTAGTAAAAAATATATAAAAGTAGGAATATAAAGTATATTAACTATTAAAGTTTAATAAAGATACTTTTATAAGTGTATTATAAAGATAAAGCAGCTTTATAGCAGTATAAATATTATTCTTTATAGCTTTCTATAATTTCTTTATATATTACTATAATAAAAAGTACCTTTAAGGGATATTAAAGTTTAATATTAATAAGTTTATAGAAGTAAAGCTAGAATTAATAAAAAGTGATATTTAAAAGAAACTTTTTAATTAGCAATAAAATAAAATTATTAGCTTTTTTTATAATTAGTAAATAAACTTCCCTTTAAGAAATAATAAAACTATAAAATTAAGCTTTTATTATAGAAAAAACTATTATATTAAAGAACTGCCTAATATTATTAAATAAACTTTAAATTATAAAAAGATAATTAAATAAAGATTTAGCTATAAGATTTATTAAAGAATCTAAAGTAAGATATACTGCCCCTTTACTCTTTAATGTAAAACCTAAAAAAGGCGTCTATATTTATAAAAATTATTAAAGCTTTAATAATATTACTATAAAAAATTATTACCTATTATTACTAATTTAAAGATATTAAATGCTTTATATAACGCTAGATTTAATAACTGCTTTTAATAAATTTAAAATTATAAAAGGATAGAAATAAAAAATCGTATTTATAACCTAATTAAAGTTATTTAAAACTCTTATTATACCTTTTAATCTTTATAATACTTTAGCCTTTTTTTAATATTATATTACCTATACTTTATATAATTTACTTAATAAAGTTTATATAGCCTACTTTAATAATATTTTAATCTATTTAATTATATAATAGGAATATTAATAATATATTAGAAGTTATAAATTAATTAATTAATATAAGTCTTTAAATTAATAGTAAAAATACGAATTAAAAATAATAAAAATAAAATACTTTAATTTAATTATTATAAGTCATAATATTAAAATAAACTTTAAGAAAGTAACTGCAATTATAAGTTAAAAAAGACCCTTAAATTTCCGTTAACTTTAATACTTTTTAGGCTTTACGAATTTTTATTGCCAGTGTATTAAAGACTTTTTTAATATTTATAAACCTTTAAATAGCCTTGTAAAAAATATATTATAAAATTAAATAAAACTTTATACTACTATATTTAACTATTTTAAAATTTAATTTATAACTACTTTAATTTTTGCCTTTTTTAATTATAATAAAAAAGTAATTATAGAAATATATACTTTAAACTAGACATTTAAAAGTATCCTGTTTAATATAATACAGAAAGTATTTTGCAATTAATAATATACTTTTTATTAAAGCATTTACTTATTAAATATAATTATAAAGTTTATAATAAAAAACCACTCGCTATTATTAAATTATCAAAAGAATAGCGCTTTAAACTTTAAAATATAAAACTTAAATTTAAGATTATTATAAACTATAAAAACCTAAAATACTTTATAATTATTAAAGTATTAAATTAAAGATAAGTTTATTAGTTTAAATTCTTATTTTAATATAATATTTAAATTATTTACTACCTTGAATTAAATGCAGTAAAGTTTCATATATTAAACAAGAGATTTTAAAATATTTTAATAAAATTAAATTACAATAATAATTAAAAGACAGAAAAAAAACTTTACGTTTAAAAAGCTGCTTTAATCTTTATATGTATACTAATATTATAGAATATATAAATAATAAAAACCTATTAACTATAATAATTAATAGATTAATTTTAAATTTAAAGACATTAATTAACAGAATAATTAATAAAGCTTATAAAATATCAAATATAATAAATATTATAATATAAGCGCTTTAAAATTTAACTATTTAATAATAGCTTAAAAGTATTTAAAATAATTTCAAAGCAGTAATATAAAACTTTTAAATTTATAGTAATTAAATATATTACTAAAAATAACTTTTCTTTTTATTAATAAATAAAGTAAAAATATAGATTATATATTAAATATACTTTTCTAGGCTAATAGGATATTTAAAATAAATAAAAACGCTAAACCTTTTTAACTATATATATTAATAGCTATAAATATTAGTTAATATTAATACTTTTATTAAAAGTTATAACCTATATTTTTAAATAAACTTAAATAAATCTACTCCTTTAAATTTTTTAAAACTATTACTAGTATTATTCTAGGCCTAAAGCAATATTTTAGTAAACTATATTATACTACTGCCTAATTATAGCCAGTAAAGCTTAATCTATAAGAATATCTTTATAGTAGTATACTATTTAATAAAAATGCCTTATTTTATTACTATTTATATACTTAATACTAAAGAATTTATTAATACTATTATTTTATGTATTTATACTTTATATCAACCCTTAGAAATAATTATATTAACCTAAAGTATATAGTTTATATTTAAATTTTAAAAATAGCTATCTTAATAATTAAGAATTTAGTTTAAAGATTCTTTAATTTATTATTTAAAAATTAATAACTAAATTAAATAGCTAAATATAAAAATAAAGTAATATTTTAAATAATTTATAAACTTTTACTAAAATAATTAAATAAACTAGTTACTATTTATAGAGTTTATTTAAAATAATTAAATATTTAAAATAATAAGAACCTTGCTATTCTTTATAAATTATAGTTTTTACTTATACTTAAAAGTTAAGCTTTTAAACCTTTACCGACTAAACCTATTTATTATTTAAAAAAAGAGTTTTTATAAAGTAAATACTATAATTAAGCGTTTCTAATAAATCTTAAATTAATAAAAAGCCTTTATAGTATAGTTAATTGCTTAAGATAAAGCTGCAGTTAATATATTAAAAAAAGACTTATATTAATTTATAGTTAGCGAAAAGGTATAGTTAAAAATTCAATACTTTAAAATAAAGTGCTTAATAAAGAAAAGAGATAATAAATAGGTGGGCCTATATAAAATCCTTAATATATACCTTTAAGTTTATTAACTTAAACCTTTTAAATGTATATATATTTTCTTTATACTTTATAACTCTTTCTTTAAACTACTAATAGTTAATACAATAGGTTAATAAATATATTCATTAAAATAAAACAATATTAATAAGTAAAAGAATAAGAATATATAGGGATAAATCTTTAAAAGAGATAATAAAATAAATAAAGTAATAGAAAAATAGGAATTTAATAAAATCTTTAACTGCTATAATAAAGATAGCCTATACTATTATATAGCCTAGAAATACTATATACTTACCTAATAACCTGTGAAGGACTTAAAAGGGCAAGACGCTGCCCTTTTAAAATACTATATAAAAAACCCTTATAAGCTTGGCCTACTTACTTAAGTTAAAAAGAGGAGGATAACTAATTAGCCAGACCTACAATACAGAAGCTACTTATAAAAGAATTAAGATAATAAAAGGATTAGAATATATATAGTCTTAAAATAGCTATTTAAAGGTAAATAGAGTTTGAAAGGGGGGGGTACTGTTATAGCACTAAACCTGCCCTCTAATAACTTATTAGCATTACGTATATCCTTATATAATAACTTAGTCCTATACCTTTAAACCATATTCTTATAGCTTCTTGCCTTATTCAAGGCATAATAAAGATATTACCTTGACCTGCTGTTCTGTATACTATAATAAAAGATAAGCTTTATATTTATTTTATATAAAGAAAGCAAGATCCCTTTAATAATATAATACTTTAATACTTAAAGGCTTTCATTTACAATTAAGCTATTATTATTAAATAACTAATACCTATTTGTTTATAGGACTTAATTAAGTTGATGCCTATATAAATAAGCTGCAGCTATACTTATAATAAAGTTATAATACACTATATTATTTATTAAAGGTTATTTAAAATTAACCCTTTTCCTTAATTTAACTAAACTTTCAACCCTTAATTTAAGCAGTAAAGTTAAAGCTATTAAGGAATTTAATAACTAAATAATTACAATAGCCTTTTCAAAAATAATAGTATTTTTAAATAATTTATGCTTTACTATAAAAGCTATTAGCTATAGCTTCTTTATATACCAAGAAAATAAAAAAGTTTTAATAGGATATAGTTAACTTAACTTAATAGAAATATTTAATAGTAAGGCAGTTAAAGCCTTAAAAGGATTTGAGGCTATAATAGCTAATAATAATAGTATTAAGGATATTATTATTTACTTTAATAATACAGTACTATTATACTGCCTTAAAGGTATACCCTTTAACTTCTTTTAATAAGTTTTTATTAAGTTTTAAAGATTAAGAACTATATATAATAAAGATATATAGACTTAATAATACTTTAATTATTAAAGGATATAAAGTAATAAAGCTATAGACTAGTTAGTAAGATTAAATTATAAATAAATAAAGTTAATTAATATAATATTTATATTTACTTTCTTTTAATAATAAGTGAAAGTAAAACTAAAGACTAGCTTTAAAAGCTAATAGGAAAAGAATATATTTAATTTATACTATCTATTTAAATTAACCATAAACTTTACTTAGTTTAAAAAATTAATAATTTTATAAAAAGAACTTTATAATTTATTAGCCGCTAAGTCCCAGTATAGGGACTTTATATAGTATTATAAGCGCTTTTAATATAAAAATATATTAATAACCTATAAATATAGTAAAAAGAAAACCTATAACTATATCTTTTATTATAGGAAAATTAGTAAAGTATAATAATAAAGACTGGACCTTTTAATCCGCAAACTAACCTTTTATATTTAAAAGTCTAGCTATAACCTTTTGTTGGGTTAAGTAGGCAGGGGCCCTACCGCTTATTAGCGCTTGGGCCAGCGCTAAGGAGCTCTTATCTGCTTTGTTAGCAGATATAAGCTAACATATATATTGCATAAGCAATATATTAAATTATATAGGCGCTTATAAAGCGCCTATATATAGCTTTTTCTTTATATTAACTATATATATATATAGCGAGGCTATTATAATATATTCTCTTTTATAAAATTAAGCGTAATTTCCTATCTTTCTATACTTTATATAGCTGTACTGCGCTCTGCTATAGTTATAAGCATAGGTAGTAACTATTAAAGTTACTAAAAACTTTTATTTTAATATTATATCTCTCTTTATACCCTTTACTTTTGCCTTTAAGCTATTAAAGCTATTTTTTATAATAAATAATATAAAGGATATTGCTTTTATAAAGCTAGAATTAATAGTCTAGTAAATTAAATAGATCACTATTTTTATTAATTATATAACTACTGCTAGGGTATAGAATAGGATTAATCTAGATTTCTTTAATAAACTAAATAACAGTTTCCCTGCTTTTAAGCTATTTACTTTAATAAAAATAAAGGAAAATTCAGTTAAAGTATTTAATTTTAACCCTATTTCAGTTAATATTTCTATTTACTATAATCGTATACTTTAAAAGCATTAATTCCTTATTAATAGCAATAATAAAAAAAGGAAGGCTAAGGTTATTATTTTAAAGTAGATGTAAAAGATAGTTAACTCTAATATCTATACTTTAGTTTTAGTAGACCTTTAAGCTATAGCTTTAGCCTTTACTGCTACTAAAGCAGCCTATAATAATAATAAAGATTTTAATATAAAGGTTATTATTTATTAAATTATTAAAAAGCTAAAAGATTAACTAACTTTTTGCAAGGATATAATATATAAGGAAATATATTTATTTTATTAATATATACTGCATAAAGCAAAGTATAGGAATATTAGGCTAAAAGTATAATATATTTATTAAGTATATATTTATATAAGTGCAGTAAAGTATAAGCTTTTTAAAGTTATAGGAATAGCTTCCTAAATAGCCTTTTTTAAAGCTATTAAAGTATATATTACTTTAAGCTTTACTGCCTATTATTTATTCTATATAAATAGCCTAATTAAAAGCAGTAAAATAAAAAGAATCTTTTCTCTTAATTAATTTAGCTGGCTATTTTTAAATAGTATAAAGAATATAAAGAACTATATTTATAGCTTTTATATAATACTTAGTAACTGCTTAAATAATATATTAAGTAATAGTAATATACACTTAAACCTTTTTATTAGTAAAGAGTGCCTTTATAGACCTAAAAGGTATATATAGCCTTTAGATAACTGCGGTAAGGTATATGCTGCGTTTATTAAAAAGCTTAATAAAAAAGGGCAGTATACTTTTACATTTAAGTAAACTGCAGAAATTTGCGCGCGCCTGCAAGAAAATAAATAGTAGGTTATTTATAAGAAGTTTAGTAAAAGGGGTATTAACTTTACTGCCTTAGTATAAAGAAGAATAGCTTTAACTGTTATAGCTGCTTTAATCTCCCTAAACCTAATCAATAAAGAAAATATAAGCTTTATAGTATATTTAATAAGTATATTAATATATATTAATATATAAAATATACTTTACTGCCCTTTTTAAAGTACCCTCCTTAATATATATAGTACTATTTATTTTATAAATAATAGGAATTACTTTATTCCTGGCTTTTTTATTTTAAATATAGAAAAAGATTATATTAAAGTAAAAAAAGTTAACTACTTTATTATTAAAAGAGGATATTATTTATTAAAGGATACTCTTTATAATTTATATTAGAAAATAGCGCGCTTTATTAAGTTTATAAATATAGCTGTAGTTAAAGGATTTTATATTAATATTGTATTTTAATTAAAGCTTTAGAAAGCAGGGATTTAGCTAAGAAGGTATAATAATATACTTTATATTAATACAGTTAATTTAAACACTATTATAAGGAAGGTAAAGTATAGGTATAATCTTTTATTTCTTTAATATAAACCCCTATTACTTTATATTGCCTTTATCTTTAAATATACTATATTAAGTAGGTTGATAGCTTTTTTTATACTTTTTAATATAGACTATAGTATTTATATAGCGTTAAATAGCAGGAAAAGACTAATATATAATCCCTTAATACTAGAATATAACTTAAAACAGCTTTAGTATCTATAATTAAGATATTTAAGCCTAAAAGCGCTTAAAGCGCTTATAAAGAATATAAGGAATATATATATTAAAGGAACTATATATATAGATTATAAGGCTTCTACTTTTATATATACAAAATAGGTTATCTTTTATAGACTATTTAATAGATAAATGCTAAAACTATTTTTTAAAACTATATTAAGATCTTTAAAACTATCTTTAAGGCTATAATAAAGATAACTAGCTTTTAGTGCTTAAAGAAGAATATACTATATAGTTATATATATACCCTTTATTAAATAAAGAATAGGGAACTGTTTTTAATGCTTTTTTTAACTTTATAAGTATAGTAAAGATATAATATAATATCTCTATATACTTTTTTAGGTAAAATAATAAAAAAACTATAATTGCAGTTAAAAGCTTATTATACGGTTAGATTTAGGCTAATATAGAGCGTATTATCTTAAAGTTTACCCCTTTTTATATATATTAGCTAAACAGTATTTTAAAATAAGTAGGTTAAGAAGTTATAAATAAGTCAATTAAAATACTAGAAGCTGTAGGTCTTTTAATTAACTAATAGTTAAAGAGTATAAAAGCTATAGTATATATTATTAATATAAGTCCTATATATAGCCTTAATATAATATTACTTATCGATAAATTAAAGTAATAGTTCCGCGACTTTGCGCCCTTTCTAATAAAAGAGCTTTCCGTAAACTTATAGCTAGATTAAAGCAGGCTTTATATATATAGCTACCGCGCTTATATATTTAATAAAGACTGCGAGGCTAGCTACATAAAGAGAGAATTTAAAACTAAACTTAAAGGGCTAATTAAATATTTTATTAACTATACTATAAATAATATATATTATATTTAATTACCCTGCTTAATAAAAGTAATTATTATAAAAAATATATAGTTTAATAAGACTAGCTTTTTTAATAGTAATAAAGAGATTGCAGATATACTTTCTATATTTAAGTTAAATAAGCTGTTTAATAAACTTAAAGAAAATAAACTGGAATTTAAATTCTTTTTAATATATATTCCTACAGTAAAGAATACCTTTATAAGTAATATAAAAAGAGAAAGTATACCTTTAAAGGTAATAGAGGTATAAAGTATTAAAGATAGTTTAATAAATACTTTAAGTAAACTATTAGTGTATTTAAAAGAACCTTTTAGTCTTTAAATATTAAAGGCTACCTTAAAATAGTAAATTTTTATAGATAATACTAGTGCGCTAATAGGAACTTTAGGCAATACTTTTATAAATAATTTACTTTTTTCTGCAGAGAGGGATATAGTAAAAGAATAGCCTTATATATTAAAGGTATATAACCTAATAAAAGAGGATAGTCTATTAAAGCTAGAAATAGACTAATATATAAAAGACTTACCTATTTTTATAAAGAAAAGTAGACTTTTAAAGAAATACTAGCTAGTAATCCTTTAAGCAGTAAAGCAGTAGCTAATACTTATAAAAGCTTAAAACTTTAAGGGAAATAACTTGCAAGAAAGGCTAATAAATATCTCCTAGTATATAGGATTAAGATATATACCTCAAATATTACTTTTAAAGATAACAAGCCTGGCATATATTTAATAATTACTAGGCTTTTTAGTTTAATATTATATTAACTATTACTTAATTAATAAAAGCTAATAAATAATAAATTAAAAAGCGCAGAAATAGTATTTATTATTTTTAATACAGTAATAAACTATAAATCTTCCTCTTAAAAGAGTATAGCTTTTAATAAATTAATTATTTACTAGGAGGATTTAGCGAAACTGCTAAAAGACTAAAAAAAGCTTATAAAATACTTATTTAAAGATAGGTTTAAGTAAGCTATATATAATAAAATTAATTATCTATATATAAAAGGGACTTAATAAAAGATATTATATTTAAAGGCAATAATAAAGCTACTACTAGTATATTAGGTTTTTACTTATAAGTTTAACTAAAATAAAAATTTAAAATACTATAAAGTTTATTTTATAGTTTATAAAGATTTATAAAAGCGCTTTATTATAAAAAGTATATATATAGCTATATTAGTAGCGCGTTCTTTCTATATATTTATTACTTTATAGTAACATTTGACTTTAAGTTAAAGTAATATAATATTAAAAATACTTTTTTTAATGCTTTAAGGGATAAAAACTCGAAACTAGGTATATTTTATTAAGGGGGAATTGGCGCTCCAAAATATATATACAATATATATACACCTATATATAACAACTAGTATTAAGTGTAGGAACCGCGCTCCTAACAGAGCCATAAAGCAGCAATTAAGTAATATAGGCATTAAAAGATACTGCAGATCATTTAATTATAATGCCAGCAGCTAAAAGCAACTAACAGTTACCTTATACATCTTAAAGGCTATATTTTTATAGGTAGGGTTATATATTAAAGGGGGAAGAAGGTTAGTCTTTATTAAACTAGGTTTATCTGTATATCTTTATACTCCTATACTTTCCTAATCCAGTAGCTACTTAAATAAGCAGCCATCCTTTCTTAGGTAAGCAAAAAAAAAGGAAAAATGCAGGTGTATTGGGTATATCAGTTACCCCCAACAAAATATATAAGCTCTTTAAAGGTTTTAAATAGCTAAATGTTTGTTTAAAGCTTGCGAAAGCTTTATATAGCTTAAAAGACTCATTAAAGCTATAGTTTAATAAACTATCTTTAACCTTAAAGCAATAAAGGTTAATCTTAAGCTTTAAAGAGCTTTATCTCTTTTATAATAAAGCTTGGAAAATCTTTATTATATTCTATATAAATAATATCTTAATTGTATATTATTATAATCATAAAGCTCTTTATATTAAGCTATTAAATGCTTTAGAAGCGAAATATAAGCTTTATAGTAAAAGAGATATATAATAGTTTTTAGGGATTAAGATTACCTGTAATTATATTAAGTTTAGGATATACTTTTCCTATAAGACCTATTTTAAGAAAATTGCGAAATAATTTAGGCTTAATAAAGGAATATAGCTTTTTATAATTCTAATACCTATTATAAAGCTCTAGAAAAGTATATTATAAGCTTTAAAAGTAACTATTAAAATATATTAAAAGAAAGTAGGATTAATACTTTATATAGCGATTATGATAAGGCTTAATATAGCTTATAGCGCTTTAGCTTTATTATACTTTTTAATTGTCCCTAGTAAAGAGTACTTTAAAGCAGTTAATTAACTAATCCGCTATTTATATATATAGCGTTTCCTAGCTTTTTAGTATAGAGGGAAAAGAGAAATATAAGTTTTAACTGCTTTAAGTAATACTTTTTTCACTAATAATATAAATACTTAAAGATTATTTTAAAGGTATTTTATTATATTTTTCTTAGGCTTTGTTTTATAAAATATAATATATTAAAGTACTATTAGTATATTTATAATAAAAGTTAAGCTGCTTGCCTTTATTTAAATAGTAAAAAAGGCTATATGTTTATATTGCCTTTTTTAAAAGATAAATTTTAACTTTAATGCTAATTAAAATATTAATTATAATAATTAATTAACTATATATTTTATAATTAAAGAAAATATATAAATTAATATTTACTTATATTATATTAACATATAAAATATATAGTTTAAATAAAAATACTAGAAAAGATTATTTATAGTTTCTTATTTTTCTATTAACTTTATATCTGCTAATAAGTTTATTAAAGCTTTATTATAATAGTGCTTTATACACCTCAAAGTACTATTAAATTTAGCAGATATATAGTTATTAACATAAAATATATAAAAATATAGGAAACTAGTTAATTTTAGCCTATAGGCTATATATTATAAAGGGTGTATTTTATTACTATAATAACTATTCTTTAAAAGCTTTCTAGCCTTTATATACTTATATATAAAGGGTATTATTATTATTATTACTACTGCTTAAAGCAGCAGCCTCTTTAAAGTAAATTAAATTCTCCTTTTTTAATAAATTAAATTAAAGGCATAATACCTTTTTATATTAAATTACTATTTAATTATATAAGCTTCTGAATATATAAAAGAAAAAGAGTATATTAACCTAATTATCTCTTTTATTTATAGCTTAAAAGAGCTAGTATATAATTAATATAAATATTAAATAACTATAAAGTATATAATTAAATCAAGTAATATAAGCAAATTAAAAAGAGTTTATTAAAGGGTATATTAGTAATTACTATTAAAGTAAATAATATACTGCTAAAAGTAAGCGATAAAAATATATTAAAAGAAGTCTTTTTTACTAGCGATTACTGACTTTAAATAACCTTTATAAAGAGGGGATAATAGTATAGTAGTAGGGGCAGTAGCGGTAATAGAGGTAGAAGTAAAGGTAGCTATAAAAGCAGCTGTAGCAGTAATAAAGGCAGGGGCTAAAGTAATAGCAATAGCTGCATTAACAGCAAGGCGTGCTTCACGAGCAGCTGTAATAGCAGCAGTATAGCGCGCGTTAAAAGCGGTAAAAGCTACAGTATCTCTAGACTAGGCCGGACTAGCTAGCGCAGGAGTAAAAGCTGAAGCAGGAGCCGGTATAGGAGCAGGAGCAGTAATAGGTATAGCCGCTTGGCCAGCCAAGCAACTAACGCCGCAATAAATTACTTTTAAGGGGCAATTATAACTATACTTTATTAATAAAGTATTCTTTTTTGCAATTTCGCTATTAATAAATAAATATATAGTATAAAAGGAATTAATTAAAAGTATAATATTTATAGTAAAAGCTATACTGCTATTACTGTTAATATTAATATTATTATTAATATTAATAATAATAATATTAATAATTAAAGAAAAAGAGTAAAAAATAAGGCTAAAAGGCAGTTAATATACCTATTTTAACTATTTAAGACTAATTTACCTACTTAAAAGCTTTATTATTTAACTTTTTATTATTATAGAATAATAATAGTTATAGCGCTTATATTTGTTTTACCTTTATAATAAAATATCGATATATATTTATAATAAAGAGCTTTTAATTAAGTAAAGAGGCTCTAAAAGTATAGCCAGTTAATTATAACACTATAGATAGGCTAAAGTAATAGTTAATAAGGTATTAGGAATAGCTTTATTAACTAGGGGGTATTATTACGGTATACAGAACAGTGGGTCAAGCTAATATCTTTGTTATGCCTTGAATAAGGCAAGAAGCTATAAGAATATGGTTCGAAGGTATAGGACTAAGTTATTATGTAAGGACGCATGTAATGCTGATAAGTTATTAAAGGGCAGGTTTAATGCCGTAATAGTACCCCCCCCTTTTTAAACTCTATTTACCCCCAAATAGCTATTCTAAAACTATATATATTCCAATCCTCCTATTATATCAATTCTATTATAAGCAGCTACTATATCGCAGGTCCAGCTAGTCGGTTATCTTCCTCTTCTTAACCTAAATAGGCGGGCCAGGCTTATTAGGGTTTTTTATATAGTATTCTAAAAGGGCAGTGTCTTATCCTTTCAGATTCTATATAGGTTACTAGCTTAGTATATAGTATTTCCAGGCTATATAATAGTATAGGCTATCTTTATTATAGCAGTTAAGGATCTCATTAAATTCCTACTTTTCTACTACTTTATTTATCTTATTATCTCTTTTAAAAACTTATCCCTGCATATTCTTATTCTCTCACTTATTAATAGCATCTTATCCTAGCAGATATATCTATTAGCCTACTTTATTGACTGCTAATAGTCTAAAAAGAGAGTTATAGAATATAGGGAAAATGCAGATACAGTTAAGGAGTTTAAGTTAATAAGCTTAAAGGTATATATTAAGGATTTTATATAGGCCTACCTATTTATTATCTCCCTTTTTTATTAGGCAGTTTATTTTAAAGTATTTAGTCTTTAACTATACCTTTTCGCTAACTGAAAATCAGTATAAATCCTCCTTTAATATATTAGCTGCAGCCTTATATTAGGCGATTAATTATACTGCAAGGGCTTTTAATTAATCTAGGATTTATTAAAAACGCTTAACTATAGTATTTACTTTATAAAAACTCCTTTATTAGGCGATAAATAAGTTTAGTAGGCAGGGGTTTAAGGGCTTAACTTTTAGGCGCAAGTGAAACCTATAATTTATAAAGAACAGTAAAGTTCCTATTATGTTAGATATTTAGTTATTTTTAGTAAACTCTGCAAATAGTAATTAATCTACCTAATTGTTCTAGTAAAAACTTATAAACTGCCTAAAATACTGCTTTACCCCTGCATTTAGCCGTTTAATCTAGCGATTAGTCTTTAAATAATAGGCTAAGGAATATTTAAAGTAAATTCTAAGTCGTTAAAATAGCTACTTTTAGAATTTAGATATAAACTAGGCACCTTAGTTTAATATAATTATTTCTAGGGCTTTATATAAAGTATAGACGCGCAAGATAAAGGCATTGGCAAGTTCTTTAGCATTAAATATACAGGTAGTAATAAAATAGTATATCTTTATTAAGCGGTATACTACTATAAAGACGTTTTTATAAACTAAGCTTAACTAGTTATAGTTAAACAGTAATATAATATAATCTACTAAAATATTACTTTAGGCCTAAAATAATACTAGTAATAGTTTTAAGAATCTTAAAGGAGCAGACTTATTTAACTTTATTTAAAAGTATAGGTTATAACCTTTAATAAAAGTGTTAATATTAGCTAATATTTACAGCTACTAGTATATACAGTTAAAAAGGTTTAGCGTTTTTATTTATCCTAGGTATCCCCCTAGCCTAGAAAAGTATATTCGGTATATAATTTATATCTTTACTTTATTTATTAGCAGGAAGAAAAGCTATTCTTAATAATATATTTAATTGCCGCAGATTTAAAAGTCTTGCATCGCTGCCTTTAAGTTACTTTAAATACTCTTAGGCTATTATTAAACAGCCAGGTCTTAAAGCGCCTATATTATAATACTCGCTATATTTAATATTTTATCGGCTTTATTAATTATTTTATTAATCAATATCTTTAAGTTTAGGATTAAAGTGCCAGTTATTACAGCAAATAGGTTCTTATTATCTATACTTCCTATAATATTAGTATAGGTATAGGGGTTAAAGCAGCTTTCCAGGAGTAAGGTTCTCTTTCTTTCTTTTAATCAGCTATTATCCTAGTTTAACTTTACTAGAATATCCTAAAATCTCCTGCTTAATACATTAGGCCTTACTGCTTTTAACCTAGGCCAATAAATAATCCAGAAATTATACTAGGATAAGAATTTAGACCAGTAGATTTATCTTTAATTTAATGCTTTAGTAATTATAAAATATTCTAGGTTTTTATAGTCTATAATAATCTCAAATTTATTTTCTATACCTTAAAGTTTAAGGCACTATTTTTCTAACAATTTAATAATAGCTAGCAGTTCTTTATTATAAATCTTATAATTACATTTAGTATATAAATACTTTAATAAAAAGTATACTACTAGTCGCAAAACACTATCTTTATTATACTAGGAAAGAATACTTTTAAATACCTAGTCTAAAGTATTTATTTCTAGGATTATCTTTTTATTATAGTTAAAAAAGGTAAAGATTAAGGCAGTTATAAACTAGGTTTTAAGATAGTTAAACGCAGCAGTATAGAGTTCTGTCTAATTCTATAATATATCTTTTCTTAAAGGCTGTTTAAGGGTTTATAGATATTAAAGAAGTCTTTAATAAACCGCTAATAAAAATTTACAAAGCCTAGGAAATATTAAAGTTTATAGAGGTTTAAGGGTCTCTTTTAACTTATAATCGCAGCCACTTTCTTAAAGTCTATTTTAATGCTGTTGCTTATAATAATTAAACTAAAGTATTTTATTCTTATTATCTTAAATTCGCATTTTTTAATATTAACTTAAAGACCTATATCGATTAATCTATCTATAACTTTTTATATATATTATTAGTATTCTTTTCGTATAGCTAAATAGACCAGGATATTATTAAAATAAGCTATATAAATCTTATTAAGTAAATTATATAAAGTATAGTTAATATAGTGTTAGAAAAAGGCTAAAGTATTATAAAGACTGAAAGGTATAATAAGGGTTTTAAACAGCCTAAACTAGGTTATAAAAGCTATCTTTTATTTATATCCCTCTATAATTTTAAGTTTATTAAAGGCAGCTATTATATCCAGCTTAATATAAAATCTAGTATTATATAAAGCATTTAATATCTCCTGGATTAGCAGTAATAGGTAGCGATTCTTTACAATAATATTATTAAAGCTTTAATAGTTTTAATAAATACAGATGCCTCCTTTAGGTTTTATAGCGAGGAGTAAGGGGGCAGTATATCTCGCTTTAGATTCTTTAATAAATCCTTTAGCTAGGTTCTTATCTAGCTATTTTCTTATAACCCAGAGTTCGCTTAATAATATTAAGCGGTTCTTTTAATATAGTAGTTCCTTCCCTAATAAAAGCTTAATTTTATAGTCTTATAATCTCTTAAAGGGAAGCTTGTTTGCCAGTTATAAAAGGAAGCCGACAATTTTATTTTATAGCTAGTTAGGAAGTTTCTTTTAAATATTACTTTCTATTAGTTTTAGCTTTACTTCTATAAACTTGTTAATATTAGACTTTAATATCCTTTAAAGGTACTTTCTGCTATAGTAGTACGTAAGGAAATTATAGAAAACTATAAAGAATAATACTTATACTGCTATAAAACTGCCTTATCCTTATAATACACTTACAAAAGTATCCTTATTAAGCTCTAATAGTTAATATACTTTATATTCCTATTCCTATATATTTTCTATTAAGTCTATTTAGGTTAGTCTTATATATTAGGCAGATAGGTCTTTATAAAACTAGATAAACAATATCGTGGCGGATATTTAGATATTTATTAGGTTAGGTCGCTTATATAGCGCTACCACTATAGGCTTATTAGGTATTAATATACTTTAGTCTCTAATCCCTTATAGTTATTAAATCAATAAATACAGTAGTGATTTTGCCTTAATATTAGTATAAGGTTAATATATAGGTCCCTTTCTCTTTATTAAAGCATTATTTCTTTTAATATACTTTTAATATAGGCTTAGAACTTGACTTTCTTTTTAACTTTCTTTTTTATCCTTTTTAGTATATTATTTTATTTCTCGCTAATAATATTAAGTATTAACTTTAAGGGTTTGCCTGGGATATTAATATTATATAGAATAGTTATTAGGCTAGGAATTGTTAGTGTAGTATAGGTTTAAAGGCAATAATTTATTAAATAATATTGTAAATTAAAAGTAACTATTAATATAGGCCAGTTAATATTAAGATTATATTACTATAGCTATAGCATTTTAAAGATAAAGGGGTTTTAATTTAAGAGATTAATAATGAAAAATATATATAGCTCTTTATATTCCTTTATTCCTATATTTAGGATTATCTAGTTAATAAACTATACTATTACTTTACTATTAGCTAAAATAAAGCTTTTTAGTTTAGGTACTTGTATTATTAGGATTTAGGACTTTTAGAGAAAATGCTAGTTTATAAAGCCTTATACTAAGCAGCTACTATTAATAAAGGTTAATATAGTTACTGGTAAATGTACAAGGAATAATATAGTATAGATAAATAGTAATTTACTATCTATAGCATTTAAAATTAATAGTCTGTTATTAATAATAATCTATTATATTTATAAAGGTATTAGGTTTATAGGCTATTCCGATATTCTATTACACTTCTTAATGCAATATTATTAGGAAGCTACTCTTTTCTCTACCTTTTTATATTAAAAGTTATATCTTTATAGGCAAATATATCGCTAAAGGTAACTAATCTTTTAATAAAGCCAGTCTTATTAATATAGTATAAAAATAGGTTCCTGTAGTATAATAGGTTATTTCCTTAGGTTAAAAAGTGCTGGTACTGCAGGAATTAAGGAATAAAAACTTATAGTGCTGGTAGACCTTTTCCCTGGCTTAGGATATATACCCTGCCTTAAGGCGCTATAGTGCTATTGCCTCAATATATTCCGTGTTCTAGGAAGCCGCTACTATATCTTTATAGGGTTTAAGGTTTTATAATATTAGCTTTCTGCTTTTCTATATAGTTACTAACTATATATTAGCCGCTATAGTAGTAGTATAGGTTATAAAGTCATTAATATTCTTTGCATTATAAGGTAAAGGATATAGTATTTAACTGTATAAAATTGCCTGCGTCTTTTTACTTTAAAGGGTTTAATTTATTTTAAGGTAAGGCTTATTAAAGAGTTTAATTATTATTTAGCTTTTTAAACTTGCAGTTGCCTTTAAGTTTAGTATAATAGGCCTGCTCTTTAAGGTTATTATAAACTTTTTAACTAAAAGTTCTCTAAACAGACTAGTTATCCTTGCTTATAGGCTTATCGCTTTTATTAATAAAAGCAGCAGCTATCTCTTTAAATACTTTAAAGTAAAGGGCATTAACCTTTTAAGTATTAATTTTGCTGGCTTAGGCTGCTAGTTTATAGAATTTAGTAATAAAGTTCTAGAATAGCTTATTTACTATATAATAGATATTAAACTCCTAGGCAGTAGATTGCGAAAGGTCGAGAGTTTTATACTATAAGTCTAGGAATTTAATAAAAGTCTTACTGCTTCCCTATTCCTATATTATACAGTTATCCTTTTTTATTATAATATAGTTAAATGCCTTTTATATTAAATTATAAGTATTACTATCTAGTTAACTGCTAATATAAAAGATATATTTATAAAAGGTATTAAAGTATTTAGTATTAATTATAATATTATATAGTATAGTAGAACGCTAGTTTATATACTTTTACTAATAGGTTTTTATATCTTTATCCTTAGCGTTAAATTTATCTTTAAAGTTATTAGTTTAATACTTTAAAATATTATTACTTTTAGCTTTAATAGGCTTATTAATTATATTGCTTTAGCTTTAAACCTTATATTAAGTAAGCTTTAGGTTTTCAATAATAGCAGTTGTTAAAATAACAAGGTTATACTGAACCTTATTTATATATGGCTTCTAGGAAGCTGCATACAATACAGCAATAAGGAAACGACTGAGAGTCTAGTTAGGTTAACAATAGATGAACAATTGAATTGTAACTGAACTAATAGCTAGAAAGCTATAGAATATCTAGTGATGTGCGGCTGGTGTAGAAGTGATTGTATAAACAATAGCTTTGTCTTTTACAATAGTCCTCCGACCTAATAATAGGTGTGCGGTGGCAGAATTGGGTTTGTGGCCGCATTCCTATTTTCCGCAAAATTCATTTGTATGTAAAATCAGTCAAATCGACTCACGGCCATACAAACGGGAAACCATTTTGGTCAGATTTTTCACAATGGCCATTATGCCCATTGTATTGAGTCTAGGGTAGGCGGGGTAGCCGATCCTAGCTCAATTGTTATCGTTAAGGATAACAGAAATTTCCTGACTTACACCAAAGTTCCTCCGGAACTCGGTCCTAGCGTCGGGCCTAATTCCGGGTCTAGCCAGAATAGGAAGGTTACCCAATTACACAGAAATCCTTGCTTTTTAGCCCTCCTTTTTAACAGCAGTATTCTTAAACTCCTTTTATTTTAAGGCTATATTAAAGTTATACTTTTAGTTCTAAAAGTAGTTAAAAATAATATTAAAAAACTACTTAAATTCTAGTGCTTAAAGCTATAAAATTAAATTATAATTATTCTTATAAGCTTTTAGGATAATATAGATATAAAGCTAGTTGCAGAAGTAATTAGCAAGCCTCGCTTTCTAACTAGGGTCCCCTTCTACACCTTCTATTCTTACTTTAATATTTTTAAGTTAAATGCAGGCTAAGGAATTAGGTATAGGCTAACAAGCTAGGCTAGGGTATATTCTTTACTGCAGGGATATAGGCTTTTAGACTTAAGGTCTCGCTACAGTTAAGGATTAGTGAATTTCCTGTAAGATATAGGGCTCTTTATAGTATCGCGACTAGGCTGTCAGCGACTTTATTAATTCTTTTTAGGCAGGGTTAAGGGCTAGGGGTAACGGCGCAGTCGTTATAGGAAGGCATAAACTATCACGGTATACGGAACAGCGGGTTAAGGTAATATCTTTATTGTGCCTTAAACAAGGCAAGAAGCTATGAGAATGTGGTTCGAAGGTGTAGGACCAAGTCATTACGTAAGGACGCACGTGATGCTGATGAGTCATTAGAGGGCAGGTTTGGTGCCGTGACAGGTATATTGGGTTAAGTAGGCTGGGGCCTTACCGCTTATTAATGCTAGGGCTGGCGCTAAAGAGCTTTTATCTGCTTTGTCAGCAGATACAAGCTGATATATATATCGTATAAGCGATATATTAGACTATGCAGGCGCTTATAAAGCGCCTATATATAGCTTCTTCTTTATATTAACTATATATATATATAGCGAGGCCACTATAGTATATTCTCTTTTATAAAATCAAGCTTTGTTTCCTATCTCTCTATACTCTATATAGCTGTGCCGCGCTCCGCTACACCTTTTCCTTTAAATAGCTTAGGCTTTTAGCTTTTTTAATAAAATATACCTATACCACTAAAAAATCCAACTTTATTTAACTTTAATTTTATAACTTTAATCATTTAATTCTTTCCTTTATTACTACTTTATCCCATTAAAGGATTTACTTGCGGCTTACTATTAAGTCGCTTATAAATCGACTAGGGCTAGCCTACTAGGCCAGAGTTAACCTAAGTCACCTAATATATTACGCGAGACTCTTATATCTCTTTAACCTATTAACGGGAGTAGAGCTAAAAGACTATACCCTTTAACGCAATAAAATTCTATATAGGGGAGCTTGTATATTTATTAGTAATACTGTAGTTAGACCTAGTATAGCATATCCTTTTCCCTTACTGGGATTAGTGGCTTCTTATGCCCTAGGACGTTAATGGGATATCATTATCATTATCATTATCATTATGTTCAAAGTCAATGGGGGCTGGTTTGATGTTACATAAATAGGTAGTGCCCCGAGAGTAGAATGATAGATAGTACTTATTGAAGCGGCATGAGCGGTGAACATGTACCCTAGATGGGAGCTACCTTTGACAATTTTCAATCCAGTTACTCCGTGTTGCGTTGTATGCCGACGCACCCTTTTACTTGTATTAATTCACTGCCTGGGAGTCCCAAGCTGAATCGGTAGTGAGACTAAAATATAGGGACACATCATCACGAAGAGAATAGCCCGTAGGATGCGGCAAGGATGTCATATTGTTGTATCATACTCCGCCAGCACAGGGAGAAGGTCGGCCAAGAGGACGAACCGAACGAGGAACGGTCTAAGTGATCTTTAGTGGATTGTAGTGAGCGCTGGTATGAAAAATTCCATAAAATCGAAACTGCTGCCAAACATACTGGTGGTTTGGCTGTCTCACTGTTTGATGTTTGTGAAAAGACGTAGCAGAAAGAACAAAGTACATATATATGATTATATTATTCTTCTCCATCACATTTATAGTACTCAGCTTCTATATCTATCGAATTCCACAAATCGATATTGTGCATTTTCTCTGTTCCTTCCTTCCCTTCTTCTACTATTACACTTCTTAGCTGCAATAACGGTAACGGTAGTATTAGGGGAGTCTATAATGCCTTTTGTTGCGATATTCATGATATTCTTTAGTAGGTAGGGGAATGGAATGCTCTTAGCTTAACTCGTGGACAGTTGAATGCGAATGGGGGAATGCATGCTACTACTATTAACTGCAAAACCTGCCATAGTCGGTGAAGAGTTTACGTTAACAACATCCGCTCTACTAACGTCACCTGAGCTTCCCAAACTCCGATAAGCGAAATAAGCCCTAGCCATTCGTCAACCATATATATCTTTGAACAAAGAGATGACTGTGTTGCCTTTTGTCCCTTTTAAATAGTAGTCAATTGCAACACTAACAAATCTACCGCTGCTTCTATCCATGTAGCGTACTAATACCACCACGGCAACCATCAGCATTATTATCCATGGCTAGAGTTGACTGCAAGAGGACATGTTTTATAGCCTCCCCTTTTGTCGATTAACTACCTCCGTCGCCGCTAGCTCTGCCTGGGCTTTTGCGTTGAGTCGCCTCCACATCGCCTTGCGGCGCTCATAGCCATCGAGGAATGCCCGCACCCACTCCCTGCGGAACTGGGGTAGCTTGCGTCCCTTCCCTTCTTCTCCCTCCCCAGCGAGACCCCTTATCGTCTCAAAATAGTCCTCAAAATCAGGGGAAATGAGGGTGAATTTGACACCATCACCACGCGCCTTGATTCTTTCAGCTTCCCATCTCCGCATCTCTTCTACAGGCGGCAGCGTCGCCCGTCCTGCGAGGAGGCGTGCCGCAAGAACAGCCTGCCATTCAAACACTTTGACAGTCAACCCAGCGGCCACAGCACCAACAAAAAGTAATGTCGGGTCCTTGTGCCAGACGACATGCTGGTACAATTCTGGGATACGGTTGTTGCGGACAGGGACCTGAGGAAGAAAGGGAAGAGACCAGCTGTAACCAGTGCCGAATATAATGTAGTCAACATCCGCAATGTAACTACCATCGACCAAGTGAACAGTTCTGTCCGAGACACACGTAATCGAAGGGTGGTTCAGTATCCTGGGGTGGTTGAATGCCTCGCCTCCAAAGTATCCATTGACGCTGTGTCCGATTGTGATAGCATGAACAGGCGATTTTGCGGTATCGACGAGGTCGAATGCAATATCCGCTCCAGAGACAGATGCCCCGACGATAACAACACGCTACGACACGAAAGTGTTAGATGTATTCCACACAACAACCCAGGATGGAGTTGGTCAACTACTGCTTACCTTGTCTGCAAATGGCTCATGACCGCGGAAATGTTTGCTATGAATCACACTACCCGGCCTTGTCTTCTCAAAGTCTTCCAAGCCTTCTATTGGGGGGACGTAAGGTACCCAGAAGTGTCCACTTGCAACAACAACGGCGTCAAACCACTCAACCCACCAGTAATCACTCTGCTCCCCATCTTTTCGAAGAATGATTTTCCATTCTGTACCGACCTTTTCCACCTTCCCCACTGTGGTGTTGTAAGAAACCAGGTCGCCATAGCCTCTCCGATCAACAAGACCCTGGATATACCTCTGTATCACATCCCATTTGCGGAACGGTGTGTCGGGATCATGGTTTGAAATCGACAGCTCGCTTCGCTCTTCCGAGATTGGTTCCTGGCTCAACTGCATGGGTAGGAAGTCGATGTTGGTCTCTAGGTAAGGATACACAGAGGACTCGACAAAACGAGGCTGTTCAAGCTTGGGCTTTTGTGCTGGGAGTGTGTCTGGAATAGATAGCGGAGGGTCAGTTGCACGCGTGGCTAATGAAGCGAAATTGGATAGCGTAGGAGGTCGGGACGAGTCGCCTATCCTAACATAAGTAGAAACAGCGCCAAACATCAGCATCATTCGTCTCCCGTTCAATTCTTTTCCCCTCGGCGCGAGCAATGAAGACTACTGCTTGGGTTTTCTGAGGCGGGCTACATCCCTGGAGCTTGTTATAAGTTGTCAACTTGGTACACAAACCGGGAGTTAGCAAAGAGGACAGCCATATTCTTTTTTGGCATGTTTGGTGGAAATGCCATTAGTCCTCTTCTTGCTTCAGGTGTCTTGCAGTTGGATGGACATCAAGGCCTTCGAGGATGGCAATGGCTCTTTCTACGTAAGACATGATTATGCCCACATCATCCGCGGCACATGTATGTCTGAGGACTCGTGGTTACCAAGAAGCTAACTCATTGTATCGTGTCGGAATAGCTGAAGGACTTTTCGCCATCTCAGTCTCCGTTATGCTTCTGATGTTCCTCCCCGGATCACCGGCTAATCCGAAGCCTCTGCTCACACCAGGTTTGATTAGGTTCTCTGAGTCTGAAGCAGTGACAAGCTTCCCTCCTACACCTACAGGTACCCCACCTTTTAGGTGCCTACTCACCAAAATTCACAACCTCTTGACTAGCTATTAAGAAAAATAAACTTAATAACGCTCCCTTGCCCCTCTTAGGCATTTAAAGAAAGATAGCGAGTGCTATTAGACTTTAAGCGAACTAGGGATAACTAAACCTTACTGCTACTAGGCGGGCAGTAATTTAGCGACTTAAGAAAGAGGGTACTCTTTTACTTCCAGGATAAAAAGGGACTATAGTCCTCCCGCTTACGCCTAAAAAACGCTGCATTAATAATAAACGCATTAGAATTAATATCCCTAAATTTAATTTCGGCTTTAATATAAAACCTAGTAGCTCTCTCTTTTTAAAAAGGATTTAAAAAGGCTTTTTTTCCTCTTTTTAAAGTAGGTTAAAGGAAATACTGACCTTTAATAACAGTAAGCAGTTTACTGCAGCTTATAAAATCTTTGCGCAGATTAAAGAAATTAATATAATTTAAAAAGCTAAATAAAAAGTTTTATTTTTAATAGCCTAAACTATTAATAACTATTTAGCTAAATATTAAAAAAAACACTATTTTTTAACTGCCCTATAAATAAGTAAGGCGCTTATTAATGCGCTTAAAGGCCTCCTTTCTTTAAAGGCCCTTACAAACCTTAAAAAGTTAAGCAGGAATCCCCCTTTAACTTAACTAATAACTATACAGCTAGTTAATAAAAAGACCTATTAAAATAATAAGCAATAATAAACTAAACCCTACCCTTTAACTTAAACTGACTTAAGCGCCCTGCTAGCGATTAATAGTTTAAAGCAAGTTATATAAGCTATAATTGCAGTTAAAGGTATAAATAAAAATCTTTTAATAGGAAAAGAAAATAAATTTACTTTATAAAATAATAAAAAGCTAGCCCCTATTATAAAAAATAACTTAATTAAATAAAATATAACTTTTAAAAAACCTAATAATAAGATCTTCCTTTAAGTCGCTTTAGACTATAACTAAAGGAAAATTACTGCTATTAGGGCTAGGCAAGAAATTATTAAAATTAGAAAATTTAAAAATAAAGATATTATTTACTTTTAAGAGGTAAAGTTAAGCTTTGCATTAAAAATTAATAATAAAAAAACTAGACAGAAAATCCTTACTTTAAGCTTAACTATAAAGGTTAGTGGCCTAAAGATTAAAGAAATATATATATAAAGGAGTTTTTTTATATAAAGTATTTTTAAATATTATATTAATACTTTAAATACTTTCCCTATTAACGCACTAATCTTAATTAAAGCTTAAAAGAGTGTTAGGTTTAAGGAACCTTTAGTTTTTTACTAAAAGGCCCCTTTTAATAAAACTATTAATACCTGCCATTACTTTATCTCTTTTAAAGAGGAAGTTAAAACAGGCTTTAAACTATTTAACTGCTTAGCTTTAATAAAGCATTAAACCTAAAAAGTATAGGTAATTTAATATAATAAATGCCTTAGCTTTTATAACCTTTAAAGATATATTAAAACTATATAATATAAAAAATACAGTAAACCTGCCTTTTAATATATTAATAAAAATAAAAACTATAATAACTTTACCTAATATACTAATTACCTTAAATATTACTAGTCTAATACTTTAAACTACTATATATACCTAATTATTAAAAATAGTATAAAAGTATATACTATTAAAAAACAATTTAAGAGTATTAAAAAACTTAAGATTTAGGAATTCTAGAAAAGGAACCCTAGCCCCTTTACCCCTAAGCTTAGACTTAGCGCACTTAAAGGAAAAGCTTTTTAAACTACTTTAGCTAAATCCTTTATTACTTCTGCTTTTAAGGCCTAAATTTAAAGACCTTTCCTTGTAAGCAGGATAATACCCCCTGCCCCTATAAAAAAGCCCTTTTAAAATAAAATCGACTTAATAAATATCCTTAACAGCTTATTAAAGGAAAGTTTACTAGCCTACTCTGCAATAAAGGTTATTAATTTTAATAACTTTATAAATAATGCCTTAAACGAATCCTTTAAAAGAGATAAACCTTATAAGTTTAATCTATAAATAATAAACCTTATTAAAACTGCTAAAAAAACTTTAGCTTAAAAATCTTTTAAGCTAATATAAGAAAAAGGGGAGAGTATTATAATATAGCCCTTTTACTAGCCTAGGAAAATAGCTTTAATATTATATTTATCTAAAAGCTATAGATTTACTAGAATACTATATTATTTAAAAGATAAATAAAATCTTACCCTAGCTTTTAAGTATTTAATCTATTTAATAATTAAAGGGAGACTAGACCCTTTATCTTTATATATATTAAAAAATCACTAAATCTACTATATTAATAACTTTTACCTTTAAGACTAAAAAGTAACTGCATTTACTAAGTAGAAGTCTGCGGCTATTTTGTTAAGAGGGAATTAGTACTCCAAAACATATATACAATATATATACACCTATATATAACGACTAGTATCGAGCGCAGGAACCGCGCTCCTAATAGAACTATAAAGTAGCGATTAAGTAATATAAGGATTAAAAGATACTGCAGATTATTTAATTATAATACTAGCAGCTAAAAGCAATTAACAGTTACCTTTATACGCCTTAGCGGCTATATTCTTATAGGTAGGGTTATATATTACAGGGGGAAGAAGGTTACTTTTTATTAAACTAGGTCTATCTATATATCTTTATACTCCTATACTTTCTTAATCCAGTAGCTGCTTAAATAAGCAGCTAACCTTTCTCGGGTAAGCTAAAAGAAAAAAAGCGGGTGCGTTGGGTATATTAGTTACCCCTAATAAACTATATTATTATTAATATCTACTATAAGGTTTCCTTTAATACTATAATAAAAACCTTTAAAAGGTAGGGTTAGCCCCCCTTAAACTTAATTATTATAAAAGACTTTAATGCATTATACTGGATATAGTAGTTAGGCTAAGCCCTGGATACTATAGGCAATAGACTAGCTAAATAGGCGGATAAACATAACCTAATCCCCGCTTTTATAGATACCCTTATAAGGGATTCCGGAAAGTATATCGACCTTATCTTCTCTAACTGCCCTATATTAACAACCATTATAAAGAACCTAGATATAGGCTTAGACTACTATATAGTTACTACTATACTTTTAAGCCCTACTAAACTGACAGCTAGTGCAGGAAAGAAATATAGCCTTTTTAAAAGCCTATAGGAATTTAGCCAGCTAATATATATATATACCTAGCTCCTCCTAAAGGTAAATACAATTAACTTATCTAAAAAAAACCTAGATACAGTAATATAAGTACTTTAAAGACTTTTCGCGGACTATATATAGTTAATAAGTAAAAAGAGATATTAAAACAGATACAGTACCCTTTAATAGGATAAAGACTGCTAAATAGCCTACCTAGCTTTATTACAGCGCCCCCTAGGATTAATAAATAAACTAAAATAAAAAAGATACTATATAATACAGTTAAATATAAAAAACGCAACTATTAGGATAAAGTTATAATTAAAGCTAGCCTAGGCAGGGGCATTTAGTAGGTAGCTAAATAATATAAAGCTATAGACTATTTTAACCCCCCCCTTTAATAGATAGCGATAAAAGTATCTTAGACTTTAAAGAGTGAGCGGCCTTCTTTAAAGAACATTTACTATAGCGAAAAAGAATAGAAAAGGATATTAAAAACCTATAGGAACCCCAGGCACTAAAGAACCCTCAAATATTGTAAAATAAAATAATTATTAAAAAAGAGGTAAAAAAAGCTATAACTAAAGTAAAGAATACTGCGCTTAATATAAATAGTATATTAATTGCCTTTTTATACTATACTTAGCCTATTATTAAAGAGTTTATAATAAACTTTTTTACAGGCTACTTTAAATTAAAATACTACCCCCTCCCCTTTAAAAATATTAAAATTACTATTATACCTAAACCTAATAAACTTAACTATATAACCTATAAAGCTTTTAGATTTATTTTACTACTTTCCTATATAGGAAAAGGCTTCAAAAGGCTATTTACTAAAAAGGTATCCTTTTTAGTATTTAAGTATAAAATCCTTTTAAAGCAGTATTTTAAAGCCCTTTTTAAAAGAGTAGCTATAGACTTAATTGCCTACTTAATTTACAATATTAAAGTTGCCTTAAATAGAAGGGAGGTTATAATTTTATTTACCTTTAATATCTTTAAAGCCTTTAATATTATTATAAAAAATAAACTAGTCCTATAACTTAAATAATAAAGCTAGCCTATTTAATTTATAAAATAGGTAGAGTCTTTTATAAGTAATAGAACTGCCTTTATCTGTAAAAGAGATAAAACCAATTTACTAGACTTTACACTTAAATGCAGCACTTTATAAAAGTCTTTTATTTCCTTTATTATATTAATACTATACTTTAGCTTAATCCTTTAGCTTAAAGATTAATAATTTTACTTTATGTATATTAATAATATTGCTATATTTATTATAGGCAGGTTTACCTAAGAAATAGCTACCTTTATATAATAGGCGCTTAATAAAATATTAAAGTAAAAAGCAGAAAATGTAATATATTTTAATTATATTAAGGCTAAATTACTGCACTTTTATTATATAAAAGGCTAGATATATAAAAAGGTATTATAATAAAGGGAAAACTAATTTAGCTTAAAGAGAATATCTAGTAATTAAAGGTCTACTTTAATTTAAAGCTTTCCTTTAAGAAATATATAAAGATACTTGCAGGTAAAGTATATAAAGTCTTTAACTTCCTTAAATTACTTAATAAAACTTAGAAAGGCTTACCCTTTAAAGCTATAGTATAAGCTATAAAAGCCTGCATTTTCCTAGTTGCTTTATATAGGATAAAAGTATAGTAGCTAAGGTATAAATAATAATTATAAGCTAACTTTACTAAATAAATAAATATAAAAGTATTTAGCTTAATAGATAAAATAGATAAAGCCTTCAAGGCTATAGTAAAGGCAGTCCTTTTAGTTTAAAAGACTATAAATGTTTCTATTTTATATATAAAGAGTTAAAAGTCCCTTTAGCTAGTATTGCTTTAGCTTAGGCTTAATTTAAGTGCATAGCGAGATTTGCAGGATTAGATTAGGACTATTTAGTTAATTAATATATTAATAAAAAACTCCCTCTTTAATTACTATAGACTAAACTTTAGCGTACTGCTGCCTTAGTTAATAAGACTATTAAACCTATACTTTTTGCTAAAAAGTCCTTATATATTCTCCTTAGTCTTAATTTAAAAGGTATAGGTAAACTAACTGCAGTAAAGAAACACTTAAAAATAGTTAAGTCCCTCCCCCCTTATTTAATTTTAGCCTACTTTAATAAATCTTAAATCGGAGGGAATATAAGCTAGGGAGTAGTTATTTACTATAAAGCAAAAGCAACTATAGATACTAAACGCTTTAATAATATAGAGGTTTATAATATAGAGGTATAGGCTGCTTTAAAGGCTATAAAGCTAATAGCTAAATATATAGAGGAAGACTATACAATTTAAATAGCCTTCCTTTTCCTAAATAACTTATTAGTTATTAATAGGCTGCTTAATAAGCCCCCCCCTTTAATATAAAGAGTATATATATACTTCCAAAAACTAATATAAAGTATCTTACTTTATAGGACCTTTATTTTATAGGTTTTAAGATATAAGGATATTATAGGCAATAAATAAACTGACTGTTTAGCTAAATAAAGCGCAGCCTTCTTTACTATATTATAGAACTGGGCTATAATTATATATATTAAAAGATAAATTAAAAAAGAAGTTGCGGAAGTAAAGGAGCGAGATTGGCTTAGTAAGACCCTGGAAGGCTATAAATGATAAGGATTTAGGGCTTTAGCTTCCCCTTTAGAATTTAAACTCCTATACCCTATCCTGTATAGGCTTCTAGTAGAAAGATCAGGATATAAAGACTTCCAGGAATACTATAAATGCTTTAGGTATAACAGAAAGTCTATCTGTAAGTGCAGTGAATTAAAGAGATAAGGCTATTTTGCAGAATATAGAATAGTTAAGCCTTTCCTTCTAGATATCCCCTTAAAAGAGACCCCCCTCTTTTACCTACTTAGACCTATAGGAAGTAAAGCCTTCTAGAAACTAATAGAGGAAGCTGACCTTTATAGTACTCCTTTAGCGGAAACAGATTAACATTACCTAGACTAACCCTTTTTCCTTTATAAATTGAAACTCAGCGAATAGCGGCGCAAGCTGCCGGCTCCTGACATCCTATTGTCCATAAGGGATTTATGTAACTAGTTTACTTAGTGGATGTAAATAATAAAACCAACAAACAAAACAAACAAACATCTAAAGCAGTAATCCTGCAGAAGCGTCTTCAACTAAGCGATGTAAATGGAGGAATGGACAGAGATTTCCAGGGTCTCAAGAAAATCCCTTTATCGGTTGTCTGGAAGACTGTATCTCACTATCGCCGGTGGCCACACTTTGTTTCGACATTCGTCGTGTTTTCAACGTGGAGTCCCCTGACCACTTATACGCCGTCAATCATTCTGTGAGTTCTTGAACATATTGACAAAATGACAGTGTATATACTGATATGCCGTCGCAAAGGTCACTGGGCTTTGACAAAGTACAAGCCAATGCGCTCGCTGCTGTCGGTGCATTCCTCACTCTTGCGGTTGTCTTTCTCTTTGCCCTTATCAGCGAGCAAACCAACAAGCGTGGAGCTTCCGTCATTGCCGCCCAGACCTGCTACCTAGTCACCTTGGTCGTGGCCCACCAAATCCAGCCGTCTGTCGGCAAATGGTCACGCTGGGGTCTCTGGACAGCAGTCAATAGCTTTGCTGTTGGATACCACCCAGTTCACAACTCCTGGGTACAGCTCAACTGCCGAGACCCGAGAGAGCGGAGTATCAGCATCGCGTAAGTTGTCAGACATTATGTCGCGGTAATAACCCCAACGACTGACATGTATCAAAGGATGTGGGTCATGGCTGCCATCAGCGGTCTTATGGCTGGAGCTCAATACTTTCAGGCAGACGATAAACCACTGTAAGTCTTCCACTAACACACGTTCCCTCTTCCAAGTTCTAAGTATTTAGAAACAGTTATCTCTAACTTACCTTTCCCCCATAACTTAGGTATTCGAACTGTTTGCGTACAATGGCTATTATGGTATCAGTAGGCGTTGTGAGTGCAGCTGTACAGATTACCGTCTATCTTTTGCATAATAGGCACGTTGCCCAAGGAAAGCACCAACTCAAGGACGGATCTGAACCTAGAATATATGTACCATGGTATTTACATTCCACCTCATTTTAGAGCACTTGAACTCAGATACGACACACCATGTTGGTCCAGATCCTTCTTCACTTCCCATTCCACTCTCACAAGATAACATGTAGATACCTAGAGTTAGAGTACGCTCCAATCTGCCTCGACATGATTGTCATCCAATACCTAAGCCGTCGGATGACTCGGGGTAGTAATACCACAACTAAGAATACGAGGTGGACCGTCGTCAATGGTTACGAACAACGCGTTTGGTGCCCCGGCACTAATATAAATTGGCCGGCTCAGTCGAACCCCACCGAGTAGACCAATAGGTAGGTAGCAACAACAGCTTGTGGGGATTAATTAATCAATACTAGTACGGAGGAGTCGTAGGAGTGGTGCCTGGAGACCTATGGATCTGGCATGTTAGCTATTCCTTAAATAAATTAGTCCTATTACTTAACGATCCGCCGCATACATAATAGGCGTCAGGGCCCCGAGTGACGCGTTAATTCCTTCACACTCCAGGTCTCCAATGACACTCGACAGAAACGATGGGATCATGGGAATGCTACTGTGCAATCTGTGGAGGGCCTTTCCAAGCGGGAAGCATCTCCCGAAAACCTCGTACGGCACGATTCCGCCGTCGACACGATGCGAACCCAGAACCGTACACGCAGAGTGAGGAAGACGCGGATGACAACCAGTCACTCGGAACCGATGAAGAGGAATGTTCTTACGATCCGGAAATCCTGGACCAGACAGACACGGAATGGATGAAGACTCTTCATGTCTTATCACTCGTAGACGATGACTCAAGTGCAGACTTGTAAGCACCAAGCTTTTCCTATACCAATCTACACTGCCATTTCTGTATTCTTCACGTCATCCTTCGGCTTATTTTATGGCCCATTTGATTTGAAGGCCATTGCGATACTCAGACTGACAATTCCAGGGGCTTTATATCCGGTCCTGGAGAATACGTGGATTCTGGAATGGTTGACGTTGATCTTAATCCGGCATTTCCATTTTATCACGAATTTGTCTGTTACGATGGTGCTTTCCCGTTTCACTGGTGTTGTTTCCAACTACTGTGTACTGTACTTGGCCGGAACACTGATCTCGATGGGGCTGAGATGTCTAAGCTCTTCTGGGCTATGGTTAGCTCGTCTGACGTTTGCGCAACACGCCTAGAGAATCTCAATTACGGTGATCCAAGTCCCCAAAACGAGCAGTGGTGGACCGCAGATGCTGGTACAGAATTCTTCGTTGCACATCCCATGGAATCGACTGGCCTGAATGAGCGGCTACAAGATATCATGCAAGGCTTCCAACCCCATTCTCCACTGGATCTTTCCTCACGTGTTAGATATGATCCGTTCCAGAAGCTATCTCGACAGCTGCTGGGAATTATTAGCTCGTTTCTCCCAGTCGATGCAATGATGTCTTGGATGACAGCCTCATGGACTGTCAACGTTTGCTTGCACGATAATGGGTTCTGGAAGCGTCGGATCAAAATCACCATGCCATGGGCGTTTGAAATTCATGAGCTTCTGGAAATCGACCAGGAATGTACCAGCGACTATAAGAATCTCTTTTTGTGGTTAGAGAAGGTTACTAAACCTCAACGCTTCCCAAGGGATACATCTTTACCAAATTTACGCCTTATGAATCGCCGACGAATCTGGCATGTATGCGAGCAGCTTGCTGACTTCTATGGTCGGGAATGATTGTCTGCGATAGAATTATACCAGCCAATGCACATGAGACAGGGGGAAGAAAGACACAAATAGGAACACCCTATCTCTCAAAAAACAGCTACAGCTATAATTAGCGACTCAGGTCTTGGGGGGGTTAGGATAAGTACCCATTAATTGTTTTTCTAAGTACCGACGATCTATGGTTGATATATTTCTGAGTGATCACCGTCATATATGTGGTAAATATCTGGAATATATCCTATTTGGAATCTCCATGATCGGTGTACCGCATTAGAGACAACCCTCATATCCCTTGCCCCTTCCTCAGCGTGGTGAGCATTGAACCAACCTACCATTCGTTTCTGGGAATTATGCTGTCGAAGCTGTAGGTTTGTTCCTTGACATTGCTGAGGTCGCTCCCTGATGTATTTGCAGACTCAAGTAACCCGTCATATATATCACTTATGGCCGCATGTTTTTCGTCTCTTCGATGTCCAAGACCGTATTGCTTGATCTTGATACCACACCAAATACTACACCGAATGTGTAATTACCCTCACCCACCTTTTTTCAACTGCAGGATCTTTACCAATCAAACCCGCATCTCCCCGCAGAGCATGCGAAAGAAAAAACTTCAAGCCAACCAGACTACTATTTCGGGGCTGTCCTCTTCTTCTACTGCTTCTGCTGCCGGGGGGGGGGGGGGGGGGGGGGGGGGGGGGGCTCATCGTACTTGACTCTCAAGCCATTTTTGGCCCTTGTTCCATCATTCTGGTGGAATGCCTGCGTCCTCAGCTTCCTGTATGCAACAGATAACCGAATAGCTCCATGTTTGCTTTGACTTGGTTTCATCTTGCTGCCTTGCCTTAATCTCTTAAAAGTCGCGTCAAGTTATACCTTCCAGAATTCAGTCCGAAGCTTAACTAGGACAAGTCTAGATACATGAACTAGCTCAACGCCTAATTTAGGAAAAGTAGTATAAGTACTACCTACGGTAATTTCACCTATTTATTATCTCTCTCCCACATCACGGTCAGTTTAGTTCCCTGCCTGTCATCCTTCATTCCCACCATCTCGGAACCACGAACTCCACCAATTCCCGAGTCACGGGCGTCCAGATGAGGTTTTGAAAAACCCGTAGGTGAAATGGCGCCTCTGGCTTTGGATTTAGAGGTTGATTGGACGCTATCAGTCCGGAATTCCTGAGTGCGTTGGTAGTACTACTCCCAGTATTCGCATATCCCTCCATGCTCTCCGTTCTGGATTTCTCATGTGATGGCGCTCTTTTTGGGCACCCACTGTCAACCATTTCTTCTCACGTATTCAACACACTTGAATAGGTTTATGGAACTACATGCACACAACTAATTTCGGGTGTTTCCCCTAATAGTTTTCACCCGCTTTGTCGGCTTCAATGCAGTCGACTCGCTTTTGACGAGCCGGAGATTCCAGCCAGACGATTTGCATTTCAGCACCGACACCACATTCCCGATGTCCACGTATCAGCTCCTCAGGCTTGGCAGTTTCCTCTTCGATACAGAGCAGGTCATGTCACCGCGATCTGGGACACGGGTATTCTCAACATTAGTGGTATATTTTACAAACGCTTCACAGAGTCGGTCATCACAACCAGCTGTCCATTTCCAACACGCCACGTCTGTTGGTAGTTTTGGCGTACCTGTAACGACGCCGACGATGCTGACTGGGCTGACTGGGCTGACTGGAGCATCATTCAATGGCCATGCGTGTTTGTATCGGCAATAGTACTACTAGTGTATTTTCAAATTTTCGCCATTCCGGAATAGACGAGAGCAACCAAAACCATGGTCAGTTGCTGATGAATCTGTTCAGCCTGTTACGTGAGCCATTTGCAGCTTACCAAGGGCTGCCCTGTCGAGCGGACAGTTGGCGTAGCCTGTCCCGGAGTCTATGTTGATAAGAATGCGGTGCTTAAACGAACGTGGACTTGGGGAATATGGAATGTCTCATGGGGTTCCTGTTGACGTAACATGATGGATCGACGAGGAGACCAGTCTGTCTTCCAGACCGAGCCAACACACGCCTTAGAAAGAACGGAATAGCATCATCGGGTTCATTACCCTAAAAAAATGTTGTATCAATCTACTGTAAAACCGTTGTACCAGACCAGCAAAAGTGAGGTGTACACCTCAGCAATTGTAGCTAATAGTGTAGGTTATATTGATTTGACATCTACCCCATTAATCAAACGCTAGCAGCATCGCGAGACATGTGGCTTGAGACAAAGGCAATAATAAATACGTAAGCAATTGTGGTTTGCGTTACTAGGATGAATTGGCAGCAGTAGCAAAAGGGCTGAAGTCGAGGGGCACCCTCTCACCCATCCAAATGGCTTGCTGAGAGTGGTTGCGGAGTTCAGCCTCGACTGCTGACTCGCCGTCCTCTGGGACCGTGTTTGGGTGGATGAGGGCTGACAAAGGCCCCCGCCATATAGCCAACCAGGGTATAAATGCCCCAAACTGCGCTGGTGTGAACAGATTGACTTCGAACATGGCGACAGGGTGCGGGCCAATCGGTCGATCCCAGAAGCGGTAGATTCTTAACTCGGGGACTTTTATTACCATCAATTAGTAAAGGGCAAAGAAAAGGGATTGCGTAGCTGTCAGTCTCGAACAGAGAGACCTTTACGCACATTCTCGCCTGATCCGCTCCCATAACTCGCGCGCATACTTGGCTTGCTGCTTGTTTTCTTGAAAATAATAGATGTGCACATCACTTGGAGCATGAGTCAGTCTCGGTAGCCGTACACAAGGTCTGTCACTTCATCGAGAATGGAAAGAGCAGAATACACTCACAAGCCACCTCGATGACCTTTGTCCAGCGGATCAATGAAATGATCATAAGCCTCGCTCAGTCCCTCGCGCTTGGGATTGACGAGGCTCTTCCCATCTTCGCTCTTCTCCTCGGAAAGCGCAGGGGCATCTTCGTAGCCTGTCAGCGGCGAAGGATACTTGTATTTCAGCAGGTTGGCCATTTTGTGTGTTGATAGGGTTGGATGCTTTGCGTAGAAGGATCAGATTAACGATGCTGGATGGAAGATGGAGAGTGTCTCATGACGTGATTCCTGACTCTGTAGGATCAATTTAATTAGTCAGCGAGTGTATCCATGTAGTACATTCTCGTCTCCACCATTCGGGTATCATCGGTGCCCCAATACCCAATGATGAACTTGGTAGAATATGCAGACTATGCAGAATATGCAGAATATGCAGAATATGCAGAATATGCAGAATATGCAGAATATGCAGAATATGCAGAATATGCAGAATATGCAGAATATGATAGTTGCTTCCGCCATTGTAGCACTATTACATACAGCAAGGCCAATGAGCAATTAAACCGACGGAAAACAGTACCGCAGAGTCAAGGATTTCTGAACAATAAAGTGCCCTTTTAATAACGCAGCTTACTCAAGGGCCAGCCCTTGGGGCGTTCAGTTTAGGAAGCTGCTATGTACAACTATGTACTACCCACCTAGATAGAGATAGCCCAGCATGCCCTTTGCCTTAATTGGAGATCGGAGATCGGCCGCCTTGGCGGTGGATGCTACGAGTACATTATCACCATAGACTACATTATCACCATCACCGTCGCCGTCTCTCTCCTCCTGTTGGGACGCTTAGTGGTTCTTGGAATCACAGCAGCAACTAGTGAGGATGGCTGTCATAGGATTAACTCGTGTTTACCTCAGAAGCTGGTCTAAGATACGATGACTGCTATACAGAATTTTTGGCATGTAATTGTTGGATAACGTGGATTGGTGAAAAAAGCCCGATAAAGATAACACGAAGGAGATTGTAAGGTTGAACTCAAGCAGGACCTAAAAGGGTGGAGAAGAAGAACGCGCCGCGTTCTTCTAGCACTATAAATTGGCTGGCCGGGAAACGATCAGTGATCGGGGACATGGTCCCTCAGACATCAGCGAGAGAGATGAATAGAGATGGAATTCAGGTGCCATTTGATCCCTATAGAGTGAGATGACTGCTGACTACACGAGCCCCATATGCGCAACAGTAATACCTGTGGCTTGATGCATTTTGCGTGATAAAAGATGGTCTACAAGAAGGTAGCAAGAAGCTGAAACCATAGCAAGGGTTTATACTAATGCAACTTAAATAGCTCGGCTCTAGGGGCAGCTCTCAAGTCTGTTTCTTGCCATGAAGACTAGATAATGGAGTGACTTCGATCCAAAATGACTCTGAAAATGGCATATTAGACCATGGGTTTGGAATAGTGGTGACCCGGATCGACGATAGGCTCTAGGAATTTGATTTGAGGAAATAACCAATGATGATATGGCCGGCTAATCATTGCACTGGAGTTCAAAGTCATTTGTCATCTGCCTCACTACCTTGCAGCTTTGGATGAGCATTGAAGAAGGACCGATTCTCATCTCGAAGATTGAAGCAAAGAATCTTAGTTAGAAATTTGCTACGGACAGGCTAGATTTATATAGTAATCCAATGAGGCTGACGAGCCCACTAGTTAGGTGGTACGTTGATATTAGGCCCAAGTAAGCTCGACTAGTCGTCTTTCCCACCTTTCGACATGCATCGACAAAGAGACCATGAATGTGATAAACCGCCCTAGCACACTATGATTGGATATTAAATGAAGTCAAATGAAATGTATCGAAAAGTAAAACTACTATAATAAATATCCCTGAATATACATATTATTTGATTTCATTTGATATTTTATGAATGTCACTTTAGTACGTACTTATTTGGTCGATTTGGTCGGGATACTACGCTGTTCCCTACCCGTCGATTATGCCCTTCGACGTTCTGGATTGGATGAAATGAGAAGAGTAGTCCGAGGTGTATTATCCGAGATATAGACAATCAGCGTATGATGTTCTCTATATTCTTCATTTGGGATTTCCACTACAAAATCCAAGTGCCTTCTTCAAGACACATTGTGTTCACTCCCTCAACCCAGCAAGCCATATATCAGCTACCCATAGTGATTTTGAACTTTGGGCCTACTTCTTAGTCTAACACTTTGCTCTCCTAGATAAAAATGCCGTCCAGATGGTTGGCTGCACCGTCAAATGTGCCTGCATATGCAATATACATGTCCGGCCGAACCACAATAGCGTAATTCTCGCCGTTCTTCACAACTTCAGTCAGATATATCGACGCACTACCCCCGTTGAGGTTGTGCTCCCGATTTCCATCATTTGGTAAGATTCTGATCCATCTTACGAGATCATTGAATTTGCCTATGTGACCCCTATGGTCGCCAGCCACGAGCACCATGTACTTCCCATACGTGATCGTGCTGTAGAGACGTTGCACCACTATTGTACCAGGGAGCTTGAGTTCAATGTCTGGACATGCTCGGCCAGCTTTCCATATTCCCACTTCTGACTCATGGATAGCGGGAGAGTCGAGATCATGGTATGCGATGCCCATTCCTATCCAGGACGCGTCAGCATTCTCCGAGGACACACCACCAAGTGGGTCAATCAATCTTACCTGTGATATAGGCTGCATTCTTCTCAACATTTCCAACGTATTGGGCGGCTTCGAACTTGGTGTCTCTCACCAGCCGGGCGGCAACCCGGATTACATCCTCGGCGACCTTCCGCCGTTCTACATCATAGCTCTGGAGAATCTTTTGGGCTGCACCCGAGGCAAGCTTGTCCGCATATTTCAAGATGTAGGCCATTCTCCATCCCAAACCGAACGCATCAGACAGTCCCGTGTTCAAACCCTGTCCGCCGTTAACTGAGTGCGAGTGTGCGGCGTCACCCGCGAGGATGATCCTCCCCTTGCCGGCTTGAGAAATAAAGGTTGCAGCAATTCTCTCCTTGACTAACTCAAATGTCAGTCCATGGTGGGGAACAGAAGAAACCGCCTGGCGGCAGTGTACTCGCCTTCAAATGTGCTAAACCACTCCGTCTTGGTAAACTCGATGTGATATGGAGCTAGGTGATTCTTGATAGAAGCCTTCGCTTTCTCCTGAGTAATCTCTCCGTCAATTAGGACGTAGAAACGCGCCATATTTCGCTCACGAGGGATCCACGCTACGCGGGATTCGCCGTTAAGTTCAAACGTAATGATCTCAGGACAGCGGGGGAAATCACTGTCGATGAAGGTGTCTAGGACAGCCCACGTCATCTCTGGTCTGGTGCCTGTGAACGGAATTCCCAATGTCTGACGAACCATGGATCTTGCCCCATCAGATGCAATGCAGTACGTGCTATGTACAATGCGTCTGGAGACCGTGGCGACATCAACCCCGGACTCGGTTTCGAAAACAGATTCAACAGGCTCGCCATACCATACAAATTCCTTGAGCTCTGCTGCAAGAAGCTGCTCCACAACGGGCTGTCCAATCATGAGGAAGTTTTTATGCAGTACATGTTGAAGTCCTGTCCACCAGTGGCTTTGTCGCGAAAAAAAGCCACCGCCCTTGAAGATCGAGCTTGCTGAAACTTGTCAGAACACAGGACCTTGGTGACAGATCTATCCCCGAGACTTACTGTTGCACCTTAGACCCTGGGAAATCAACTCGTCGAGAATGCCAACAATGTCAAGATACTGCTGGGACCTCGCATTCAAAGCATCAGCTCTACCTAACTGTAGGGGCTGAGATTTGGCGTCTGCCAGCCATTCTGCCAGTGAGTGTGTGCCACGAAAAGTGAAAAGAACAAGGCTAAATACCTAGAACCAGAACTGAAGCTCCAAGTCTCTTCGCCAGGAGAGCAGTCAACATCCCTGTAGGACCACCTAAGAAGGTTGATACCATTAGAAAAGAAAGCAACATTGGAAAATCGCAGATTAGAAGGGACCTTACCGCCAATGACGGCTAGATCGACACGTGTCCCAGCCATAGTGTGTGTGTGTGTCGACTTGATGGTGTCTGTTTTTCCAAAGCAAAGTATACAAAATATTCAAGTTAACCATCAAGATGAAGATAGTATAGAACCTGTCTATATCGTGTGTGGCTTTGTAAATAAAGAACGAATGGAATGCCTATAAAATGGTGCAAGACGGGGAGCCGATTGGCACACTGGGGTTTGATATTGCAGATCACCTGTTCTGATCCACAGAAAAGTCAGACGCGGAGACCAGCGGTCCAAGACCTGGCCGTTTGAACGCGTTTAGTACGATTACTACCAAGGCTCCGACGAGAAGGTGCGTAATAATACTCCGTATGTCGGTTGGAAAGGGCAGGGGATTAATTTCCCTATGATCCGCGACTACCAGCCAATGCAGTCACACGGTGGGGTATTAAAGAAGCACGGGTCTTCATCCAACGATTATGTGGTGGATTGATCACTATTACTGCCGCTACTCACACATACATCTGAGACAGTATAGGTTGGTGTAGTTTTTTTTTGGTAGCACAAGTAATATATATAACAAAAAAATCAAGAGTATCATCAAGAGGTTAAAACTTAATTCTCCTCCGACCCCCTAACTGAGGGTGCACGCCATTCGCAAACGGCCTCACGTTGGCGCTAGATATAAGCCGAGGAGGCGCCCCTCATCGGTATCCCGCTTCGGCCTCCCGCCTTGGCTTGACTAGACTAAGAAGCTTGGCCGGTCTTTTTGATGGAAAGTTCCTGATTAGAAAACGCACCATTACTTGGTTTGGTAGGTGTTAATTTAGGCTTCATCTGCGGGGCACGGGAATTGCGACGATTTTACTCCATAGTTAGATTCTGATCTGAATGTGCCCACCATGAAGCAGCAGCCAAGATGTGGCCGAGATGGAGCCAAGGAAAGTTTCAGGCGGGTATTATGTCATTCTAGTAATACATGGGTCCTCGGCATTGAATCCTTGAACACCTAAAGGATCTACATGGAGAAATAAAGGCAAAAAGTCTTTCAAAATCATGTCGTATTAGGATTGTTCCCTAGGTTTATGTGACTTGTCAGATCAGTGCCCCGAGCCTTAATTCAGCACCATGGATTCGCTAGAAAGCAGTTGTGTCTCACTCAGTTATACGCGATAAGTCTACGGTGTGCGAATTGCATGCAGAGGTGATTTTACTGGGTAGTATCTTCACCATTGCCTCAACAAGGAAGGCAGTCGGCTACATGGTAACGACCAGCCAAGTAACCCTAGCCCCTGGTCAGCTGTGATGTGACACTGATGACTAAAATTAAATCCTCAGGTGTGTCTGCGTCGCAAATCCAGTGTTTAATGCTTTTGTGAAATGATGGCGCGAATCAGGGCTTGCTGCTAGTGGTCCAGTGATGCATATAAATGTCGTTTGGAGACTCCCAACGACGAAACAGACTTGAAAACCCCTCTCATGCATTAATTACATACCCTCTTTTCTATATCCTCTTTGCCTGTCAATTTCGTTTCCCCCCAACTTTTACGACTGTGTATCATTTGCATATAACCCTTCACCTGCCCCTTAACTCTTCACCTCTGCCTATTCCATTTTCGCTTCCTCATATCTCTCAAGATGATGGATCCGTTGTTCATAGAGCCTGCCTTTCAGGGTGCTCCAGGCCATGTTGTCCTACCTCTCTCCAGCAATTTCCTTAATCCTTTGCATATCGATATGGCGGCAAAGGTTATTGAGGTCATCTACCGGTATCAGAACAAACGTGCAAGTACAGAAGGTATACAGTCAGATATCGGCCTGCTAGCTGGCTTGACGCAGGTATACAGCCATGTCAAGGCCGGCCAGCCAGTCAAGATGGCTCTTCCTGCTTTCCCCTTCAAGTCCCCTAACACCAAGGTCAAGGTTCTTGGTCGGCTACCAGATAAGGCTGAGGAGTTTGCCTTGGCCCATCTCAACGGCCTCTGTGCCGCCATCAAGGATATTTACAACCCTGGAGCTGAGCTTACCATTGTTTCTGATGGAATTGTGTACAATGGTACGTCAAGATAGAGAAAGCTTGAGTCGCATTTGCTTACAATTCCTTGATCGTTCAAGATCTCCTTAGTATCACAGACTCCGATGTCTGGGCATATGGACAAGCACTGCGAGAGATGGCAATGGCCAAGGGCTTCAACCACATTCGCTTCTCGCGACTTGGTGATCTTGTTCCTCTAGCCATTCCCACAGTCTTGGATGAGGTATCCTATGTTACCAACGCCACCAATTTCCGCGTTGCCCTCATGCACAACTTCAGCAGGAAAGACTGGAATGTTTCTGAAAAGATTGCTGAGGATCAGGATGTATGTTTAACCTACCGTGGCTACGTCAAGTTCCTCCAGACCGACCTGGCTGAGACATACCCAGTCTCGGACAGCTTCTCCAAGTCCAAGTTCAAGAAAGGTACCGAGAACATCGCTAAGCAGATGCTCATCCGCGGTCAGGCATTTTCGCGTGCCGTCCGAGAGAGGTTCCCTAACCATGTCCGTCTGTCTATCCATCTTTCCACTGGACAGAATAAAATCTCAGTCAGCACTCTACCCACTGACAGCAGCTTCACGACCCCATGGCACTGCGCTCTTGCCATCAGGTTGGACGGCACTATAACGAGCGGCCTTGCACAGACCTTCCGTGACGATCCTATATGGGAGCTCGTATACGAGGATGGTAGGCCCTCACATTTCAGAGAGAAGAGTGAATTGTACACATGGGATTCGGGGTCCATTACTGTCACTCCTCTGTATCCATGTGGTGTCCTAATCAAGCCTGCCAAGGGATCCAACAAACTGTCGATGCAGGACATTGATTCTCAGAAGGTCCGCACCCTCTCCGAAGTCAACTCACCTGTAGTTCTCCGCGGCTTTTCCGGAACCGGGCAGCGACAGAGGTATGTTGAAAAGGCTTCCGAGTTTGGCATCCCACTTCCGTGGAAGTTTGGGATCTTGCTCGAAGTCAAGGACCGCGGCGCTGACACGCGAGGCCTCAATAACGTTCTCTCTTCTGAGTGGATGCCATTCCATTTTGATGGCCTTTTCAAGACAGTGGAGAGGACGAGAGAGGACGGCACCGTATACAAGCTTCCAAACCCCCCTCGGTGAGCTTCATAACAAATTTACGTTTCTCATAACAATACTAACTCCGATTGTAGATTCCAACTCTTCACGGCTGTCACGCCATCTCCCTCCGAAACTGGGTTCACTCTCTTCTCCACCTCTACTTTTGTCTTCAAACACCTTCCCTCTCATCTCCCTCTCCAGGCCTTGAAGGCACTCACTTGGTCCGTCTCGACCTCCTCCTTCGACAGCACTCAGTTGAATGGCCTGCCTCTTGTCTCCGATCACCCGACCACTGGCAAGCCTTGCCTACGATATCACGAACCCTGGCCTGAGAGCAAAACGAACTTCGAGGCGACGACCATTACCATCGACGGACAGACTCCCGAGGTCTCAGACGCTATCTGCCGCGAGTTGGACAGTCTACTGCACGACCGACGAGTCACGTACTACCACACCTGGCAGAAAGGTGATATGCTGGTCAGTGACAATATTTTGGCTATGCACACGCGGAGCGACTTCACAAGTAGTGCCCAAAGGGAGTTGTGGAGAATTCATTTTGATTAAGAAAACTTAGACTGCACAGAATCTAAAAGTTCGCTACCAATGTTGCTCGGATCTAGCGGAAATGATTTCATTTCTTGAGGACCTGTATATAACTCCCTGATGTATATAGAGTACTATAGGCTCTACAAGATGTGGTACTTTTGTTGAAAGGTATTTTAGAATTGGTTTGATTTATAAATATAGGCTTATTTATTATCATTCAATATTTTTTTTATTGTTATTGTCAGGCTATGGAGGTCGATCGAGGCTCCATACATTCTTCAGGGGTCAGTGTCTAAGAATTGTCATGTGGCGATCGATACCTTGGAAGAGTGTGCATCCCATTGGAGAAAGCTCCTGAATGTCATTGTCCGTAATGTTTTGAACTTGCCTCGCCTCAAATGGATTGTATACAGTCGGAATTCCGACGACACGGAGAACAATCCAGATCAGTCTCCTAGCCGTCTCAGACTTGGTCTTCAGATCAACGCCAACCCCGTCCGAAGCGTGGGTTCGTATATTCGCTACAGAATACCCAGACTGGGTCGTGTGAGAATAATAAAGAACTAGAAAGGGACATGTGCTCAAATACTTGAAAATGCCAGCTGCAAATTCCTCTGGGCTGCACTGGTTTTCAAGAGGCTCTAAGAGCTTGACAGTTTCGTAGTCGATGATGACTTTCAAGTATTAAATATCCAAAGGGATGTTCCTAGCGGCTTAAGAAATTGTATCATCAAATAATAAATCAAATCAACCAACCCCTAGACGCCCAACTCATCAACGGAACGCATTTCCTCCCCATTTTGTCAACCATGGCACTTGCGTATCAACCAATAAGCTTGGTGGAACTCTCTGTCTTGGTTGGCTTCAAAAATAAGACAGCACAGCTATAGAATCTGAAAAGACTGATTCAGACCTGCGGCTCGCTCTTGACCATCCGAGACGACATAATTTCTTGTATCTGTCAGTCCGCTAAGGATCATTTAGTGGGGTAAGGAAATCATCGCGCTTTCCCGTGCGGCTATGGAGTTGTTCACCGAGACATCTTGAGTGGTTTGCTTGGTGCAATGCCTACCAGTCAAACATTGCGACAGAGCATGTATTCTTTACCACATCATGGAGTTGAAATATATCTTTTGACTTCGACACTTTTATGAGAGCATTATTCATGGCAGTGATGTTGCTCGAACAAACAATCTCAATGAGGTTGAAAAGGTTCACGAAATCTTCAATGGCCATTTCATCAACTGGCTGGAAAATGCAAGGCTCATGAAGAAGACACAGAACGGAATTGATTGTTTATAAAGCCTTCTTACCTTGCTCGATGTTAGTTACAAACGGCTTCCTATGATTCGGAACAAATATAGTGACGCATCACAATCAGCCAGCAATCGATTATCCAGCCATATCTTCAACACTACGAAGGCGAGGAGGAAATGATTGCCCATCTTGATTAAGGATATACTAAACCCTAGTTGATTCCTACAAATCTGAAAGCTTTCATGAATTGGGCATATTATCGCATTATGCAGTATATCTTTTGAGACGCGTATTGATAGTATTACAGCTAACTGTATAGATCTTTGCATAGCCCGAATAGCTAGAAATTACTTAATTATGAAAGATAGTAGAAAGTATATACTATTAAAAAATGACTCAAAAGTATTAAAGAACTTAAAACTTAAAAATTCTAGAACCCCCCCCCCCCTTTTTTACCTTTAAGCCTAAACCTAGTATACCTAAAGGAGGGGCTCTTTAAGCCGCCTTAACTAAATCTCCTACTGCTTTTAGGGCCTAAATTTAAAGACCTTTCCCTTTAAGTAAGATAATACTTCCTGCCCCTATAATAAAGCCTTTTTAAAATAAAATTAATTTAATAAATATCCTTAATAGCTTATTAAAAGAAAGCTTACTAGCTTACTCTATAATAAAGGTTACTAATCTAAATAATTTTATAAATAATACCTTAAAGGAATCCCTTAAAGGAAATAAACCCTATAAGTTTAATCTATAAATAATAGACCCTATTAAAACTATTAAAAAAGCTTTAGCTTAAAAATCTTCTAGATTAATATAGAAAAATAAAGATAGTATTATAATATAGCCCTTTTACTAGCCTAGGAAAATAGCTTTAACATTATATTTATTTAAAAGCTATAAATTTACTAAAATGCTATATTATATAAAAGACAAATAAAATTTTACCTTAGCTTTTCAGTATTTAACCTATTTAATAATTAAACGGAAACTAAACCCTTTATCTTTATATATATTAAAAAATCACTAAATCTATTATACTAATAACTTTTACTTTTAAACTTAAAAAGTAACTGTATTTATAAAATAAAAGTCTATAGCTATATTATTATTAATATTTACTATAAAGCTTCCTTTAATACTATAATAAAAACCTTTAAAAGGTAAAGTTAGCCCCCTTTAAACTTAATTATAATAAAAGACTTTAATATATTATATTGAATATAGCAATTAGGCTAAACTTTAAATTCTGTAGGCAATAAACTAGCTAAATAAGCAGACAGGTATAACTTAATCCCCGCCTTAATAAATATCTTTATAAAAGATTCTAGAAAATATATTAACTTTGTTTTCTTTAACTGCCCTATATTAATAACTATTGCAAAAAACCTAAATATAAACTTAAATTACTATATAATTACTACTATACTTTTAAGCCCTATTAAGCTAACAGCTAATCTAACAAAAATATATCCTTTATAAAAACCTATAAAGGTTTAGCTAAATAATATATATATATACCTGGCTCCTTTTAAAAGTAAATGTAATTAATTTAACTAAAAAAGACCTAAATACGGCTATATACATACTTTAAAGACTCTTTATAGACTATATATAGTCAGTAGGCAAAAAGAGATATTAAAATAAATATAATGCCCTTTAATAGGATAAAGACTGCTAAAAAGTCTATTTAGCTTATAGCGCAGCGCCCCCTAAAACAAATAAATAAATTAAAGTAAAAGAAATATTATATAATACAGTTAAATATAAAAAATACAATTATTAAAATAAAATTATAGCTAAAGCTAGCCTAGGCAAAGGCATTTAATAAATAATTAAATAGTATAGAGCTATAGACTAGTTTTAACCCCCCTTTTTAATAAATAGCGATAAAAGTATTTTAAACTTTAAAGAGTAAGTAGCCTTTTTTAAAAAACGCCTACTATAATAAAAAAAAGCTAAAAAAGATATTAAAAACCTTTAAAAACCTTAAATACTAGAGAAACCTTTAAATACTATAAAATAAAGTAATTATTACAAAAAAAGGCAAAAAAGGCTATAATTAAAGTAGGGAATATTACGCTAAATATAGATGATATATTAATACCCTTTTATACTATATATAGCCTATTATTAAAAAGTTTACTATAAACCTTTTTAAAGGCTACTTTAAATTAAAATATTACCCCCTCCTTTTTAAAAATATTAAAGTTACTACTATATTTAAGCCTACTAAACCTTACTATATAACCTACAAAGCTTTTAAGTCTATTTTACTATTATTTTATATAAAAAATGGTTTTAAAAAACTATTTACTAAAAAGTATCCCTTTTAGCGCTTAAATATAAAATCCTTTTAAAGTAATACTTTAAAGCCATCTTTAAAAAAGCAGCTATAGATTTAATTGCCTATTTAATATATAATATTAAAATTACTTTAAATAAAGGGAAGTAATAATTTTATTTACCTTTAATATTTTTAAGGCCGTTAATATTATTATAAACAATAAATTAGTTTTATAGTTTAAATAATAGGGATAATTTATCTAGTTTATAAAATAAGTAAAGTCCTTTATAAATAATAAACTGCCTTTATTCATAAAAGAAATAAAATTAACCTATTGAACTTTACCTTTAAATATAAAACCTTATAAAAATCTTTTATCTTTTTTATTATATTAATACTTTACTTTAGCTTAATTTTCTAGCTTAAAGACTAATAATCTCACTTTAAGTATATTAATAATATTATTATATTTATTATAAGTAGGTCTATTTCAAAGACAGCTACTTTTATATAATAAGCGCTTAATAAAATATTAAAGTAAAAAGCAGAAAATGCAGTATGTTTTAATTATATTAAAGCTATATTACTGCACTTTTATTATATAAAAAGCCAGATATATAAAAAAAGTATTATAATAAAAGGAAAATTAATTTAGTTTAAAAAGAATATTTAATAGCTAGGGGTTTATTTTAATTTAAGGCTTTCTTTTAAGAAATATATAAAAATATTTACAGGTAAAGTATATAAAGTCTTTAACTTTTTTAAGTTATTTAATAAAACTTAAAAAGGTTTACCTTTTAAAGCTATAGTATAAATTATAAAAGCTTATATTCTCTTTATTGCTTTATATAAAATAGAAATATAGTAGCTAAAGTATAAATAATAATTGTAAATTAACTTTATTAAATAGGTAAATATAAAAATATTTAATTTAATAAATAAAATATATAAAGCCTTTAAAGCTATAGTAAAGGTAATCCTTTTAGTTTAAAAGACTATAAATATTTTTATTTTATATAAAAAGTTAAAGGTCCCTTTAACTAATATTACTTTAGCCTAAGTTTAATTTAAATATATAGCGAGATTTATAAGATTAGATTAAAACTATTTAATTAATTAATATATTAATAAAAAACTCCCTCTTTAACTATTATAAACTAGACTTTAATGCACTATTGCTTTAGTTAATAAAATTATTAAACTTATACTTTTTTGTAAAAAGTCTTTATATATTCTTTTTAATTTTAACTTAAAAGGTATAGGTAAATTAACTGCAGTAAAGAAATATTTAAAAATAATTGAGTCTTTCCCTTTTTATTTAATTTTAGTCTATTTTAATAAATTTTAAATTAAAAGGAATATAGGCTGAAGAGCAGTTATTTATTATAAAGTAAAAGTAATTATAAATATTAAATGCTTTAATAATATAAAAGTCTATAATATAAAAGTATAAAGCGCTTTAAAGGCTATAAAGCTAATAGCTAAATATATAAAGGAAAATTATATAATTTAAATCACTTTCTTTTTCTTAAATAACTTATTAATTATTAATAAATTATTTAATAAACTCCCCCTTTTTATATAAAAAGTATATATATACTTTTAAAAATTAATATAAAGTATTTTACTTTATAAAACCTTTATTTTATAGGTTTTAAAATATAAAGATATTATAGGTAATAAATAAATTAACTGTTTAGTTAAATAAAGTATAGCTTTCTTTACTGCACTATAGAATTAGGCTATAATTATATATATTAAAAAATAAATTAAAAAAGAAGTTATAAAGGTAACGGAGCAAGATTAGTTTAGTAAAACCGTAAAAAGCTATAAATAATAAAGACTTAAAGCCTTAACTTCCCCTTTAAAACTTAAACTTTTATATCTTATCTTTTATAAGCTTTTAATAGAAAGATTAGGATATAAAGACTTCTAGGAATACTATAAATGCTTTAAATATAATAGAGAGTCTATCTATAAATGCAGTAAACTAAAAAAATAAAGCTATTTCGCGGAATATAAAATAATTAAGCCTTTCCTTCTAGATATCCTTTTAAAAGAGACCCCCTTCTTTTATTTATTTAGACTTATAAGAAATAAAGCTTTCTAGAAATTAATAAAAAAAATAGACCTTTATAGTTTTCCCTCAGTAAAAATAGATTAATACTACTTAAATTAACCCTTTTTCCTTTATAAATTATAACTCAGTAAACAGCAGCGCAAGCCGCCAGCTTTTATTGTCCTATTGCCTATATAGGATTTATATAACTAGTTTACCTAGTGGACGTAAATAATAAAACAAACAAACAAACAAACAACCATAGCTCGGCCCCCTCTCGGTACCCCACGGCGTCGCGTTGTAGGATTTAGCCCTATTGACTAACTTCACAAGTCCATAGCTATTACGTGCTCCTGAACGAGGGGCGGTGCCCGACTTCTCGTATTTCCCGTATGCAGCGTAGGTGCGCGGTTAAGATCCCCGACTTTAGGTAGAAATTGTTGCTCGTGATCCCATCATGTCTAAAATTGGCCTTATTTTGCGAACCATGTGTAATAGGCGTATTGTTTATCAGCGTCCTGCTGCAGAAGACAGCTACTTATAGGTAGTTGCGTACTTGTAGTTACTTAATCTCCGGAGTAGACGGTGAGACTGGGCGTTCATCATTGGGTTGTTAATGAACACTACGTCTCCATATGGAGTCAGCCAGCCAGCCACTTTATCGTACTACCCAGGACATAAGTGGAACAGATGGAATTTGCCATCAATCAGATACCGGCACACTTCGTACCGTAAGTCAAGGTTCATCTGACCTGCGTACTGCTTCCCGTCCAGAATCACCGTATATAATGCTTATGTAAAGGATTTCTACGAGTCGGGGGATAAGCATTGACAAGATATCTAAGAATGTGTAGTTATGCAATACTCAGCGCATAAGGGTTAGGTGTAATAGCTAATGCCTAGATTGTGTTCGATGCTACGAAATGCGAATGGGAGAGCCATCCTGTCAGACCTCACCCTAGGCTGCGATGTATTGTGGTATTATTAACCACCAAGGTAATGTCTGTTCTATGGTACATAGCACAAAGGGAAAGGGGAAGAAAACTCTTCCATACCTATGCCTAAAATACATAAGAAATTCGGCGTGAACCCCCACGATGGGCAATTCCCGACATACTTATTGCGACTCAACAGCACCGTAAATCTGACCCAAATCTCCTTCTATAGATGAGAAGTAAAGTAGCAAATTGGAGGGCAGCGCTTACCGCAGCCAATTATTGTCATATTATGGCTGTCGCTTTGTTGATCTTAGATGTGGATATTTCCATAGATACTCTTTACGATAGGTAGCTTGCTATTATTGCTGGAGTTGCTGTGCGCTGATGAGCCCTGTAGGTTAGGCAATGCACTCCACGATGAGATGTCATAGCCCTCATGATGCCCTGTGTTATGGCTTCTGGCACATGGGCATTTACTGGCACTTTGACTGCAAGTTGGTCTATATTTCGTCAAGCATATCACATAACTGTTGGGTCTCAGACAAAACGATCAAGCTAGACATTTCATCCCCAAGTATCTTGTTGAAACCCCGTTATGAATACACTTCGATGTACCAGAATCTATGTTGCATAAAATAAGATCCTCGCTCATCATGCCTTAGAATATCTGGTTCTCCATCAATCATGCGAGGTGCATTCAGCCAGGAGGACGAGAACTCTACAAAGTAGGACTCTGCAGAGTAACGACATATTAACGCAGCAATATATCGCCGCCGCCATTATCTACAGGTCCTTCTACCACGGAGTCCAAAAACAACTGACCAAACCAAGCATTAATAACAGTAAACTCCGACGCTGTTGGGACGTAAAAGAGTCCTGCTGAGCTAGAAAATCCGCCAAGTCGGTCAGCTACGCTTTGCATTTAGATCTGTATGAGAATTTAGTCGTCAAAACATTCCTCAAGCAGTCGTCCTCTGTGTTAGCCATTCATTCTGATGTGACTCGGGTACGAGGGTTGGACTGGCAGCCACGCAGCGCGTACCACAGTATCATACTATGATACAGGGCTACTCTGTAGACTGCCGCACTTTTGGACGATGCTCGATGCTTACCGGCATGAAGCTCTTCGCTACAAGTATATTATGCGTCCTTGCTGTGCTCGGCAGGAACCTTCTAATAATAATTTTCGTATGGCGTTCTCTTTTCCAGACCGCCGCAGTTGCGCTATCGAATTATTCGAAGGCGGCCTAGTGGACACCGAGGGTCCGACAATTCCGTCTTTTCAATATTAGATCCAGATCCGAGCTGACATTAAGTGATGTAGTGAGTGGCTGTCTTGCTGGTAGAGGGCGGATCGTCGCTCGTTTAACGTCAATGGAGGATCCATGTTAGCCACCCAGAAAGAGATATCACCTCGAAATACTGCAATCACCCTGGTGCGGCTGAATGCACCTCGATACCAGTTCAAACCCGCCGCTTCACTTATGAGTGCCGGGAGCCGAAATACTGCAGAGAGACCTCGTTATTAGCCGCTGCTATTGATGGTCCTCATACTGGGTGCATGGGATAATATTTGCAATACTTCCAGCCCTACAACGGTGATATCTGCAAAGCTCGTATCCCTAAATATATTTCGTTAAAACCTGAGGCTGGCCTAGAAATACGGATGTCGGCATAATACAACGGCTCATCGCTCTTCCTCCTTGAATGACACTGTCATTCTTTGACTGAACCTCAATAAATGGCTGATCCCAACACTTTATTTATTTGCTGTGAAGGAGACCAGTGTTGTTGACCATGTGACGGTAAACCTTGTCCCTTGTATTGAAAGGGGGAGAAAGACAATATATGTACTGCTTTCAGTGCATAACGTTTACCAGAAAGAGGCCGATTGTATTACAACACTCTAGCATATCTTAAAGGGGAAAAAAAGAGTGTGATTATATTTTAAAGAGCTACTCTAAAAGAGTGTACGAATTTAAACGTATTTAAACTAGGCGATGCATCTCTCTCCACCCTTGATGCCTATGCTAGAGCTCATTGACCATAGCCACATTATTCAATGTTCATAGACGTTGATAGTAATTGGCATGTTGAAATCGATATTACCGATGCAGATCTGGAACTATACATTGTCAGCTTGTTAGGACCTTAATATAGATATAAGACTTGGTGATTCAGAGTGAAAGGCTGGTTCGACCTACCCCATTGTTGTTGTTGCAGCATATGACAGTCTGCGCGCAAGCGGTAGTATTTGAGCAGACGTGACCTAAGGAAACTGCTGAGTCCCCGCCTTTGGCTTTCAACGTTATGTCTGGTATAGAATGTAGCCATAGACCTCCCTTTCCATCGCCGGAACAGCAATACGGACTTCCGGAAGAGCAAAGGTTTGTCTGCTGGGTTCCGGGGCAGTTATTGGAGGCTAAAATTGTGATGTTGCGTTTTGTCAACCACATACATGGTTGTAGAATTGGTTAATCACTGAACCTACCCTTGCGTCGCACTGGAAGAGCAGGAAATGGCATGTCGAGGGCCGTTGGAATCCTTGGCTCGATAGCGCTGGGTTGAACTTCGGATACTGTCTCACGAACCGGGGACGCGAAAGCGCCTTGTAGGGCAGCAAAGCTAAAGAAGACAGCGAAGCGATACATCATGGCGGGGCGATGGAGCGAATGGCTAAAGCGAGCACCTCTGTAGGTTTGAAGGCTAGTAAAAGTCAAAGTGAGGGATGGGATAAGAAGGGAGAGTGCTCAAATCTATGAAGTAGTGATGTACTAGGAGGCATATGAAGTGGGAAATGGCTGGTATTTGAAGACGCTGTTTTATCAGCTTTGTCGACCTTGTTCTTCTAAAACGACTAGACCGGCTACCATGGGATGGCTCTATAGATGAGACATCGGCTGAGATGGGCCACGTAATAATCTAGATAGAATTGAAACGCTATTTAGCAGTTGAGGGATCAAATTAACGTATACAATTAAGACTTTGCATTTGTCCTGCATATTACGAGCGCCTTGATGGTGGGTTGGCGAACTGATTGATATCCTGCCTTTGAGCCTGAGGTAACATCAAGCCTCGAGGGTCTTAATATAGGAAGGTCGTTCGTAAAGTTGCTTGACCTAACTTCAGCTGAATTTAAATGGATATGTAGCTAGGTAAAATATTGGATGAGATAACAATATTATCAAACTGTTACGAATGGTGATCATCATCGTGCAAACATTTGTCTCACGGAGCTGCGGTTCACTTGTTTTGAACTATGTTTACTTGCGTGGGCATAGACTTCTGAGACTTCTACCAAGTATAAGAAGGTTATCCTCCCACCTCTACTCTCACATCATCTCATCCACCGCAACAATCACACTAAACAACAAGCTCCAAACAACTCCAATTATCTGATTCACTCCTCACTCTTTTGGATATTTTCCAGATCACCAATAACCTCAGCAAAATGCAGTTTACCACTATCGTTGCTCTTCTCGTCGCTGCCTCCGGCGTTCTTGCCTCCCCATAGCAACCCCCGAAGCCTCAAAAGCCCCAGCAGCCTAACATTAATAGTGTCCAGGTCTCCAATATTAACTGCTCTACTGGCAGCCCTTATTGCTGCAATGTCTCCGCGGACAAAAACAGCAACGCTGCTGTCTTCTCATGCTCGAACTTCAAAAATGTATGCAACAGCATCGTCGCTTGCTGTAACAGCTAGGCCTAGCAGGTATACTCTCCGTGAGCCACCTTGGCTCTTCCCCCTTCGAATTGTCTTCTTTTACGAGTACAAATACTAACCTACGATAAAGAAGTCCCAATCCAAGCAAACCTGCCTTGCCTTCGGCGACGCCACGGTCAAATTCGATGACAATTAGACGACGCTGGTGGGACCTGTGGTCGGTATTCGCGGTCATATGGGTCGGGGCCCAAGCTCTCTAGGGAGTGGCTTGGATAAGAATTCCGCATACGAAAGGGATGGATCTTCAGGATGGACAAGACTGGAAATCGGTCGATGCAACGGAGGAATAAAATGTGGTCACCTCTTTTCCTTAGGTCGTGCATTTATGCATGCCTAACATCACGTTCATTACCTTAGTATAGTGAGATGAGCTTACGACTTTAAAAGTCTAAGAAAATAACCTGGTTATATCATATCAACAGTCCCTTTCCCTACGTATCTTGAATTTGGCATCCTTGACTTGAGGTTTGTGACATGTCATCTATGGATTTTACCTCAGGTAAAGGTGATAGTGTCCGAGAAAGGTGTCTGATATGCGAAAATCCATGGCTAGAGCATGAATTTTTTTTTTTGCGAGCTTAGAGATTGAAGTTGGATCCATAATAGTAGATAATGCATTTAAGGGAAAAGGTTAGGTATGTGCCAGTCTTTTAAGAGATAGGGGAGGGGTGAATTATTATTAATGCGTCGTGATGTCGATCTGATGTTGGGGAACTTGGGACTAAGATTCATTCGCATCGGAGGTCCCCACTCGCAAGGCATTAATTGGACCTGCCTGCTGGTTGAAATTGCGTTGACCCACATATGTATTATTAATCAACTCTCACAATAAAATACTAGGGCGTTTTATATCGGGATACGCGCTGTAGGCTTTCTTGCCCACTGTTCTATCTACGCCTCGAACTGCACCATCCCCAGCATCGAAGTATTCCGGCGATTAGTCAAAAATGGCGACACTACATCGAGAGGGCGGCGAGGCGAAACAGGGAGATAAGGAGGTTGAAAGAGGGATTCATGCTGCCTCCTCCTTGGAACGACCACGGCCACTGAGATGTCGGCCGGCATATTCACAAGTGTCTGCCGCCATCGGGGGTCTCAAGTTCGTCAACATGTCTCATCCGGACGATGTTCGTCGGCACAAATGCGTTCAAACAGAAATCCGTCGCCATGTAATGAAGGACATCGGAAGACAACGTCGCCGCCCACGCTCCAAGGAGACGAAGACAACTCCGCCAGTCACTCGATCATTTTCACAGGAAATTGTTCGTAACGAGGCATCATTATTCCGGATGGGGGATGCAAATAGCAGTTCCCCCAGTCGATCGCTGGCTCCTCTTGGTAGTTTCCCCATTGAGGGTGACATGCGTGTGCTTGAACTTGTGCGCTTCGGTGAGAGATGTAGTCCATTCTCTGAAATTCACCCGGCAACTCCGTTAATATGTTGATATTAGCCAACGAGGCCACTCATTTCTATCTGCCATTCCGGGCCGTCTGGTTTGAGATATCCTTGTCCGACACTGGCGCCTTTCATGTGACTCTTGGGAACGCTGCCCACTGGTGGGGTTCCGTCAAGGTAAATGATGACCTTGTTAACAGTCCCGAGGTCATGAAGCATTATTCGCTATCCCTTATGCATCTAAGACGGCGTCTCAATGACGTTGCGGAAAGCATGACTAAAGGAACAATTGCCAATATCTTGGCACACATCTGCCTCAGTGTATGCCCCCACCATAGTTAGATATTGTTACATGTGAAATAACATCAGTGGACAGGCGAGACACCATAATTGGGACAGCTGGAGGGTCCATATGCATGGCCTGAGCCTTATCTGGAAAGCCCGTGGCGGGTTTGCCGATTTAGGACACCGCATGAACATGATAATCCTGCTGTGAGTGCCATTGCTTATTGAATCGAATACGGAGGTGCCTGACAAAAGCCTAGAGACGATCTAACTGGCGCTATGATATTTGACTCTTTCCCTCAATTCCCTCTTCCTCTAGATCTTCCTGTGCCAATGAGATCTGTTAGAGAAGTGCCGGCTAGACTGCAAGCGCTACTTCTTACATTACAGCAAAAGTCGCATGATCTTGCTCCCGCTGTCGAAGCCCTGAAAATGGTATCTTCAGTTGCTGATGTAGTGAATCTCAATAGCCACTCCCCCTCGTTCTGGCAGCGCGACATCGACGCACTTACCTTAATAGGTCCCTGTCTGCACTTCTTGCTGTCTATGCCTAGGCTCCCAAACAATTTTAGCATAGAGTCGAATTCCAAGGATCTTATCGCAAGAGAGATGGTGCGACTGGTGTGTCTTATACTCATGTCAACGCTCAAGGAAAGGTTTTCGTTCTTAGCAAGCGAACGGGCTGCGCTGCAGAGCAGCTTCGGTCGGTTTGTGACACTGCATTCGAGGAGTTTGGGCGGCGAGCATCATGAGCTCAAGGTTTGGAGCCTTGTTACCGCTGCCGTACTGCAAGGTCGTGGTGAAAGAGAGGTTTACATACGTGAGATTCTGAGGGATGTGTCCGCGATGGACGGTCTGTTCGCAAATGGCATGCTGGAAGCCGCAAAAGAAACACTGTGGGTGGATGCCCTGGAATCGCCATTTGCAGACAATTTAGCACATGATATCATGCAGCAAGCTACTTTGGTCAATGAGGCTGGGCTCTGACGGGACATTTTACAGTTTGGTAGTAAAAAATCATAGTATCATAGGTAAAGCTGCAAGTATCACGCTATCCGGAGACTACTAAACTATGAATGCATGACTATCATGTCGATTTTTCTGGTCCTCCCGAGTTAGACGCAGACGGCCTCGGCGGCCTAACCTCCATTGATACCTCCACTAACCGAAATGAACTGCCCAGTGATCCAGCGGCTCTTCTCACACGCTAGAAGGAGAACAGCATCTGCGATATCCTCAACCGTTCCGACTCTATCCTCAGCTCTCGTCATGGAAACAAGATAGTCCTTCACTGGTTCCACTTCTGGTATTGGTGGCAGTGAGTCCGTCAAAACAGGACCCGGCGCAACGGTGTTCACCGTAATATTCTTTCCATCGCGTCCAATCTACATGAATTTAGTCAGGATATTATCCCTTCAAGTCGCTTATCTCGTGCACTTAGGCTATATAGCATCTCTGACATGTGAGTCAGGGAGACGGAAGGACTCACCTCACGGGCCATAGTGAAAGTCAGCTGATCCATAGCTGCCTTAGCTGAGGCATAAATGGGCGTCTGGAAGAACCCTAGCTTAGATGCCACACTTCCAATGTTGATGATGCGTCCGTGGTGGGGCATATGGGGGTAGGCTGCTTGAAGAAGGAGTATGGGGCCGACGACTGCGACTTGAAACGTCTTCATGATATCCTCGGGTTTGCTGTCGAGTATGGTTCCGTACGAAACGAAAGACGCGTTGTTCACTTGGGAGGGCAGATTGTCAGCAATTTGGAAGTAGCCAAAGTAACACTGCACTTACCGATGATGTCAATGTGATCAACCTCTAAGCGGTTAAGGGTCTCATCCACGATTTTTTTACTCCCATCTCGTGCTGATACGTCCGCCTGCACGGCGATAACCTTGCCCTTTCCGACAGCGGACTCGTTTTTTGAGCAAACCTCGGCAGCGCGCGAGGCAGAGGACTCGGAGACATAATTGATAGTCACACTCGCTCCAGCGCGGGCCAAGGTGAGAGCAATGGCGGCACCAATACCGTTTTCTCTGCCAGATCCGGTAACAATGGCCACTTTATTGGCAAGCGAAAGCCCATCATATGAAGACATCTTGCCTTGTATGTGGGACAAAACTGATGATGATTGACGCTGGTATGTTTGATCTGCTCGTGATGGGCTCAAAGATTCGATGTAGAGGTGTGAGACCAGACTTGATGGGAGCGAACGTCTTTTAATACAGCATTACAATTGCATCATGCGAGATATTTCTGTATTACAAATTCATGTCTTTCATATTACAAATTACGTGGACTTCTAACTTTCGCTCAAGCCTTGAAGTCGTCGCGGAGTCATTACACATAGAAAAAGTACATGATCAAGCCGGTTTCCAGGAAAGGAAAATGGCCCCAGAATAGCTTAATCCAAATTGGGATATTGGTCCCTCGCGTACTTACTTTAGCCTAACTTTCGTGATTGGCTCATTACGAGGCCATGCCACCTATTGGAGCATCCACCCCCTCAGGATTACAGAAGATGTGCGTAATCTATGTCGAGGTGAAGAAATTTATTATGCTAATCGTGTTTAACAGAGTATAGAATTTGTAATCCTCCAGGAAAAGAAAATGAACAGTCAGATTATGCCGAGCAAGTCTGTCGTTCAAAATCCGTCAGAGGAACAAATCTCTTTCGTACCAAATAACACCTTCTCTCAAAGTCCATCTCCCCTTAGTTGCTTAGCTGTCAGCCCTTGTCAACACAAGATGTCAAGGCTCGCCATTATTCTTGGGATTACCGGCGTGCAGGTTTGTTTTTGTTTGTTTATTTTATTATTTACGTCCACTAAGTAAGCTAGTTACATAAATCTACATCTAGGCAATAGGACGTTAGGAGCCATTAACTTAATGCCACTATTTATACAGTCTACCCCCTGAATGTTTTATTAGCGTATACCTCTTAGGCGGTTTTTAGCCAATAAAAAGCCCTCCCCGCGATTAATAGTACATTAAGGGACTAGATCTTAAAGATAAAGAATATACTAAGGCAAGGGTTTCCTCTATACCTAAAAGTACTGATCTAGAAGAATATAACTACTGCTTATAGCCTTAACAAAAATTTATTTTAAAGAAAAAAAATTAATAGAAAAAGGCTAAAACTTTTAATTCTTTAAATTATCTATAATTTTTATTTATTTATTTATAATTTTATTTCTAATATTTTATTAAATATTATTATTTTAACTATATTAGTAATTAATAATTTATTTATAGGCGATTAATAAAAGGGTATATACCTTTATAAAAGCAGGTTAAAGTATATGCTAATAAAATATTTAGGGGGTAGACTATATTAAAAAGGAGGGCTAAAAAGCAAGGATTTCAGTATAATTAAATAACCTTCCTATTCTGGCTAGACCCAGAATTAGGCCCGACGCTAGGACCGAGTTCCGGAGGAACTTCGGTGTAAGTCAAGAAATTTCTATTATCTTCAACAATAACAATTAAGCTAGGACCAACTACCCCGCCTACCCTAGACTTAATGTAATGGGCACAATGGCTATTGTGAAAAATCTGACCAAAATGGTTTCCTGTTTGTATGGCCGTGAGTCGATTTGGCCGATTTCCTATATAAATGAATTTTGCGGAAAATAGGAATGCGGCCATAAACCCAATTCTGCCACTACATACCTATTATTCGGTCGGAGGACTGTTGTAGAAGACAAAGCTATTGTTCATACAATCACTTCTACACCAGCCGCATATATACTAAATAGTCTATAGCTTTTTAGCTATTAGTTTAGTTATAATTTAATTGTTTATTTATTGTTAACCCAAAGACTCTTAGTCGTTTCCTTATTACTGCGTTAGGTATATCTTCCTTGAAGCTGCACTTAAATAAAGTTTAGTATAACCTTATTATTTTAACAACTATATTATACTACTGCCTGAATCCTGCCGCTATATATTACCTATAAGCATTTACTAATAGTACTTTACTGCTTTATAAAAATATATTATTTTATACCTATTACTTTACTATTAATAAAAGAGCTGGCTAATATATTTATTAATAGGATTTACTGCCTTTATAGTATACCCGATAATATTATATTAAATTGCGGTATATAGTTTATATTAACGTTTTAGGAATAACTCTCAAAGTAATTCAGAGTTATATTACAACAGTCATTAGCCTTTTACCTTAAGACTAATTTGTTGGGAGTAACTGATATACCTATAACCACCCTAATAGATCCTGAGAGCTAGGCATAATTAGGAAGGCTAGAAAAATAGTCGGAAAACTAGTTAAATTAAGGGAAAAGGGGGTATTAATAGCTAGAAATGCAGCCAAGATAGCTTTCTTTTCTTTTCTTCCTCTTTATCCAGCCTTAAGTTAGCTATTACTGCAATAATAATTACTTGAGTGGCTGATAGCTTTATGGCTCTTATATTAGTCCTAGGGGCTATCTTTTATTGGTTTTTGTATATATTTAGGCATATTATTTCCTCCTCAATAAAACTAGTAACTGAGATAGGGGGAAATCTCAAGGACTATATCCTTAGAAGTAATTATTAAAGGCACTTTTATACTGCTATTAAAACCTACCTTTACTTAACTACTAATAGGATTATAGGCTAGCTTTATTAAATCTTTATATAAATATAAAATAATTAATTAAAGGAAACAGCTTAAAACCTTTTTTATAACTATTTAATATAGATTAATATAATACCTGACTTTATAAATGCAAGTTAATTAATAGTACTTTTTAAAAACGATATTAAAATTAGTTAACTTAAATATAATGAATTAAAATATAATAAAAGAGTGGAATTTTAAGAAACTATTAATTAATAATACCTGTAAATTAAGAGCTAAAATCTTAAGGAAAAATATTAAAAGGCTGGTTACTATAGTAAAAGGGAATACATAGGTAAAATAGTTAATATTATATAACCGAAGCCTTTTTAAATTAATAATATATTATTTTAACCTTTATGTTGTTTATTAATAAAGGGGTTAATGGGTAAAATAGCTATAAAGGGCTAATAAAAGATATATTAATTAATTAATCTTTTAATATAAAGACTTTATTTTAATTTTACTAATATTCTTGGCTAAGGTTTCTTTAACTTTTAATAAAAGTATTATTTTTACTGCTTTTATAATCTTTAATATATAGGCTATCTTTACTTATATTAAAGATATTTGAAGAAAATAAAAAAATAATAATAATTTAATATTTGATAATTAGTATTAATATAGTAAATTAGTTTTAAAAGGTTAATTAATGTCTTTATTTTAAATAAATAAATATAACCTTTTTTTTAATAAAAGAACTCTTTACTTTAATAGAATATCTTAGAATAGCTCCTTTATTAAAAGAATATATCCTTTTTTTATTTAAAAAAATACTTTTTTAAAGGCTAAATATTTAAATTAAATAACTTTAATTTATAAAAGAAAAGGTATTTGTTTATTTAAAAACTATGTAATTAAAACTTTAATAATTTACTTTAACTTAATGTAAAAGCATTTAAATTAAATTAATAAGCTTTTTATATTAAAATATTAAATATAACCTTTTCTTTAACCTTTTAATTTAAAGAATTATTTAATTATATATTTAACTTAATATTAATACTTTTTATGTATATTATAATAGAAATTAAAGAAAGGTTAAGCTTTTTAGCGGAAAAAGGGAAATTACTATTTTAAAAGTTCCTCTTTTTTATTTAACCCTTTAAAAATATATAAAGTATAAAGATACTAATAGGGATTAATTTTATAAATATATTATATAATAAAAATATATTTCGTTTTTAAAAACCTATAAGTTAAAAATAAAGGATTAAGGAATTTTAATTGAAGATTAAAGGAAATACCTAGAATTATTTATAAAATAAAGAAATATAAAATAATGTAAAGTTTTATTAAAAGAATATTAGTTAGGATAAAATAAAAAAGAGCTTATATAATACTATAAGCAGTATAATAAAAAATAATTAAAATTATATATAATATAACTTTAAAACCTTTATTACTATAAACTTATAAAAATATAATTTATAATAGATTAATTGCTTTAATATTAATACCTTTATTAAAAGTTTAATAAAAAAAGTTAAAAGATAGTAACACTATATTTTTACAAGATTGCAAAAGTAATACTATTAAAGCTGCTTGAATTAATAATAGCTCTTAAAGGGATTAAAAAAATTAATAAGTTTAAAGATTTAATATATATTAAAGTTTAAATGCTTTTTTATAATAAAATAGTAATAAAGTTTAATATTTAAAGAGTTTATTTTTAAAATTTTAATAAAGTATTATTTAAAATTAAAGATTTATTAGATTTATTTAAATTAAAGTTAAGCTTACAGATAAAGAAATAAAAGGAAAAATAGTCTAAGTTTATAAAACTAGCTATAACTTTATAGCTTAAAGATTAAATAAATACTTTATTTAAAAAGTTTAATAATTTAATAATTTAACTCCTTTAAAAAAAGAAAAAGTAATTAACTTTAAAGCTAAAGAATATTATTATATTACTATTAAAAGTAATATATTTAAAGAAAGACTTTTGATTTTAATAAGTACTATTAATAATATTAATATAAAAGACCCTTTATATAATAATATATTAAATACTTTTTTTATTAACTATTTAAAGCTAATTATTAATATTAAATATTATTAATATTATATAAATAAAAGCTATTTTCTTTAAAACTATATAAAATTAGCCTGTAATAAAGCCTGTAGGTTTATAATATATAATTTAGCAGTAAAGATAGTTTAAGTAAGCCTATAAAGAACCTTAATTTTAGCTTAATTTATAAGTAGTGCTATTTATATAGATAGAAATTGCTATTTATATAGATAGTCTATACACTGCCTGCGAAAATCTCCCTAGCTTTAATTCCTAACATTTTTAATAATACCTTTAGCTATAATAATAACACTAATCTAATACTATTAGCGCCCTTTACTGTAATAAATATCCCTATTAACCTTTTATTAACTTAATTTAAAGATATATCTATCTTTAACTTTCTTGTTGTTTATAGAGAATACTACTAATAGTTACATACACTAGGATTTAGATAAACTATACCTTTATATCCAAGACCCAGATATTGCTTAAAATTTCTGTAAAAGACCCCAGCTACTAAATAATAAGAAACTGCCTATACCAGTTATACTTTAACCTACTAATAGCAGCAATACTAGTAATAATAATACTAATAATAGTAGTAGCAGTAGCAGTAATAGAGGTAGAGTTAATATATAATACATACAGCAATTACAGCAGTTATAAGGAGAGTAAGAGCAAGGGTAAGGGCGACCGCCTATACGCCAATTAGACCCCAATATCCAGCAAGCCCCTTTACAATTTAAAATAAAGAGCTTTACTAGCTTATAGCAGAGACTATAAAGCTCTAGATTATTATTTTAGCGTTTTAAAAGCTATAGAAGTTCGCGGGTCACTAAAATATTGCAATAATAAAGCCGTATCTCGGCTATAGTATTAGCTAAAATTAAGGAGTTTAATAGTATTATACTAGCTATATAGCTAAAAGAATAATTAAGCTAAAGAGATTTTATACAGAGTATATAAAAGGGATATTAAAGACCTATTAAGTAAAGTAATATAATGTATTACTGCTGCTATGTATTATAGTATTATATAAAGGATTAAGTTATATAATGTAAGGAGCTGTAAAGAGATTTTCGCAGGCAGCGCACAGACTATTTATATAAATAGCAATATCTATTTATATAAATAGCGCTACTTTAATTTATTATAATAATTATAACCATTGAAACTTATATATATAAAATACAAGTGCTTTAAATAGAATTATATAAAGTTTAAAATAAAGTTTTACTAAGTTTATTACTTATAAAAAAGATAAAATTTAATTTTGTTAATTAAAAATTAAACCTTTATAAAATTAAAGTCTTTAATACTATTTATAAAGAAGTAAAGTATAAGGAAATATTTAAAATTTAAATACTATAAAGGTTAAATATAATCCATATAAAAGGATTTATAATAAATATTATATATTTTATAGGCAAAAATGAAATAATTATAAATAAAAAGGATAATATATAAGTAAAAGGAATTAAAAATGCTTCTATAAATTTAATTAAAATAGCTTTTTTAAAGGAATTTTTAAATAAATATAATTAAACTAGCTTCATTAAAGAATTATTTAATTAAACGCTTTTAACTAACTTTATAATTAATAAAGGATAAAAGTGCATTTAAATAATTAATAAAGTAGATAAATAAATTAATAAAAAGCTATTATTACTTTAAATAAAAAGGCTAATTAAAAAAAGCAACTATATTTAAACTTTATATATATAACTTTAAAGGCTATGCCTTTTAAACTATAATAGAATAAAGACAATAAAATTACAGGCATTAAAAATAAAAGGGAATTATTAAAAGTAAAGTAAATTAAAATAATAATTTAATTAGTAATTTTAAATAATATCTGTAAGCTTAAAACTAGTATTTTCTTAAATATTATTTTAAAGCTTATAAATACTTTAAAAATAAACCTAATGATAAAATTATAAAGAATTATTAAAATATAGTTTTATAAAAAAATTAAGTAAATTACTTTTCAACCTGCTTTATAGTAAATAACCTTTATTTTTATACATAAATACCTTTTATATTAAATAGGCTAAAGTTTTACTGCCTATTAGTATTAAGGCTAACATTAAAAAGCTTATATTTACTTTATATATAAATATAAACTAATATATATATTGCGTAAATAATTTATCAGACTATATAGACATTTATAAAGCGTTTATATACAGCTTCCTCTTTATATTAGCTATATATATATAGAGTAAAGCTATTATAGTATATTCTCTTTTATAAAATTAAGCTTTGTTTCCTATTTCTTTATACTTTATATAACTATATTGCGCTTTACTATAATACTCTTTTAAAAGGAATTATTACAAAGATTAAATATAGTAGTTATATATTTAAAAGTAACTATATAAATTGTTTAATTACTATAAAATTAACCTTTTAAAGCTATAACCTTACAACCTTTATAAATAAAGGGATTATTAAAAAAAAGTATTTAATTTTAAAGATCTAAACCTATTACTAGTATTAAAAATATACTTTGATAAATTAAAGTAAGTAAATGTAGCTATTAACTATAAAGTAAATTAATTATAAAAGTCTATAACCTAGATTTATATAGTTTCAAGAAAAAGGTTCTTTAATATTTACAAAAACCTATTATAAATATAAATATAATTAAAAGAATTTGATAGTATATTTATTAAAGTGTTTATAAATTTCAGGTTAAAGGGAAATATTATTTCTTTATAGTTAACTATAAAATATAGTTTAAAAATATACCCTTACAAAGTAATGAATACTGCATTCAATAATAAATAAGTAAATATATATAGCAAAACTATTATTTAAATATATATAAGTAATATATGAATAATAGTTAGGTTTTATATTATATTTAAGAAAGTTTTAATGCCTTATATTTTTAATTTACTATTTACTTAAGCTATATAGCTAATATTCAATTACATATTAAAAAAGAGGGTTTTGTATATAAAATATAAAATACAAAATATTTAAATTATTATTTTAGGTATAAAAGGTATTTATAAAAAATATAAAATAGAAGTATTATATAATTAAAGGCTAAAATAAATCTTAACTATATATTTATTTATAAACTTAATAAAGTAAACGCAAGCGTAAAAAAGCTTTAATTTACTTTTAAAGAAAATGTTTTATATAGATTATTAAAGTAAGTTAAACAGGAGTTAATTTAACTACTATTAGCTTATAAATTAAAAGATTAATAAAGGCAATAAAAAAAGCAGGAAAAGGTTTAAAAGAATAAAGGAATAAAAGAGAAAGTTTTAAAAAAATATAAAAGTATACGCGGATAAAGATTAACACTATATATAAAAAGAAAGGTAAAAGAATCTATTTAATAAATAATACTTTATTTAATAGTTTTATTCCTATTACAATTCTTTATTAAAAGTAGAAAAAGTAAAATAAAGCTAAAGATAATTTAACTTTTAATACCTTTTTTATGAAATATATTAATTTAAAATCCTTAGTAATTAAAGCTAGGTTAAGATCTATATTAAAATGCTTAATTATAATCTTAAAAGTAATAAAAGGGAAATTAATAATATAAAAAACCGCGATTTTAATATAAATTTTAAAGAATAAAGAAATAGTACTTCTTTAAAACTTTATAAAATATAAAAAACTAGACTCTAAAATCGCTTTACTATAAACTATTAATATAATAAAGTATAATGCTTAATAAAATAATAATATTTTAATTTTTAAAAGTATAGAGAAAAAAAAAATTAATTTGCTATAAATATATATTAAAAAAAGTCCTTTAAAGGAAAGCTATAGGCTATATAAAGTCTATTTTCCTTAATATAAAAAAATAAATAGCCTTTACTTTAATAACTTTATTATATAAATAAATAAAGTAACTATTAAAGGTACCTTGATTCCTTTAAATATAAATTAATTTAATAAAGATTTTATAGGTTATATAATATTATTATTATTAAATGTTTTTTAAGCTATATTTGAATCCCTTTTAATAAAAAAAGTTAAAATATAATTATATTTATAAAGTTTATTAGCCTTTTAAAATACTATACTTTTCTCATAAATACTATAAACTTAATAGTATAATTTTAATATATTAGTCTTTAAATACTATTTAATTTTATATTGATAGTTTATTGACTATTGTTAAATAATATTATAATATAAGGTTTAAAGATTATATATAGCAGTAAAAAGTAATATTTAAAGTTTAATACTATAGTTTTAAAGTATCTTTAAAATCTGAATAAAAGTTTTATTAATATTAAATTATTAAAATATATGATTTCAATAGTAAAATTAATTGTATATTAAAAATTGATTTAGTTAATAAAGTATTAATATAAAATAAAAAAGCATTAATTAACTATATATAAAATTATTAAAGTTAAAAAATAAAAAGACTATATAACTATTAATAAAGTTTAATTTTTCTTTAATTTAATTAACTAGTATAAATATTAAATTAAATATTTCGCGGAAATTATTAAACTTTTAATGACTTTATTAAAAAAACGCCCTTTAAAAGTAAATTAAAAAATAATAGTAAACTATAAGTAAATTTAAAGAGTTTATTACTTTTACTTCAATATTAATAATATTAAATATAAACAAAAGATATAAAAAGGTAATCTTTATAGTTAATATAAATATAATAAAAAAAGGCTATTTTAATATAAATTATAAAGGGAAAAAGTAATTAATTTTATATAAAAGTAAATATTAACTTTTATTAAAAATAAAGTATAATACTATAAAAAAGGAATATAAAGCTTTACTTTAAGCCTTTAAAAGGCTATATATTTTATAGCGGAGCGCGGCACAGCTATATAAAGTATAGAGAAATAGGAAACAAAGCTTGATTCTATAAAAGAGGATATACCGTAGTGTCCTCGCTATATATATATAGCTAACACAAAAAGAAGCTGTATACAGGCGCTTTATAAGCGTCTATATAGTCTAACAAATCGCTTACGCAATATATATATCAGCTTATATCTGCTTATAAAGCAAAGACAAGCTCCCTAGCGCTGGCCCTAGTGCTAATAGGCAGTAGGGCCCCGGCCTACTTAACCCAATACACCCCCCAGTTAATAAAGCTATTCCCAATACCTTATTAACTGCTACTCTAATTTATTTATAGTATTATAATTAAGTGGCCGCGCTCTTAAAGCCTCCATTACTTAATTAAAAGCTCCTTATTATAAACAAATATTAATATTCTATTATAAAGGTAAAAGGAATATAAGCGCTATAGCTATTATTATTCTATAATAATAGGAAATTAAATAATAAAGCTTTCTAAGTAGGTGAATTAATCTTAAATAGCTGAAAATAGGTATATTAGCTGCGCCCAGCCTAATTCCTTACTCTTCTTTTTTAGTTATTATTTGTCACGGCACCAAACCTGCCCTCTAATGACTTATCAGCGTCACGTGCGTCCTTACGTGATGACTTGGTCCTATACCTTTGAACCACATTCTTATAGCTTCTTGCCTTATTCAAGGCACAATAAAGATATTACCTTGACCTGCTGTTCCGTGTACCATAATATTATTATTATTATCAACATCAATAATAATATCAATATCAATAATAATATCAATATCAATATTAATATTAACAGCAGTATAGCCCCTACTATAAATATTACACTTCCCACTAATTCCCTTTATACTGTATATTTATTAGCTAACAGTGAAATTATAAAAGAAGAATACTTTATCAGTTAAGTATGGTTATAGTCGCCCCTTAAAGGTAGCTTATCGCGGCATTAATTGCTTGGCTAGCTAAGCGGCTATGCCTGCTACCCCTGCTCCTGCTAGTTTAGCTTCTTCCTTAGCCTTAGCGCCAGTGCTTAACGCTGCTTTTATCCCAGCCCCTGCTTATAGAGCTTCTCTCGGCTCGGCTCCTCCTTAAAGCAAGTCTAGGGGTCCTTCTATTATTTAAATCTTATCTTTACCTTTAAAGTTATTTCCTTTAAATATTCCCTTTAAAGATACTCCCTTTATTTACGCTATTACTATTGCTACTACTTTTACTTTTACTGCTATACTATTATCCTTTCTTTATAAAGGTTATTTAAAGTCAGCTATTGCTAGTGAAGGAGATTTCTTTTAATATATTTCTATTATTTACTTTTAGCAGTATACTATTTATATTAATAAAAACTACTATAATATTACTTAATATACTCCTTTTTTTAATTTAACAGTATTAATTTATTTAATTGTATACTTTATAGTTATTTAATATTTATATTAGTTATATATTAGCTTTTTTAAGCTTTAAGTGAAAATAATATTAAAATAAATACTTTATTCGTTATTTATTTAAGCCTAAATTTATATAATTCAATAATATCTGACTGCAAACAAGTATTATACCTTTAATTTAATTTATTAAAAGGGGAAAATTTAATATAGTTTAAAAAAGCTGCTGCTTTAGGTAGTAATAATAATAATGCCCTTTATATATGAATATATAAAGGCTAAAAAGCTTTTAAAGAATAGTTATTATAGTAATAAAATATACCTTTTATAGTATATAGCCTATAAGCTAAAATGAATTAGTTTTTTATATTTTTATATATTTTATTCTAGTAATTATATATCAATTAAGTTTTATAGTGCTTTAAAGTATTTAAAGCGCTATTAAAGTAAAGCTTCAGTAAACTTATTAATAAATATAAAGTTAATAGAAAAATAAACAACTATAAATAATCCTTTTAAATATTCCTATTAAAGCTATATATTTTATATCTTAATATAATATAGGCAAATATTAATTTATATACTTTCTTTTATTATAAAATATATAGTTAATTAAATTATATAATTAATATTTTAATTGACATTAAAGTTACGTTTTATTTCTTAAAAACAGTAATATAAACCTATAGCCTTTTTTTATTATTTAAACAAAGGCAAAGAGCTTAGTTTTAATTTTAAATATACTAATAATACTTTAATATATAATATTTTATAGGGTAAAGCTTAACGATTATATAATAAAATACTGTTAAAATAATCTTTAAATATTTATATTATTAGTAAAAAAAGTATTATTTAAAGTAGTTAAACCTTATATTTCTTTTTGCCTTTTATATTAAAAAGCTAGGACATACTATATATATAAGTAATAAATTAACTAATTAACTGCTTTAAGGTACTCTTTACTGAAGTTAGTTAAAAATCTTAATAAAGTTAAAGCGCTATATACTATATTAGGCCTTATTATAAAAGCTATATAAAATACTAATTTTACTTTCTTTTAATATAGTTTAATAGTTACTTTTAAAGCTTATAATATACTTTTTTACAGCTTTATAATAAATATTAGGATTATAAAAAACTATATTCCTTTATTAAACTTGAATTATTTTACTATTTTCATAAAATAGGTTTTATAGGAAAAGTATATTTTATATTTTATATAATTATATATGATTTTAATCTTTAAAAATTACTATATATCTCTTATACTATAATACTTATACTTTACTTTTAAAGTATTTAATAATTTAGTATAAAAAGCTTAATTATTATAATAATATATAATTAAAATATTATTTATATAAAATATAATAAAGATCTTTTAAGCTTTATTATAGAAAAGATAAAGCTTTTTAAAACTTAAAATTAACCTTTATTACCTTAAAGTTAAAGATAATTTATTAAACTATAGCTTTAATAAGGCCTTTAGCCTATATAAAGCTTTAGTAAGCTTTAAAGAGATATTTAGTTACTTAAAACCCTTTAAGAGCTTATATATAATTAGTTTTAAGTTTTTATCTTTTAAAGTATTAAAAAAAAGGTTTTTAATATTATACTACATTAATTTAAAGTTAAATCTTGCTATAAAAGTAATCAATATATAAAAGAATATACTATTAATATAGCTATATATATACTCTCTATAATCAACTATTTTTATAAATCCCTATAAACTATAAAATAAACTTTACAGTATTTTAAATTTTTATTTTAATTAAACTTATAAATAAAAACTTAATATACTAATAATAACTTTATTATTGCCTTTAAATATAATATCTTTTACTAAATCCCTTTTATATATAAAGAGTGAATTTTATTATATATAATTTACTTAAACCTATCTTTAAATAAATATTTTATAAACTCGTTTTAATCTTGTAATAGTTTTATTAAATTTTCCTAATAAATAATTAGTTTATTTAACGCTATACTTTGTTTAAAAAAGAATTATAGTCTATTACTAAATTAAAAACAGTAAATACTATTTCCGCGCTATTGAATTTATTATTTATTAGCTTCTATTAATTAAACAGTAGTTAATATAATATTAAATTAAAAAGCTTAATAATTATTAAATATATACTAGGCTTATTATCTTTAAAAGTAGTATGTAAAGTCTATATTTTAATTTTATATGTTAAAAATAGTTATTAGCCTTTTTTATAAATTATTTCCTTTAAAGTTTTAAACTTTTATAAATATTAACTATTACTCTACTATTTAAAAGATTACTAGCTAATATTTCTTTAAAGGATTACTTTTTTTATAGAAATAAGTAAATCTTTGATATATTAATCTACTTTTAACTTTAATAAATTATCCTCTTTTATTAAAGTATATACTTTTAATATATAAAGCTATTTTTCTACTATATCTTTTTTTATAAAAAAAACTAAATTACTTATAAAAATATTACTTAAGGTTTATCTTAATGCGCTAATATTATCTATAAAAATTAACTATTTTAAAATAGCGTTTAATATTTAAAGACCAAAAGGTCCTTTTAAGTGTATTAATAGCTTACTTAAAATATCCATTAAACTATTTTTAATACTTTATATCTCTATTACCTTTAAAAGTATACTCTCCTTTTCTATATAACTTATAAAGGTATTTTTTACTGCAGGAATATATATTAAAAAGAGTTTAAATTCCAGTTTATTTTCTTTAACTTTATTAAATAATTTATTTAGCATAGCTATAGACAGCTTATCCGCAATCTTTTTTTTACTATTAAAAAAGTCAATTTTATTAAATTATACATTCTTTATAATAATTACCTTTACTAAACCAAGTAATTAAATATAATATATATTATTTACAGTATAGCTAAAAAAATATCTAATTAATCCCTTAAATTTAGTTTTAAATTCTCTCTTTTTCTAGCCAGCCTTATAGTTTTTATTAAGTATATAGGCGCAGCAGCTATATATATAAAGATTACTTTAATCTAGCTATATCTATAGAAAGCTCCGTTATTAAAACGGTATAAAATTACGAAACTATTACTTTAATTTATTTATAAATATTATATTAAAGCTGTATGTAGGACGTATATTAATAATATATACTGCAGCTGTTATACCTTTAGGCTATAAATTAATTAAAAGGCCTGCAGCTTTTAATATCTTAATTAATTTAATTATAACTTCCTATCCTACCTATTTTACAGCGCTATTTAGCTTATATATATAGTAAGCGGCAAACTTTAAAATAATACTTTCTATATTAGCCTGGATCTAGAGATATAATAAGCTTTTAACTGCAATTATAACTTTTTATTATTTTACTTAAAGAAATATATAAAGATATTATATTATATCTTAACTATACTTATAAAGTTAAAAAAAGCCTTAAAAACTTTTTATACTTTATTTAATAAAAGGTATATATATAATTATATAGTATATTCTTTTTAAATATTTAGAGCCAGTTATCTTTATTATAGCCTTAAAGATAGTTTTAAAGATTCCAATATACTTTAAAAAATAGTTTTAATACTTATTTATTAAATAATCTGCAAGAAATAACCTATTTTACATATATAAAAGTATAAGCTTTATATTCTATATATATAGTTCCTTTAATATATATATATTCTTTATATGTTTTATAAGCGCTTTAAATGCTTTTAAGCTTAAATATCTTAATTATGAATACTAAAGCTATTCCAAATTATATTATAATATTAAAGGAATATATATATTAATTTTCTTTTAATTTGAAACGCTATATAAATACTATAGCCTATATTAAAAAAAATGAAAAAAGCTATTAAACTACTTAATATAGTATATTTACAAATAAGGGCAATATAAAGCAATAAAGGCTTCTATTAAAGAAATGAAAATTATACCTATACTTTACCCTCCCTATAATAGTATTTAAATTAACTATACTAGGATAAAGAATATTATTGCATTTTATTAGCTAAATCCCTACTTTCTAAAGTTTGAATAATAATATAATATTTATATAAAAACCTTTAACTATAGCTATATCTGTAAATTTAATAAAATAAGCTATCTTTTAATATAGATTATAAAAGATATCCTTTAATAAATAATATACTTTAATAAATAATATTCTCTTTTAATTATTAAATAGCTACCTCCTTGACTTTCATATAGTCCTCTTTTATATTTAAAATACAAATGCTAAAAATAAAGTAATTCCTAGTATTTATTAAATAAATAATATTATATATATTAAAAAGAATATACTAAAAAAGGCAGTAAAGCGTATCCTATATATTAATATATATTAATACACTTATTAAATATACTATAATACTTATATTTTTTTATTGATTAAATTTAATAGAATTAAAGCAGCTATAATAGTTAAGGCTATTTCTCCCTATACTAAGGCAGTAAAGTTAATACCTCTTTTACTAAACTTCCTATAGGTAACCTGCTATTTATTTTTTTATAAGCACATATAAATGTTTATAGCCTATTAAAATATAAAAGTGTATTTTCCTTTTTTATTAATCCTTCCAGTAAATACAGTATATACCTTACTGCACTTATTTAAAGGTTAAATATACCTTTTAAGTCTATAAAGGCACTTTTTACTAATAAAAGGCTTTAAATATATATTATTACTGCCTACTATATTATTAAAGTAATTACTAAATATTATATAAAAGCTATAAATATAATTTTCTGTATTTTTTAAAGTATTTAAAAAAGGTATTTAAGTTAATTAAAGGAGAAAACTTTATTTCTTTTACTGCTTTTAATTAAGCTATCTATATGAAATAAATAATAGGCAGGAAAGCTTAAAGTAATATATACTTTAATAGTTTTAAAAAAAGCTATTTAAATAGCTATTCCTATAACTTTAAAAAACTTATACTTTACTATATTTATATAAATATATACCTATTAAATATATTATACTTTTAGCTTAATATTCCTATACTTTACTTTATATAGTATATATTTATAAAATAAATATATTTCTTTATAGATTATATTTTTATAAAAACCTAATTAATCCTTAAACTTTTTAATAATTTAGTAAATAGTAAATTAAATATTAAAGTCTTTATTATTATTATAAACTACTTTAATAGCAGTAAAGGCTAAAGCTATAACTTAAAAGTCTACTAAAACTAAAGTATAAATATTAATATTAACTATTTTCTAAATCTACTTTAAAATTATATCCCTAGCTTTCCTTTTCTTTTTATTTAAAGTAATATTAAATTAATACTTTTAAAGTATATTATTATAGTAAATAGAGATTTCTGTTAAAGAGGTATTAAAACTAAACTTTTAGACTGTAATTACCTTTACTTTTATAAAAGTAAATAGCCTAATAGCAAGGAAATAATTAATTAATTAATTAAAGAGATTTAAGTTAATCTTATTTTAAACTTTAACAGTAATTACATAATTAATTAAAATTGTAATTTATTTAATTTACTAGACTATTAATTCTAGCTTTATAAAAGTAATATCTCCTATACTATTTATTACAAAAAATAGCTTTAATAACTTAAAAGCGAAAAGTAAAGGTAATAAAAAGAAATAATATCTATATAAAAGTTTCTAATAACTTTAATAGTTATTACTTAGGATTATAACTATAGCAGAGCGCGGTATAGCTATATAGAGTATAGAGAGATAGGAAATAAAGCTTAATTTTATAAAAAAGAATGTACTATAGTGGCCTTACTATATATATATAGCCAATATAAAGAAGAAGCTATATATAGGCGCTTTATAAGCATCTGCATAGTCTAATAAATTGCTTACGTAATATACATATCAGCTTATATCTGCTTATAAAGCAAAGACAAGCTCCCTAGCGCCGGCCCTAATACTAACAGGCAATAGGGCCCTGGCCTACTTAACCTAATATATTTATATCTAGAAACTTTTATTTATATGAAAAACAGATACTAAAGTGATCATTAATTAAATAAATACTAAAATTAATAATATTTTTAATAAATATATAATTTAACAAATTAATTATATTTGTCTTTTTAACTTTACTATTAAATATATCTTTAAAAACGAAAATATTATAGTAAATACTTTATTTTATAAACTAATAACTACTGTAAATAAAGTAAAGGTTAAAGAAAAGGGATTTAAAAGATTATATAAATATATATTTAAATATAATTTTATTTATATTATTAAAAAAGGAGTATAATAACCAGTTTTAATAAATTATGTAATACTTTTAAATTATATAGAAATTATTTAATCTTTTAGCTATAAATTTCCAGTAATTTAAAAATAAAGTAAAAACGTTTGTTATAAAGGACAGGAAATTATAAATAAAACTAATAAAATACTACAGCTAGCTAATATATATTTTTAATTGCTTAACTATAAAGAAAATAGCTTTTTAATAGTATTATATAGAAATGGGCGATAGAGGCTAAACAGTAACTTTTTAGTTTTTAAAAGAAAAGTATTAATAGCTGTAAATATAAAATAATATATATAAAGTAGTTATATTATACCTTTAATATTAAAACTTAATTATTCAGGCTTAATATAAGTATTAATAGAAATAGCTAAGTTTAATAAAGAGTAATTCTAGAATTTAAATAAAGCAATTATAGTTAATAGGTATATAGTAAAAGGTTTAATAAAGTATTTTATATTTTATTTATTATTCAATTAAAAATGAATTCTTTTTAAAAGTAACACTATTTATTTAATAGTTAATTAATTAAGGTAAGTCTATATAATAAAAGATTAATTAATACTATATATTTATTTATAAAGAAAAAGGAAAATATTAAAATAGCTTAAAAAAATAGTATATCGCTAAATATTAGCGAAAAAGATAAATATTAATAATTAATATTTACGATAACAAGTAACAAAACTACTCCTTTTAAATAACTTTATTTTACTTTATAATATGAAGCGCTAAAAGGATTTTTTAAAAGATATAAAATTAAAAATATATTAGCTAGGCCTATTTGAAATTAAATTTTAAGTAGGTATTATAAAGATATATAAATTAAAGATATTAAATAAAGTCTTATTTAATAAAGTTTATTTAAATAAATATTTAAAGAAATTTAAAAAAGATAATTTAATTAATAAGCAGGTAAAAATAATAAAAAACACTTCTATTAATAAAGATATATAAGTAAATAAAAACTTCTTTCAAAATAAAATAGTTCATAAAATAATAATTAACATTATTAATAATTAAAAACTTAAAAGGCTTTATAGTAACTCTTTAACTATTAAAAGAATATATAATGAATAAAATTAAATAATTTAGCTAAAACTTAAAGGAAAAAGAGATATTTTAAGTAAAATATAATCCTTTATAATACTTTAAAGTAATTATTTTTAAAATAAATTAAATAAATTAAAATAACTACTTTATATAAAAGATATATAAGCGAGGATAAATAGTAATATTTTTAAAAATAGCTATTGAATATTATTTTTAAAAGGGAGGAGATAGCTGTTAATTAAACTTTATTACTGCACTTATAAAAAGTATAATTTAAATATACTATAAACGAAAAAACTATAAAATTACATAATTTATTAACTACTTTTCCCTCTTAACTATTCATTTTTTAATAATAAAAGTCAAAATAAACTTTTGAACCTGCTAAATTACTTAATTCTCTGCTTTTTTATTTCTTTTAAAATAAAAAAAGTGTTTTATAAAATTAAAAGCTATTAAAGGATTAAAATAGTTAAAGATGACTAGTTTAATAAAAGTAAATATTTAAGTTTTTTTTAAAGAAAGTAATAACTATACTTTAATTACTTTATTAAGGCTAGTAATTTAAAAAATATCGCTAAATATAAAGAAAAGCCTTAAATTAAAGGCAATTTAAATAATCGCTTTACTAAAAACCGAAAATAAAAACATAGTTATAAAAAAGGAATAAAATATACTTTAATAGTTATAATAGTAAGAAATTAAATTTAAAAGTACTTTTAATATAATTAAAAATTATATTATTTATAGAAGAATATAAATAAAGCTTTAATATACTTTATCTATTTAAAAGAAGTATAAAAGGATTATTTTTAAATATATAAAATCTTTACTGGAATATAAATAAGCTTAAAGAGTTTTCTTTTAATACTATATATAATATTCTAAAAGTATAATTAAAAGCCTTTAAAAGTATAGCGCTAAGAGTATTCTTTAAAGGTATAATCTTTTATAAATAATAATAAAAATAAAGATAATATAAATAAAAGGGAGGAAATAATTTTAAACAAATTAATAAGTTTAATTAATTAATATTAATACTACTTATAATTTAAATTGAAATAAAGTTAAAATAAAAATATTAATTAAATAATATTTATTTATTAAAGCTTTATTTAAAGTAAATAGTTAAATAAAGAAATGTCGCTAAAGATTTGCTTACTTATAACAAATATATTAATGAAGTCGGCTATTTTAAGTAATTAATAATAGGCTTTTTTAATAAGATCTTTTATAATTAAATAATAATTAAAAAAAAGAAAAAAGAAAAAAGAAAAGAAAAGAAAAAAACAGAAAGTTAATAAAAGTAAATAAATTATAAAGCTATTTTAAAAGAGTAGTAATTTATATATAATCAAAAGACTACCTGTATATATTTAACTATACCTATACCTCTAAAAAATAAAAATAAAATTATATTTTACTTTTCTTTCCTCTTTTTATTTTATTTAAATATAATTCTATTTTACTATAATTAAAACATTACCTTTACTTTAAGCTTTACTTTAAAATTATTTCATTATACTTTTTTTCCTTTTTTACTATAATACTTTGTTTCAAAAAGACCTTTACATTTTTACTTTATTTTTCTAGTTTATAAAAAATAAATTGAAAACTTCACTCTTTTACTATTACCTTAAAATTAATAAATCAATTAATGTAAAGAAAATACTATATAATATAGTTAAATATAAGAAATAGAATTACTAGGATACAATTATAATTAAAGCCAGTTTAGGTAAAGGGATTTAATAAATAGTTAAATAGTTAAATAGTTAAATAGTATAAAGCTATAAACTAGTTTTAACCCCCCTTTTTAGTAAATAGTAATACAAGTATTTGAAACTTTAAAAAGTAAATAGCTTTTTTTAAAGAATATTTACTATAGAAAAAAGGAGTAAAAGAAAATATTAAGAATTTATAGGAACTTTAAATATTAAAAAACTTTTAAATACTATAAAATAAAATAATTATTAAAAAAAGAGTAAAAAAGGCGATAATTAAAATCAAAAGTATTAAATTTAATATAGATAATATATTAATTACTTTTTTATATTATATATAATTTATTATTAAAAAGTTTATTATAAACTTTTTTTAAACGCTACCTTAAATTAAAGTATTACCCTTTCCCTTTTAAAAATATTAAAGTTATTATTACTTTTAAGCTTAGTAAATTTAGCTATATAAACTATAAAGGTTTTAAGTTTATTTTATTATTATCTCATATAAAAAAGGCTTTAAAAAACTATTTATTGAAAGGGTATCCCTTTTAATATTTAAATATAAAATATTGTTAAAATAATACTTTAAAGCCCTTTTTAAAAAAGCAGTTATAAACTAAATTGCCTATTTAATATATACTATTAAAGTTACTTTTAATAAAATGGGGGTTATAACTGTATTTACTTTTAACATTTTGAAAGCTTTTAATATTATTATAAAAATAAATTAATTTTATAGTTTAAATAATAGGGAAAGTTTATTTAATTTATAAAATAAATAAAGCTTTTTATAAATAATAGAACTGCCTTTATTTATAAAGGAAATAAAAGTAATTTTTAAGCTTTACCTCTAAATATAAAGCTTTATAAAGATCCTTTATCTCTTTTATTATATTAATATTTTACTTTAACTTAATCCTTTAACTTAAAAACTAATAATTTTACTTTAACTATATTAATAATATTGCTATATTTGTTATAGGCAGGTTTATTTACAAAATAATTACTTTCATATAGTAGGCATTAAATAAAATATTAAAGTAAAAAGTAAAAAATATAATACTTTTGAATTATATTAAAGTTAAATTACTATACTTTTATTATATAGAAAATTAAATATATAAAGAAAGTATGATAATAAAAGGAAAATTAATTGAATTTAAAGGAAATATTTAATAATTAAAGGTTTACTTTAATTTGAGGCTCTTTTTGAAGAAATATATAAATATATTTACAGGTAAAGTATATAAAGTCTTTAATGTTTTTAGGTTATGAAATAAAACTTAAAAGGGCTTACCTTTTAAAGCTATAGTATAAACTGTAAAGGCTTATATTTTCTTTATGACTTTATATAAAATACAAGTATAATAATTAAAATATAAATAATAGTTATAAAATAATTTAATTAAATAAGTAAATATAAAAGTATTTCATTTAATAAAGAAAATAAATAAAGCCTTTAAAGTTAAAGTAAAAGTAGTTTTTTTAATTTAAAAGGCTATAAATATTTTTATTTTACATAAAAGGTTAAAGGTCTTTTTAGTTAATATTACTTTAGTTTAAATTTAATTTATATATATAGTGAAATTTATAAGATTAAATTCAAATTATTTAATTAATAAATATATTCATAATAAATCTTTTCTTAGATTGCTATAAATTGAAATTTCATATACAGCTATTTTAATTAATAAGATTATTAAATTTATATTTTTAACTAAAAGGTTTTAATATATTCTTTTCAGTTTCAAGTTAAAACGGATAAGTAAATTAATTATAGTAAAGAAATATTTACAAAATTAAATCTTTTTTATTTAATTTTAATTTAGTTTAATAAATTTTAAATTAAAAGGTAAATAAAAAATAAAAGCTATTATTTATTATAAATTAAGGGTAATTATAAATTTTAAATGGTTTAATAATATAAAGGTATACGCTATTTTAAAGGCTATAAAGTTAATAGTTGAATATATAAAAAAGGTTTATATAATTGAAATAGCTTTCCTTTTTTTAAATAATTTATTAGTTATTAATAAGTTATTTAATAAGCCCTTTCTTTATATAAAAAGTATATATATACTTTTAAAAACTAATATAAAGTATTTTACTATATAAAAGCTTTATTTTAGGTTTTAAAATATAAGGATATTATAAATAATATATAAATTAATTATTTAATCAAATAAAAAATAGTTGTTTTATTATATTATAGAATCAGGCTATAATTATATATATTGAAAGATAAATTAAAGAAAAGGTTATAAAAGTAAAAGAATAAAATTAATTTAATAAACTTTAAAAGGCTATAAATAATAAAGATTTAAATCTTTAATTTCCCCTTTAAGACTTAACCTCTTATACTTTATCGTTTATAGGCTTTTAATAAAAAGATTAAAATATAGAGACTTTTAAGAATATTATAAATGCTTTAAGTATAATAGAGTTTATTTGTAAATGCAGTAAATCAAAGAGATAAAGTTATTTTGCGGAATAAAAAATAGTTAAGCCTTTCCTTTTAAATATCCCTTTAAAAAAGACCCCCTTTTTATTTATTTAAATTTATAAGAAATAAAGCCTTTTAAAATTAATAAAAAAAGTAAACGTTTATAGTCCTCTTTTACCAGAAAGAAATTAATATTATTTAAATTAACGATTTTTTCTTTATAAATTAAAACATAGTAAATAGTAGTGTAAACTGCTAGCTTTTAATATCCTATTACTTATAAAGGATTTATATAATTAATTTATTTAATAAATAAAAATAATAAAAATGTAAATAAATAAAATATACTCCTTTATTATATTAATTAAATATCCTTAAACTATATGAAAACTTTTTAAAGTTGAATAAGTAAAACTTTACTATTAGTTTTATTATAAATTAATATAGTTATTAACTACTATAAATTTACCTTTAATTTAATTAATATCTTAATAGTTATTTATAATTACCTATTAAAATAATAATTATTTTAAGCTAAATTTACTATAAAAACTTTATACTAATACTCAATTTTAAAGCAAATAAATAGTACTTTTATATTAAAAATGTCTATAATTTCTTATATTACCTTTCCTATAAACAATAAATATTAAACTTTACTTTAAAGGCAATACTTTATATAATAGTAAAAGGATTAACAACTGCTAAAGCAGTTTAAATTAAAGTTATAATACTTATAAATATATTTAAAGGTGCCTTTACTTTAAATTAAATAATACTTTAACCTTTTACTATCTTTAATAAACAATAAAAGTTCTAATACTTTATATAAGGATAATAAATTTTGATAAAATTAATTTATGTTTTTCAATAGTAATGCATTTATATTTTTAATAAATATAAATACTTTTATTATTGTAACTTTTATAGGTATAAGTATATAAGTTGAATATAATAAGTCTTTAATTTATAGGCCTATATAGTCAAAAAAGCCGGATTTCCCTATTTATTTAGCTTTTATATAATCCTATATATAAAATAAGTTAAAGTTAAGAAATATGGCCATTTAAGCCTATTCTAGATTTAATAAACGCGTTATAAACTTATTAGCATTAAGTTAAATTAATTAATAGAACCTTTAAGTGGGATCTTTATCTGTTTTAGCATTAAAAAGCATAAAATAACTAACTTAAAAAGATTTAAACTTCTACTTTAAAATTAATATTAATACTTACACTTTAATAATTTAATTAAAAGCTATATAAATATAGTGTAAGTTTCATAGTAATTTATAGCAGTAAATAAATTTACTATTATAAATTTTAATATAAACATAAAAGATATTTTACTCTTTTTAATTAAATAATAGTTAATAAAATTAAATTCAAGCTAATAAGCTTTTTTGAAAATAATTTATAAAAGGAATATAATAAAGATTAGTAGTTAATACTTTATTAAAAAAGAAATAATATACTTAAATATACATTAATAAATAATAGCCCCTAAAACTAATATAAAAGCTATAAAGCTATAAGCCACTTAAATAAATATTATTATTATAATCTATTGTTAACCTAAGGCTAAATAAAGAGAATTGTTAGGTTGAGTAGGCCGGGGTCCTACCGCTTATTAGCGCTAGGGAGCTCTTATCTGCTATATAAGCAGATATAAGCTAATATATATATCGCATAAGCGATGTATCAGACTATACAGGCGCTTATAAAGCGCCTGTACACAGCTTCTTCTTTATATTAGCTATATATATATATAGCGAGGCCACTACAGTATATTTTCTTTTATAGAATCAAGCTTTATTTCCTATCTCTCTATACTCTATATAGCTGTACTGCGCTCCGCTATAGTTATAAGTCTAGGTAGTAACTATTAAAGTTACTAGAAACTTTTACTTTAATATTATATCTCTCTTTATACCCTTTACCCTCACCTTTAAGCTACTAAAGCTATCTTTTATAATAGATAGTGTAAAGGATATCGCTTTTATAAAGCTGGAATTAATAATCTAGTGGATTAAGTAGATTACTATTCTAACTAATTATATAACTACTACTAAGGTTTAAAATAGGATTAATCTTAATCTATTTAATTAGCTAAATAACTATTTCCCTACTATTAAGCCACCTACTTTAATAGAAGTAAAGGAGTATATAGTATAAAAGTTTAGTTTTCATGCCTTTATAATAAATATCTCTGTTTACTATAATAATATACTTTAAGAGTATTAGTTTAATATTACTTTAGATAAAGAAAAGAGGAAGGCTAGTGATGCAATTTTAAATTAAATCCAGAAAATAGTTAACTTTAGTATTTATACTTTAATCTTAATAGACCTTAAAGCTGCAGCCCTAGCCTTTACTGCTATTAAAGTAGCCTATAATAATAATAAAGACTTTAATATTAAATTTACTATTCGCTAAATTATTAAAAAGTTTAAAGATTAATTAACTCTTTGCGAAAATATAATATATAAGGAAATACACTTATCTTATTAATATATACTATATAAAGTAAAGCGCGGGAATATTAGGCTAAAAGTATAGTATACCTATTAAGTGTATATTTATATAAATGCAGTAAAGTATAAGCTTTTAAAGGTTATAGGAACAGCTTTTTAAACAGCTTTCTTTAAAGCTATTAAAGTATACTTTACTTTAAACTTTACTGTTTACTATTTATACTATATAAACGGCTTAATCGAGAGCAGTAAAATAAATAAAATTTTCTCTTTTAATTAATTTAAATAGCTTTTTTTAAATACTCTGAAAAATGCAGAGAACTATACTTATAGCTTTTATATAATATTTAATAAACACTTTAATAATATATTAAGTAGTAGTAATATATACTTAAAGCCTTTTATTAGTAAAGAGTGCCCTTATAGACCTAAAAGGCATACTTAGCCTTTAAACAATTATAGTAAAGTATATACTATATTTACTGGAAGGCTTAATAAAAAAGGGAAATATACTTTTATACCTAAGTAGGCTATAGAGATTCGCGCGCGCCTGTAAAAAAATAAATAATAGGCTATTTGCAAGAAGTTTAGTAAAAGGGGTATTAACTTTACTGCTTTAGTATAAAGAGGAATAGCTTTAACTGTTATAGCTGCTTTAATCTCTTTAAGCTTAATTAATAAAGAAGATATAAGCCTTGCAGTATACTTGATAAATATATCGATATATATTAATATATAGGATATACTTTACTGCCTCTTTTAAAGCACCCTTTTTAATATATATAATATTATTTATTTTATAAATAGCAGGAATTACTTTATTCCCAGCTTTTTTATTTTAAATATAAAAGAGGATTATATTAAAGTAAAAGGAGCTAGTTATCTAATAATTAAAAGAGGTTATTATCTGCTAAAAGATACTTTTTATAATCTATATTAAAAGATAATACGCTTTATTAAACTTTTAGATATAGCTATAATTAAAGGATTTTATATTAATATTATATTTTTATTAAAGCTTTAGAAAGTAGGGATTTAGCTAATAAAGTGCAATAATATACTTTACACTAGTATAGCTAATTTAAACACTATTATAAAGAAGGTAGAGTATAGGTATAATCTTTTATTTCTTTAATATAAGCCCCTGTCGCTTTATATTGCCCTTATCTTTAAATATACTATACTAAATAGCTTAACAGCTCTTTTCATTTTTCCTAATATAGCTTATAGCATTTATAAAGCATTAAAAAGTAGGAGAAGATTAATATATAATCCTTTAGTACTACGATATAACTTTAAACAGCTCTAGTATCTACAATTAAGACATCTAGGCCTAAAAGCGCTTAAAGCGCTTATAAAGAATGCAAGGAATATACGCATTAAAGGAATTATATATATAAAATATAAGGCTTATGCTTTTACGTACGCAAAACAGGTTATCTTTTACAGACTATCTAATAGACAAGCACTAAAACTATTCTTTAAAGTATACTAGAATCTTTAAGACTATCCTAGGGGCTATAATAGGGATAACTGGCTTCTAGTGCTTAAAGAAAAATACACTATATAGCTATATATATACCCTTTACTAAATAAAGAACAGGAAACTGTTTTTAGTGCTTTTTTTAACTGTATAAGTATAGTAAAGATATAATATAATATCTTTATATACTTTTTTAAGCAGGATAATAAAAAAGCTATAATTGCAGTTAAAAGCTTCTTATACTTTTAGATCTAGGCTAATATAGAGGGTATTATCCTAAAGCTTGCCCCTTTTGATATATATAAGCTAAATGGCGCTTTAAAATAGGCAGGTCAAGAAGTTATAAACAAGTCAATTAAAATACTAAAAGCTGCAGGTCTCTTAATTAACTTATAGCCTAAAAATATAAAAGCTGCAGCGCATATTATTAATATAAGTCCTATATGCAGCCTTAATATAATATTACTTATTAATAAATTAAAGTAATAGTTCCGCGACTTTATGCCCCTTTTAATAAAGGAGCCTTCTGTAGACCTATAGCCCGATTAAAGCGGGCTTTATATATATAGCTGCCGCGCTTATATATTAAATAAAGACTGTAAAGCTGGCTAAAAGAAGAGAGAATTTAAGACTAAGCTTAAAGGGCTAATTAAATATTTTATTAGCTATACTGTAAATAATATATATTGCATTTAATTACTTTGCCTAGTAAAGGTAATTATTATAAAAAATATATAATTTAATAAAACTAGCTTCTTTAATAGTAATAAAAAGATTGCGGATAAGCCATCTATAGTTAAGTTAAATAAACTGTTTAATAAAGTTAAAGAAGATAAACTAGAATTTAAACTTTTCCCTATATATATTCCTATAATAAAGAATACCTTTATAAGTAATATAAAAGAAGAGAGTATACCTTTAAAGGTAATAGAGATATAGAGTATTAAAGATAGCTTAATAAATACTTTAAGTAAGCTACTAGTGCACTTAAAAGGACCTTTTAATCTTTAAATACTAAAGGCTACTTTAAAATAGTTAATCTCTATAAATAATATTAGCGCGCTAACAGGAACCCTAGGTAATGCTTTAATAAGCGACTTACCTTTCTTTATAAAGAGGGATATAATAGAAGAATGGCCTTATATATTAAGGGTATATAATTTAATAAAAGAGGATAGTCTATTAAAGCTGGAAGTAGACTAGCGTATAAAAGACTCGCTTATTTCTATAAAAAAAAAGCAGACCTTTAAAAAAATACTAGCTAGTAATCCTTTAAGCAGTAAAGTAGTAGCCGACACTTATAAAAGCTTAAAACTCTAAAGGAAATAACCTATAAAAAAGGCTAATAAATATTTCCCAGTATATAAAACTAAAATATATACTTTAAGTACTGCTTTTAAAGATAATAAGCCTAGTATATATTTAATAATTACTAAGATTTTTATTTTAATACTATATTAACTGCTACCTAATTAATAAAAGCTAATAAATAATAAATTAAAAAGCGCAGAAATAGTATTTACTGTTTTTAATGCAGTAATAAACTGTAAATCTTTTTCCTAGAAAAGTATAGCTTTTAATAAACTAATTATTTACTGGGAGGATTTAGCAAAACCCCTAAAAGACTAAAAAGAGCTTATAAAATACCTACTTAAAGATAGGTTTAAGTAAACTGTATATAATAAAATTAATTCTTTATATGTAAAAGGAACCTGGCAAGAAATACTATACTTAAAGGCAATAATAAAGCTATTACTAGTATATTAGGTTTTCACTTATAAATTTAACTAGAATAGAAATTTAAAATGTTATAAAGCTTATTTTATAGTCTGCAGGGATTTATAAAAGCGCTTTACTATAAAGAGTATATATACAGCTATATTAATAATATATTCTTTCTATATATTTATTGCTTTTACAGTAAAATTTAACTTTAAATTAAAGCAGTATAATATTAAAAATACTTTTCTTAATGCTTTAAAAGACAAGAACTTGAAACTAGTTATATATAAGCTCCTTAAGGGTTTTAAGCAGCCGAATATTTATCTAAAGCTCGCAAAAGCCTTATATAGTTTAAAGGACTCGCTAAAGCTATAGTTTAATAAACTATTTTTAACTTTAAGGCAATAAAGGTTAATCTTAAGCTTTAAAGAGCCTTATTTCTTTTCTAATAAAGCTTAAAAGATCTTTATTATATTCTATATAGATAATATTTTAATTATATATTATTATAATAATAAAGCTTTTTATATTAAACTATTAAATACTTTAAAAATAAAGTATAAGCTTTATAGTAAAGGAGATATATAGTGGTTTTTAAAGATTAAGATTACCTGCATTTATATAAAGTATAGGATATACCTTTCCTATAAAACCTATTTTAAGAAAATTGCAAAATAATTTAGGCTTAATAAAGGAATATAGCTTCTTATAATTCTAATACTTGTTATAAAGCTCTGGAAAAGTATATTGCAAGCTTTAAAAGTAACTATTAAAATATATTAAAAGAAAGTAGGATTAATGCTCTATATAGCTATTATAATAAAGCCTAATATAGCTTATAGCGCCTCAGCTTTATTACAGTTTTTAACTAACCCCAGTAAAGAGCACTTTAAAGCAGTTAACCAGCTAATCCGCTCTCTGTATATATAGCGTTTCCTAGCTCTTTAATATAAAGGGCGCAGGGAAATATAGGTTTTAACCGCTTTAAGTAATGCTTCCTTTATTAATAATATAAATACTTAAAGATTATTTTAAGGGTATTTTATTATACTTTTCTTAGGCCCTATCCTATAGAATATAATGCATTAAAGCACTATTAGTATATTTATAATAGAAGCTGAGCTGCTTGCCTTTACTTAAATAGCGAAAGAGGCTATAGGTTTGCATTGCCTTTTCTAGGAGATGAAATTTAACCCTAGCGCTAATTGGAATATTAATTATAACAATTAACTAACTATATGCCTTATAATTAAAGAGAGTATATAAATTAATACTTGCTTGCGTTATATTAATATATAGAATATATAGCTTTAATAGGAATACTAGAAAAGATTATTTATAGTTTTCTATATTTCCATTAACCTTATACCTACTAATAAGTTTACTAAAACCCTACTACAGCAGCGCTTTAAATACTTTAAAGCACTATTAAACTTAATAGATATATAGTTACTGGAATAAAATATATAAAAATACAGGAAACCAGTTAATTCTGGCCTATAGGCTATATACTATTAGGGGTGTATTTTATTACTGCAATAACTATTCTCTAAAAGCTTTCCAGCCCTTGCGCGCCTGCGTGTAAAAGGCATTATTATTATTATCGCTACTGTATAAGGCAGTAGCCTCTTTAAAGTAAATTAAGTTCTCTTCCTTTAACAGGTTAAATTAAAGGTATAATGCCTTTTTATACTAGGTTACTATTTAATTATATAAGCTTATAAGTATATAAAGAAAAAAAGTATACTTACCTAGTTATCCTCTTTACTTATAGCTTAAAAGAGCCAGTACGCAATTAGTGCAAGCACTAAATAACTATAAAGTATATAATTAAATAAAGCAATACAGGCAAATTAAAAAGGAGCTTATTAAAGGGCATATTCGTGATTACTATTAAAGTAAACAGTGTACTGCTAAGAGCGGGTAACGGAAATATATTGGGAGAAGTCTCCTTTACCGGTAATTGCCGACTTTAGATAACCCTTATAAAGAGGGGATAACGGCATGGCAGCAGGGGCAGCGGCGGTAGCAGAGGCAGAAGCAGAGGCAACCGCGGGAGCAGCCACCGGAGCAGCAGCAATGGGGGCAGGGGCTGGAGCAGAAGCAATAACTGCCTTAGCAGCGAGGCGTGCTTTACGAGCAACAGCCAAGCGCGCGTTAAGAGCGGCAAGAGCCGCAACACGCCCCGCAGAAGCCGGAGCAGGAGCCGGCGCAGGAGCGGGAGCAGCAACAGGCGTGGCCGCTTGGCTAGCCGAGCGACCAACGCCGCGACGAGCCACCTTCGGGGGGCGACCACGACCACGCTTCACTGACAAGGTATTCTTCTTCTGCGATTTCGCTATTAGCTAATAAACACGCAGCGCAAAGGGAATTAGTCAGAAGCGTGATACTTATAGCGGGGGCTATGTTGCTGTTGATGTTGTTGTTGATGTTGATAATGATAATGTTAATGACTGAAGAAGAAGAGCGAGGAATAAGGGCCGGGGGGGCAGCTAATATACCTATTCTAGCTGTTCAGGACCGATTTACCTGCTTAAAAGCTTTATTGTTTAACTTCCTATTATTACAGAACAATAATAGCTACAGCGCTTATATTCCTTTTATCTCTATAATAGAATATCGATGCGTGTTTATAATAAGGAGCCTCTGACTAAGTAAAAGAGGCTCTAGGAGCGCGGCCAGTTAGTTACAACACTATAGATAGGCTAGAGTAGCAGTTAATAAAGTATTAGGAATAGCTTTATTAATTAGGGGGTGTATTGGGTTAAGTAGGCCGGGGCCTTACTGCTTATTAGCGCTAGGGAGCTCTTATCTGCTATATAAACAGATATAAGCTGACATATATATTGCATAAGCGATGTGTTAGACTATGCAGGCGCTTATAAAGCGCCTGCACACAGCTTCTTCTTTGTGTTAGCTATATGTATATATAGCGAGGCCATTACGGCATATTCTCTTTTATAGAATCAAGCTTCGTTTCCTATCTCTCTATACTCTATATAGCTGTGCCGCGCTCCGCCACATCTAGTAAATATACTATATAAATATATAGTATTTAATATCTTGCTTTATATTTTACTAATAATAGGTTAATATAATGCATTTTAAAGTATAACTAACTCTTTAATATTTAGCAGTTAGATTATTATAAAGTAATATTAAAATCTTAATATAAAGACCTATTAATATATAAACTTTGCTTTCATAGTAAATTAATTAATTATTATTAATTTAATTATTACTATAAAATATATTAACTATTCCTTAGCTTTAAACCTTTTATTAAATAAAGTAATTTTTTTATTAAAGTTATAAAACAGTTAAGTATCAAGACTTTTATAGTTTAAGCAGCAAACTTATAGTAGTTTACTATATAACCTATAAACTAGCAGTTATAACTCTAGCTATTATACTTTATAGGTAAACTATCTGCTAAATAATATTTAATCTTTATCCTTTACTTTAAAGTAATATTATAGGAATACTTTTATTTATAAGTAACTTTATATATTCCTAGTTACTATAGTGTATTGCTGTAAATCCCTTTAGTTTATATAAGCTATTAGCTTTTATATTATAAAAATACTATAAATACTTAATATTTAGCTTTACTGTTATTTCTTCATTTTAATAAAATTATAAAAATTAAAGCATTAAGATAAAGTATTAGTAAAGTTAAACTTCTTTAGCTTATATTTAATATAAAAATTAAATAAAGCTAGTTTATTAAAAGCTTTTATTTATTAATGTAAAAGCTTTTATTTATCTATAAAGTAATAATAATTAAAATAGTTTATTATAATTTAAATCTTTATATTTATATAAATTAAATAGTATCTGTATATTTACAAAGCCTTTATAATAGTAACAAATTTAATATTACAGGTGTAATCATATAATGTCAAACTATTTAGCTTTTTTAATATATATATTATAAAGAATTAGGTATTTTATTAATATTAAGCTAATATTACTTTAATTATGTAATTTAATATATTTATCTTTATATAAATTAATGCCTTTAAGTTATAATATATTAAAATAGGTTTCTTTAAACACTTTCCTTTAAACTATTAAAAACTTGAAAAGCGCTAAGCTTTAATTATAAAAAACCTTTTCGCTTCCTATAAATAAAATCTATTAAAGGTATTATAATTTTACTGTAATTTTTAATAAAGTAATAGTAAAATCTTATAAATCTTAGAAATATAAAGATATTATATATATTTTTAAATACCAGCTATTTAATAATAGCTTCAATACATAATTATTTTATGTTAATTGTATAAACTATAATAATATATTTAAAGAAAAATATTAAAGTAATATAAAAGATATATTTCTTAATATTAATATATAGCTTTATATATTATAACTTTTAAAAACTTAGTATATATACTGTATATATTATTTAAAAGTATAGCTATAAATTAATATATTATTAAAGTATATAATATAAATAAAATTAATTAAATCTTATACAATATTATTAATATATTATTAAGAAGTTATAATGGAATTTATAAACCTAAATAATATAATATTTTATGTAAAGTATCGAAATTAATATATATTTATAGTTTACTGCCTTTTTTTAGTATAAAAATTATAAAGGTATTTATAGGATTAATAGACTGTTAAATTTATATATTTTATAATACTTTTTTTTTAATATTTTTAGAAAACCTTTAACTTTTTAAATGCTAGGTTATAAATAAGACTTCATAAAGGCATTTTCTTATCTTTAATTTAATAGTATACCATTAACTTATTAATACATTAGCAGCTTCTTTTATAGAAACAACACTAATAAGATTATAATATATAATAAGTAATTTTAAATATAAGGCTGATTTATAGTTTTTTAAGGAAATAGATTTATTCAAGTTAAAAGATAATAAATCTTTTAAAGGTTTTAACTTAATTTCCAGCTTCTTTTTAATTATTAATATAAAGGCTATTTAAGCTTCTTTAATAGTTTATTATAGCTGCTTTTTAAAGGCTATTAAAGTAATAGAATCTTTAATTAAAAGATAATTCTATTAATTATACTTTTAAAAGAAGGTAAAATTAACTTTTTAAAATGAAAGTCTTTTTGAAATAAAATCTTTTAAGCTATTAATAATAATATAATTAAATAGCTACATTTTCTTTACTCTTTAATTATTAATTATATTTATAAGTATATTTATATAACTATAAATTATAGTAAAAATACGTAGAAGAATAACAGTAAATTTAAAAGCTAATAATAAACTTTTTAATTAATCCTTTTATTATAAAAAAATAATATAAATGTTGCTGCTAAGATTAAATAAAGTATTTATATACTGCTAGTAGCTATTTAACTATATTTTCTTTAATTATTTTATAGGTAAATCTATATAATAATTATATTTTTAAATTTAATAAACTATCAGTTTAGTAATTCCGCTTATAAGATATAATTAAACAAAGTTATTATACTTTTTAATAAAATAGCATTCACTATTATACTTTATATAATTAAAAGTTTAATAGGAAGTCTTATAGTAAAGACTATTATATTTCTAATAAATTAGTAAATTAAAAAGGTTTTTTTATTCTTTTAAACCTTTAAATATTTTAATTATTTAGCTTTATAAAGTCTTAGCGGCATAATTTTAATATAATCCCTATTAATTAATAAATTTAATTTTTCTATATTTTCTTTAAGATTTAAATCTTTATTAAAAGCTATATATATTATTAATATAAGTATATATAAAAGTTTTAGCAATTATATTAATATAGATTAACTTTTACTAAGTTATAGGGATTTTATAGTAAAGTATTTATTTATTTATTATAGGGGAAAGGTATTATAAGAATATATAAATTTTAACCTATAAAGGAGTTATTTTAAAGAATTTACTTTTAATAATCTTAAATTAAAAGAGGAATAGTTAAAAACTTTATTTAGCAGTTTAATATAAGCGAAAGATTTATATAGTTACTTTATAGTATTTAATTAAGCTATTGCAATTATTATTTTAAGCTATTAATAAAATTTATGTTAAATAATAAATCTAGCAGATCTGCCTCTCTCTTCAAAATAGTTAACCTATTACTATTAAATATTTTTTTTAAATAAACAGTACTATAAATAATCTTATAAGCTACTTAAAAAAAGGTATTAAAAGATAATTTAAACTGCCCTTTAATTATAGTAAAAAAAGTCTATAGTTTTACTTAAAACTTTCCTTCATAATAAAAAGCTTAAATTTATACTTTACTTTAATTGCTTTTATAAAGTTATTTTAAATTAACAGTATATAATAAGCTAATGATACGCAATAAACATTTAATCTTTAAAAGTTTAAAAAAAAGGTTTTCCCTTTAAAGAAAAGTATTTAAATATTCCTTTTTTAAGTATAGTTATTATTTATCTTTTATTTATTAAATATAATTATTAAATTCTTCTTTTATAAGTAAAGTATTCTTTAAAAAGCCTAGTTAATAATTTAAAAAAGTAACTTTATTTAAAAGTCTTTATATTTAAAATATAGCCTTTTTATTAAAAGTAAATTAATTATTTACCATTAAAGGTATATTTAACTTTAATAGTCTTTTTACTTTTACTAAAAATAGTAAAAGACTAATATATTAAAGACCTTTTTTAAGGCAGATAGATTAAATAAGGGTATTACGGCCCGGAAAGGCAGGTCAGGGCAAATATCGTTCTTATACTATAGAGAGCGAGAAAGCCCTAAAGCTCTACAGAAAGCTATAACTAAGAACGCGTTAGGGCCTAGTTATATAACCAGGGCTTATATAACAGGGCGTTAATATCGCATTACAGTTAATGCTATAACAGTACCCCCCCTCTTTTTACACTATTTAACTGCAAATAGCTATATTACTTATATAAATTAAAATTCCAGGTCATTTATTTTAATACTTTTAATATAAAGGTAAATAAAGCAAATTATACAGTTTTTAATATTAATAATATATAGTTTAATTATAGGCTTTAATGCAGTATAGTTTTTAATTAGCGCTTTACAGGCATTAATTTCTTTTTAACTATTTCCTTTTTTTCCTTTTTTATAATTCCTTTTAATATTTATTGTAATACGCCTAACTTCTTTAAATTTCCTTTATAAAAGTTTTATATTACCCTTTTTTAACTTTATAAAACTTTAACTAATTGCTATATAACAGTATAATATTTTTATTTAATAAAGTAGTAAAATCTATTATTATTATCATAATCTAAAAGCGCTTTAAACTCTTATTTTTTTTATACTTTATTTATATTTTTTCTTTTTTAATATTTTACTTTAAATATTCCTTAACTTAGCTTTATTAATTATCTTTTACTTAAAATATAGTAAAATAGCTATTTTAAATTATAAAAAGGAGTTATATAAAACTAAAAAAATCTTTATACCTTTTAGCAAGCTAATAGCGCAGGTTTATAAATATACTTTTATTATTATATAAAGCCTTACCTATTTATTATTTAACTTCTTTATTAACTAATTAATCTTTATATTTTATGTATTAATAAAGACTTCCTGCCTAATAGTCTAAACTAATAATGCTTATCTCAACGCATTTATATTTTTTTATATTTTCTTCTTAAGGCCTTAGTAAAGGCTGTTTGCTATATAATAATATATTTAAATCGCTTAGTAATAATATTAATATACAAAACTCTCTTTTTTTTACTATAAAAAGGTTTAATACATAAAGCTATAAAGGCTTTATCTTTAAATAAAGGTTAAAAGTATAGTTAATAAAAAATAGTAATATACTAGTAGTTTTAAATATTATATTATTTATCGTAAGTTTAATTAATAAAAGCTAATAGGCTTAATTATTTTAATAAAAGTTAATAAAAGCTTATAAGTATTATTTTATATTTATATTAATTTATTTAGTTTAGCTATTAGTCTTGAAATAAAAGCCTAATAACTATTTTAATATAACTTTTAATCGCTTTAAAAGTTATTTTTAAAATTCTAATATAAACTATATACTAGAGTTTAATATAATATTATTAACTAGACTATAAAGGCAGTAAATCCTGTTAGTAAATATATTAATTAGCTTTTTTACTAATAATAAAATAATAAATATAAAATAATATATTTATATAAAGCAGTAAGCTATTATTAGTAAATACTTATAAGTAATATTATAATAATAGGATTTAGGCAATAATATAATATAGTTAATAGAAATATTTAACTATATATAAAATAAAACTAGTAATAATTAAAGGAAGCTGTATAAAAAAGATAATAAAGCCTTAATTTTAATATATAATTTATAGGCTTATATACATACTTTAATATCTTTTAAAATCTATAGCTATTTGTATATCTAGCTAATAAAGTTTAAAGTTTTAAACCTGTATAGGTATTTAACTACGCTATTATCACGGCACCGACCATAACGCGATATTAACGCCCTGTCATGTAAGCCCTGGTTATATAACCAGGCCCTACTACACTCTTAGCTATAGCTTTCTGTAAAGCCTTAGGGGGTTCTCGCTCTCTATAGTATAATAATAATATTTACTTTAACCTGCCTTTTTCAACTATAATAGTTTATGCTATGCCTTAACTTAGCTGCACTATTATAAAGTATATACTTAACCAATTATAAATTCCCCCTAAATCCCCCTTTATTCCTAAACCTATAATAATGCCTTTACAGCCTAGCCTTTATCCTTTAAACCCTATAGCTATAAAAAACTAATTATAAGCGAAATAAATATAAATGCCTTAAACCTTACCCTGCAGCTTAACTTAGCCTAATAAACTATAATTTTAACTATAAAGTTTATACTTTTCCCTTTTCTCTTTAAAACCTTATAAAAATCTAGTGTTAATAGTAATTATATATATTTAATAAACGCGATTATTAAAGATAATAACCTTTATGATTAATTCTATCTCTTTAACTAAATAATCGAGAAAGGCTTAGCTTAATAAAAAAAATAAAAATAAACCTTTAAATAAAAATCTTAAAGTAGGCAGTTAAAAATTAAAACCTTAAAGTATAAATTAAAGCCTAGGTTAAAGCTTTAAATGCAGCTTTACTATTAAGCCTTAAAAATAATTATTTATTTAACTACTGCTAAATTAAAAACTTTAAATAATTTAATAGTAAATAAAAGAATATTATTAAATATTAATAAACATATATTAATTAGCGTTTTTAAATTAATATTACCTTTATAGGCAATTAATTAATTTCTTTAACTAAATTTAAATTTTTTTTATATATTATAAGTCTTTTAAAGGGAAATATATATTAACTATAATAAAGAAACTTTAATACTATTATCAAAAGTCTTAATAACCTTGCCTAATAGTATTAAAAAATTAATATAATACTTTTTATTAATTTTAATAAATAATATAAAATAATTAACCTCTTTTAAAGAGTATTATAGTCTTTTAATAATTTATATATATTAAATAAACTTTTTTTAAAGGTTTATAGTAAAGTTATTTATATTAGGCAATAAATACAGTAAAACTATTAAATAAATAGTAAAGGCTTCAAAAATGAAAGTCTTTTAAAAGCTTACTAATACTATAAAGACTTAAATAATTAAGCTAAATAAATTTAACTTTATTAAATAATATTAATTTTACTAAACTATTTATAATAGGATTTAAAAGGGCGCTTATTATAATGCCCTCTGCGCTGCTTAAATAAGCCAATATTAATAAAGCTATTAATAGCAGCAGTATTAACATTAATAGCAATATTATTAATGCCAATAAAATAACTAAGCCGCTACTTTAACACTAGCTAATAACCTAATATAATTAAATATTATATATACCCTATTACTTTACTTTTAAATCTCTTATAAAGAATATATTACTAAAAGACTTTACTTTTACTATAAGAAAGCAGGCTATAGCTTTAATAAATGCAATAAAAAAAAGCAGTTTAATATATATTAAAGCAATTTATATTAAATATAAAATTAAAACTATTAAATTTAATTATATTAGCTATACTTTAACCTAGCAGTACTTTAAAGCTAATAATAAAGTAGTTTAATAAAGTATAATGATTAAACTTTAATAGTATATTAATATTACCTATAATACTTAAATAATTCATAAATCTAGGCTTTAAATAATATACTTTTTTTAAGTATTAATAAAAATAATAATAATAGTATTGCCTTATTAACTTTTGAATTTACCTTAATTTAGCTACACCTATTTATTAAAAACATAAACTTAACTTATAAAGTAAAGAAAAGATTAATTTTTATTAAAAGTTGCAAGTAAAGGTTAACTATAAATAAAACTATTATCTTAAAATAAATCTACTATTATCTTTTTAATTAAAAACCTTTTAAATTTAAATTAATAAATAATAAATCCCTTTTAATATAAACTATACTATTCCTTGCATATAATATTTATATTAATATAAAAGCTGTAATAAATAGCAGCTATATACTTTAGGCTTTTATTAGCTGCGCTTTTATTAAGCAATTTAGTATTATTATTTAATAACTGCTATTTATTAAAAATCTTTTATTTATTAATAAAAGTATAGCTAATAAAATTTTAAATTTCTTTATTATATAAACTATAATTAACTCCTATAAAAAACTCTGCTTTTTCTTTATTATAAATATCCTTAATAATATACTTATAATCTTTAGCCTTTTATAGCTAAAGAAATATAACTTTAATATTAATTAAGAAAAGTTAACTATTACTTTTAAATCCTATTACTATTATAATTACTATCTTTTAAAAAGTATGGCTAGCTTTATATAAGTTTTAATAGCAGTTAAAATAAAAAATAACTTTATTAAAGCTAATATAGGGAGTATATATTACTAGCAATTAATAATTAAAAATACTTTAAATAAAGCAAAGCTTAATTTAATTAAATAAAGAATTATATTATATTAGTAATTATTAATTAAGAATACTTTAAAAGAAATAGACTATCATTTAATTAAAGAGGGGGCCTTTAAACTATATATTCTATAAACCTTAACACTAAACCGAGATTATTATATAACCTATATATATAATAGAACTAATAATAAAGAAATATAGGTATAAATAATCTTAAACTAAATATATATAAAGCTACTGCCTACCTTTATAATCTATAGTTAATAATAAAAAGGGAAACCTTTATTAAAGCTATTATTATTATTTTTTAATATATTACTTTTATAAAACTCAATTAAACTTTAAAATTAAAAAGTATACCTAAATATAGCGGATATATAAATAATAGCAGCTATAAACTTTATTACCTTTTATTAATAATTATATATCTGCATAATAAAAGTAACTTAAAAGGACATTAATTAAACTATTAAAATTAAAAAATTAATACCTATTACTTTACTAAAGCTTTTAAATGAGTTTTTCTAATAAATACTTATAAAATAGGTAAACTATATTAAAGTAAAAATAGTATTATTTAAAGAAATATATAACTTTATCGATAAATGCTACTCCCTAATATAACTAAAAAAGATTATAGCCGTTAATATTAAGAAATTTATAGTAGGGAAACTTAAGCTTAATAAGCCGGATATTTTAAAAAAACTACCATTTTAGCTATATAATTTATACAATACTTTCCTGTTAAAGACAGTAAATAAGCTTCCTTTATAATAGGCTTGAGACTATAAAATTAAAATACTGCCAGGAAAAAACCTGCTATACTAAAAGAATAGGCTATTTTTACTTAATAAACTATAGGTAATAAAAAAATAGTTAGATAATAATTTAGTAAAGAGATTTATCTGTAAATTGTAAGTATAATATATTACTTTTTTCCTTTTAGCCGCAAAACTAAAAGGCAGTATTTATATTTATTAAAATTACTAAAAGTTAAATAATATTACTATTAAAAATTAATACTTATTGCTATTAATTTAAGAAACCTTTAATACTTTAAGCTATATAAAGGTATATACAAAACTCGATATTATCGCTATATTTAATAACCTTTATATCGCTAAAAGGGATATATACAAAACAGCATTTATTATAAGGTTTAGCCTTTTTAAAATATCAGTGATAACTTTTAGCCTTTATAATACACCTATTATATTCTAATACTATATTAACTATACTTTTTATAACCTCTTTAACTGCATTTATATTATATACTTTAATAATATCCTTATATATTTATTATATTAAAAAAAGTATTAAAAATATATATATAAAGTAATAGCTTACTTTTAAAACACTAGCCTTTAAATTAATATTATTAAATATCAATTTAAGACAATAAAAATAAAATACTTTAACTTAATTATTACTTTAAAGGGATTAGATGTAAACTTTAAAAAAGTTAAAGCTATATTAAACTAGCAATTACCTAAAAGAGTAAAAAACTTATGAAAGTTCTTTACCTTTATAAATTTCTATTACTATTTTATTTAAAAATACTTTAAAATAACTGTATTATTAAATAAGCTTTTAAAGAAAAACTAGCTATATACTTAAAGAAAGAAATAGCAGGAAGCCTTTAATTTAATTAAATATACCTTTAAATTAGCCTTAATTTTAGCCCTCTTTAATTATAATAAATAAATAATCTTTAAAATTAATGCCTTTAACTAGGCATTAGGTAATATCCTATTGCTGTATAATAAAAAGGGTATTCTATACTTTATTATATTCTTCTCTATAAAGTATAATATTTAAAAATGCAACTATAAAATCTATAATAAAAAACTTTTAACTATTATTAAAGTAATAAAAGAATAGCGCTTAAAATTATAAAGCTTATAAGAGTTTAATATTATTATAGACTATAAAGACCTTAAATATTTTACTTTAATAAAAGCTTTAAACTAGCAGTAAATTTAATAATTTAAATTCTTTTCTAGCTTTAACTTTTATATTATTTATTAGCCTGGCTTTAAAGCTATAAGCTTAACGCTTTAAGTAAAAAAGTAAAAGATAAGCCTATAAAATTAAACCCCTTTAATAACTAAATTAAAAACAGGCAATACACTATCCTCCTATAAAGTTCTTTTAGCTTTAAAGCTTAAACGATATTCTAAAAGAAATTCTTATTAAATATTACACTATCTATAAAGGCCGCCTTTATAGCTATAATAATATTAGCGGAAAATAGACTAATTAATAACCTAATCGCAGTAGCATATAAATAAAATACTATAGTAAAAGAAATAGTAATTGCGCTTTAAGACTTTAATATCCGCTAATAGTTAAAATAGCTCTGTAAAAAACTCTAGATTGCAATAAATAACTATTAAATAATAAATAGTAAAATTTACTACTAAAAGCAGCTTTTTATTCCCTTTAATAATAAACTTTAAATATAAATCTTATTTAAAAACCACTTGAACAGCCTAGCCGGATACCTAAGCAGATTTAAAACTCTAAACCTTATTAGCCAGATATACTAATGGCTATAGATTTTAAGAGATACTAAAGTATTTATATAAGCCTGCAAACTATATATTAAAATAAAGGCCTTGCAATCTTTACTATAAAGCTTCTTTTAACTATTACTAGTCTTATTCTATATATAATTAAATATCTTTATTAACTATATTATACTACTGCCTAAATCCTATTAATATAATATTACCTATAAGTATTTATTAATAATAGTTTACTACTTTATAAAAATATATTATTTTATACTTATTACTTTACTATTAATAAAAAAGCTAGCTAATATATTTATTAATAGGATTTACTGCCTTTATAATATATTTAATAATATTATATTAAACTATAATATATAGTTTATATTAAAATTGTAAAAATAACTTTTAAAGCAATTAAAAGTTATATTAAAATAATTATTAGCCTTCTACTTTAAAACTAATAGCTAAACTAAAAGGATTAATATAAATATAAAATAATACTTATAAACTTTTATTAACTTTTATTAAAATAACTAGGCCTACTAGCTTTTATTGGCTAAATTTGCTGTAAATAATATAATATTTGAAACTACTAGTGTATTGCTGTTTTTCGCTAATTATAGTTTTAACCTTTACCTAAAGATAAAGCCTTTATAGCCCTGCCTGTTAAACCTTTCTGCAGTAAAAAAAAGAGAGTTCTTTTACGCTAATGCTATTGCCAAGTAATTTAAATACATTATTATACAGCTAAAAGCCCTCACTAAAGCTTTAAGAAAAAGATATAAAAAAAAACGCAAACGCGCAAAGAAAGGCATTATTAATCTATACTATTAGCCAAGAAGTCTTTATTAATATATAAAATATAAAAATTAACTAGCTAATAAAAAAACTAGATAATAAATAGGCAGGGCTTTATATAATAATAAAAGTATTTTGTCGAGGGGGAATTGGCACTCCAAAACATATACACAACACATACATACACCTATACGCAACGACTGGTATCGAGCGCGGGAACCGCGCTCCTGACAGAACCACAAAGCGGCGATTAAGTAATATAGGGACTAAAAAGATACTGCAGATTATTTAATTATAATGCCGGCAGCTAAAAGTAATTAACAGTTACCTTTATACGCCTTAGCGACTATATTCTTATAGGTAGGGTTATATATTAAAGGGGGAAGAAGGTTATTCTTTATTAAACTAAGTCTATCTATATATCTTTATACTCCTATACTTTCTTAATCTAGTAGCTGCTTAAATAAACAGCTAACTTTTCTCGGGTAAGCTAAAAGAAAATAAAGCAGGTGCGTTAAGCATATCAGTTACCCCTAATAAAACCCTCCCTATAAGCATTCGCGAATAAAAGTAGCGAATCTCGACAAAATGCTTTTCCTATTAAATCCCTTTAATACTAGTATAGTAATATTTAAGAAAAATGTAAACAATATAGGAAGGTAGCGGAAAAAGTATTATTAAAAGAAAAAAGGAAAGAAAATCAAAAGCAGAACTACTGCTATCTATATTACTAATTCCTCCCTATCTAATCTATATTAAATTATTCCCCTCCTATCAGAATTGTTATAATTAAATAGTCCCCTTTTATTAATCTCTTTATTGCCGGGCATTCCAAGCTGCCATCCGCTTATCTTATATCGGTTATCCTGTTGTTCGTATAGGTACACAAACTCATTCTTAGATATTATCCTAAGCCGATTCATCTATTAGCCTAAGTGGCGTTAAACTGCAGTATATATTTAAGGCTATAATTCGTTAAACCTAGGAATATTAAAGTATAGTTTTCCCTATTGCTGCTGCAAAGGCTACTATTATAGCTTACCCTCTTTTACCTAGTTTTAAAAGAGCCTTCTTATTATCCTTAATTGCTCGCTAGTTAGGTTCAGTAATAACTCCTGAAACTCTTTCATCCTTCAAGTCTTGGTCGTCCTCTAACGCATTAGAAGAGCTACTACTTTCTTTAAAGGAAGCCGACTCTGCGTCCAAGGTTTCAGCATTATCAACGACAGCTAGCACAGTTGCTAGGGGTCCTATAGGTTATGGCGTTACCGAGAAATGCATTAACCTACTCTTAGTCGCTAATCCTGCTATTGCTTTTATAAGGGACGCCGCTTATATTGCCGGGCTAGCAGTGTTGTCTTGTTTCTTCACTACTGACACCATTTGCAGAGCAGGGGAGAATACTTTTCTTTTCCTTTGCTGCGACTGGCTCGGCTGTATAGCTGGGGGTGGTCATTGTAGGAAGTTATGTTCCAGGTACTAGAGGTACCCGCGTTTATTAAAAATGTAAGTATACCAGTGCTCAGGGAAATAGATTAACCCTATAAAAATTCATTATCTTTTAGTAAAGTGCTGGAAGTTCTATAGTCTATTAGGAATACTAAAAGCTTAAAGTACTATTCGATTAAAGGCAGGTTTAAAAGTTTATCTCGGCTTCTACTACTAAGAAATAAGCGGTTAATAGGGAAATGTAGTTAATAAATTATTTAATCTTGCAGTTCTTTTCTTTATAGTATACCTAGGTTATATTTTTTATAGGCGGGGCAGTAGACTTTAGTTAACAGCTATCTCCTCCCCTTTAAAAACAGCACTTAGCAGCTGTTTTTAAGAACGTTACCGCTTATCTTCCTTTATATATCCCTTATATAAAGGTAGTTATCCCGACTTATCTGGTTTATTCCAGGAATAGCTACCTTAAAGTATTATAGGGGACCGCGTCTTAGTCGGAATATCTCTTCTTCCTTTAACTTATAAGTATATGCCCTGGTTCTCGCTAAAGGTTTATTGCTATTAGTAGTAATACGACAATATTCTCTTTCTTTTAAGTTAATTGCCTTTTCCTTCTACTAAAGGAGCTGAATTGCTAGCTTATTGAATTTTTCAGATAAAGCATTTATTTAATCTTTAAGCTATAAAGTTATAGTTAGTTCCGCGAGTTTAAGCTATTCTTCTTTTCGCTTTTTTATCCTTAAGCTTAACTCTGACTCAGATAAATCTAATAAATCCCTAGTTTTAAATAATCCTTTATTAAACTCCCGAAAATAGGCTTTTTAAATATTAAGCTCTGCTAGTGTTTTATTATAGAAAAGCGTTTAGACCTTAATATACACTAAATCCTTAAAATTATTAATCTCCTTAATCCCTTTAAAAGCTATTACAAGCCAGAGCAGCTCTAATAGCATTACTTTCGCGATATTATAGGAATATAGTATCGCTATCCTCTAATTTCTCTTATTAAGCTTTTAACAGAGATATTAATATTAAAGCAACTAATCTATCGCAGACTATATTCTTATAGGTTTATAGCAATAAAGGTTTTAGAGTTATACTGTATATAATTCTAATTAATCTTTATCCTATTACTTATAGTATTATAAAAGTTCTTTTTTTATTTTATTCCAGCTAATGCTTTCTTTAATAAAAATCTAAATTATCTTTTATTCTTTTACTTTTATAAATAGTTTTAAATACCTCCTTTAATCTTTAATTAAGATTCCTTAATCTTTTATCTTTTACTTATAGTTTCTTAAAAACTAGGATATATTCTTACTATTAAATTTACTTATACAGTTAATCCCTATTAATGGCTTTATACCCTAGATATTCTTAAAGGTTTAAGTAAAAAAAAGGAATTTTTAAAATAATAATTTCCCTTTTTCTGCTAAAGAGCTTAATCTTTCCCTGAATTTTATTATAATAGATATAGATATTATTAATATTAGGTTAGGTGTATAATTAAATTATTCCTTAGGTTAAGGGGTTAAGGATAAAGTCGCGTCTAGTATCCCAGTAAAAGGAGGTTATCGGTTTGATTTAGACTCTTTTACTCTAAGTTAAAGTAAGTTATTAAAGTCTCGATTAAATGGTTCTTTAGTGAAAGAATGCCCTTTCTCCTGCAGATTAGAGTTATCCGATTTAAATAACTGGCCTTTAAAAGAGTATTCCTCTCTCGGCTAAAAAAGGGATATATTCTATTAGTAAAAGAGCTATAGCGATATATTCTGCTAATATAGGGAGTTCTTTCGCAAAGAAAAAGGGTCGCGTTTATCTATCTGGGATAAAGAAATCAGCTAGTCTTTTAGGGATAGTTTCCCGCATTAATGCTAGTTATAAGACATTAGGTTATTATCCCTTTTATATCTTCTTTAAATGTCTTTAATATAAGTAAAGACAGCCTATATATTAGAGATTATAAAAGCAGTAAAAATAATACTTTTATTTAAAGTTAAGAAAAACCTAGCCAAGAATATTAGTAAAATTAAAATAAAGTCTTTATACTAGGAGATTAAATAATTAATATATCCCTTATTAGCCCCCTATAGCTATTTTACCTGTTAACTTACCTGCTAGTAAGTAAAATAAAGGTTATAATAGTATATTAATAGTTTGGGGGGGTTTAGGTTATATAGTGCTGACTGTTTTACCTATCTATTCGCTTTTACTATAGCGACTAGTTTTTTAGTAATTTTCCTTGGGATTTTAGCTTTTAATTGGCAAGTATTGTCAATTAATAGTTTCTCGAGGTTCCGCTCTTTTATTATATTTTGGCGCATTATGCCTAGGTTAACTAATCCTGATATCTTTTCGGAAATTGCAACTAAATAACCTGTATTTTTAGAGTTAAGTATTATACTAATCTATATTAAATAGTTGCAGAAGGGGTTTTAGGCTATTTCCCTCGGCTAATTATTTTATATTTATACAGAGACTAGGTAAAGCCAGCCTATAATTGTATTAGTAGTTAGGTGAGGGTAGGTCTTAGTGGCAGTATAGAAGTGCCCTCAGTAATTATTTCCTATAATATAATCCCCGAGATTTCCCCTTTATCTCGGTTACCAGTTTTATCGAGGGGGAATTAGCACTCTAAAACATATATACAATACACACACACACCTATACACAATAACTGGTATCAAGCGCGGGAACCGCGCTCCTAACAGAACCATAAAGCGGCAATTAAGTAATATAAAGGCTAAAAAGATACTGCAGATTATTTAATCATAATGCCGGCAGCCAAAAGCAACTAACGGTTACCTTTATACACCTTAGCAACTGTATTCTTACAGGTGGGGTTATATATTAAAAGGGGAAGAAGGTTATTCTTTATTAAACTAGGTCTATCTATATATCTTTATACTCCTATACTTTTTTAATCCAGTAGCTGCTTAAATAAGCGGCTAACTTTTCTCGGGTAAGCTAAAAGAAAATAAAGTGGGTGCGTTGGGCATATCAGTTACCCCCGACAAAGTATACCTATAAGCCTATACTATTAACCTGCTAGAAAGTATAAAGATTTTCTTAATTTTATATAACTCCCTCCTGTAATTTAAAAGAGCCATTTTATTATATCCTAGGTAAAAGATAATTAATAAAGCTAAATTAAAGAATATTTAAGGCAAAATATTAAAAAAAAAAAAAGATAATATAGATAAAGTATAAAAGAAATAAGAGTTTAAAGCGCTTTTAGATTATTATAATAATAATAGATTCTATTACTTTATTAAATAGAAATACTACACTGCTATATAGCAATTGGCTAAGTATTTGTAAGGCTAAGAGAGGGTAATATAAGACTTTTATAAAAGAAACCTAAAAAAGCTGGGCCTACTGCAATAGGCATTAAAAAGAATTATAAAAGAGGAAAAGGAGGAAATAGCTAGAAAGAAACTAATGCCTGCAGAGCGCTAACCGAAGACTATACTGCGCTAAAGCCTATAACTAAACTATATATTACTAATACTAAAACCCTATTCGCGGCCGAACAGCGTGATAAAGAGGGGGGGTACTGTTACGGCACTGACTATAACGCGATGTTAATGCCCTATTATATAAGCCCCGGTCACGTGACCAGGCCCCAACGCGCTCCTAGCTATAGCTTTCCGTAGAGCCTCAGGGATTTCTCGCTCTCTTCAGCATAACAACGATATTTACCCTAACCTGCCTTTCTATGCCGTAATAGCTATTTAAGTAGTTTTTAAATAAAATTTATATTTAAAGCTTATTATTAAAGGGAATAAAAAGCTGCTCTTAATAGTAAATTCTACTATTTATTACTTAACAGTTATTTACTATAATCTAGAGTTTTCTATAAAGCTGTTTTAACTATTAATAAATATTAAAGTCTTAAAGTATAATTGCTATTTCTTTTACTATGGTATTGTATTTATATACTACTGCAATTAGGTTATTAATTAATTTATTTTCTATTCATATTATTATAGCTATAAAGGCAGCCTTTATAAACAGTTTAATATTTAATAAAACCTTTTTTTAAAATATTATTTAAGCTTTAAGGCTAAAAGAACTCTATAAAAAGATAATATATTATTTATTTTTAATTTAATTATTAAAAGGGTTTAATTTTATAAGTTTATTTTTTACGTTAGTACTTAAAATATGAAACTTTATAGCTTTAAAGTTAAATTAATAAATAATATAAAAGTTAAAGTTAAAAAGGAATTTAAACTATTAAATTTACTATTAGTTTAAGGCTTTTATTAAAGTAAAGTATTTAAGGTTTTTATAGTTTATAATAATATCAAACTCTTATAAGCTTTATAATTATAGGCGCTATTTTTTTATTACTTTAATAATAGCTAAAGGTTTTTTATTATAAATTTTATAATTATGGTTTTAAGTATTATACTTTATAGAAAAGAATATAATAAATATAAAATACCTTTTTTATTATACTATAATAAAATTCTATTTAATGCTTAATTAAAGGCATTAATTTTAAAGACTATTTACTTATTATAGTTAAAAAAGGCTAAGATTAAAGCTAATTTAAAAGTATATTTAATTAAATTAAAGGCTTTCTGCTATTTTGCTTTTTAAATATATAGTTAATCTTTTTTTAAAAGTTTGTTTAATAGTATAGCTATTTTAAAGTATTTTTAAATAAAATAGCGATAGAAATTTATAAAGCTAAAAAACTTTGATAAGTCTTTTAGTCTTTTAAATAATTGCGAGTTTAATATAGCTTTAACTTTCCTAAAATCTATTTTTAATCCCTTTAAAGTAATAATTAAATTAAAGTATTTTATTTTTATTATTTTAAATTTATATTTAATAATATTAATTTAAAGGCCAGTATTTCAACGGCAGGCTATTACTTTATACATATATTCTTTATACTTTTTTTAATATAATAAATATGTAAAAATATTATTAAAGTATATTGTATAAATGTAATTAAAAAGGTTATAAAATATATAGTTAATATAGTATTAAAATATAGCAGGTATATTATAAAGCCTAAAAGGTATAATAAATATTTTAAAGAGGCTAAACTTCATAATAAACGCTATTTTTTATATATCCTTTTTAATAATATAAAGGTTATTAAATGCAGTAATAAGATTAAATTTTATATATACCTTTATATAGCTTAAAGCATTAAAGGTTTTTTAAATTAATAGTAATAAATATGAATTTTTCATAGTAATATTATTTAACCTTTAATAATTTTAATAAATATAAATACTGCCTTTTAGTTTTATAGCTGAAAAAAGGGGAGTAGTATATTATACTTATAAGTCGCAGATAAATCCTTTTATTAAATTATTATTTAACTATTTTCTTATTACCTGCAGTTTATTAAATAAAAATAGCTTATTGCTTTAATATAATAGGTTTTTTCCTAGCAGTACTTTAATTTTATAATCTTAAGCCTATTATAAAGGAAGCTTATTTACTATTTTTAATAAAAAAGTATTATATAAATTATCTAATTAAAATAGCAGTTTTTTTAAAATATTTAATTTATTAAATTTAAATTTCTTTATTATTATTCTTTTAATATTAATAGTTATAATCTTTTTTAATTATATTAGGGAGTAATATTTATTAATAAAGTTATATATTTCTTTAAATAATATTATTTTTACTTTAATATAATCTCTTTATGCTATAAGTATTTATTAGAAACATTTATTTAAAAGCTTTAATAAAGTAATAGGTATTAATTTTTTTCATTTTAATAGTTTAATTAATCTCTTTTTAGGTTAGTTTTATTGCATAGATATATAATTATTAATAAAAGGTAATAAAGTTTATAGCTGCTATTATTTATATATCCGCTATATTTAAATATATTTTTTAATTTTAAAGTTTAGTTTAGTTTTACAGAAGTAATATATTAAAAAGTAATAGTAATAGCTTTAATAAAGGTTTCTTTTTTTATTATTAATTATAAATTATAAAGGCAGGCAGTAGCTTTATATATGTTTAATTTAAGATTATTTACATTTATATTTCTTTATTATTAATTTTATTATACTTCTAAGTTAGATAGTAATTTTAATATAGTGTTAAGGTTTATAGAATATATAGTTTAAAGGCCCCTTTTTAATTAAATTATATTCTATTTCTTTTAAAGTATTTTTAATTAATACTTGCTAGTATAATATAGTTCTTTATTTAACTAAATTAAACTTTACTTTATTTACTGTATTTTTAATTATTAATTGCTGGTAATATATATTTTTTATATTAACTTTAATAAAATTATTTTTTATTTTAACTGCTATTAAAACTTGTATAAAGGTGGCTATACTTTTGAAAAGATAATAGTTATAATAGTAATAGGATTTAAAAGTAATAGTTAACTTTTCCTAATTAATATTAAAGTTATATTTTTTTAACTATAAAAGGCTAAAGATTATTAATATTAAAAGGGTATATTAGCGAGACGTTATTAATACTATTAAAGAAAGTAAAAATATTTTTTATATAGCTTACTAGGTAAAGCTATTACTAGTCTTTTAACTACTATTACTATAAATAGGCAATTAAGTATTTACTTTTTAAGAAAAAAAGGCGACCGCTTTTTATAATATTATATTTAAAAAATATATAATAGCTAATAGGATTAAAGACTTATAGGCCCCGATTAATTAATAATAATACATTAAGCTCCCTTTAATAGTCTCGCTAAATAAAGTAATAATAGTTATAATATATATAGGAAATATATCTTTAAGTATTTATAATATTATAATAGACCTCTTATAGCTTTACTGGCCAATAATTAAAGAATATATCTACTCCCTTTATAAAACCTGCCTTAAAATTAAATATTATTTATTAGCCTTTAAACTAACTAAAGTAGTAATAATCCTTAAATTAAAAAAAGATTTATTATCTTTAAAAGCTTAAAGACTAATCTTTTTCCTCTTTTACTAACGTAAAAGACTTAAACGCTTTATTACATAAAGAATTATATATACTGCAATTATATAGTAGGTATTATATACTAAATAAGCCAATGCCCTTTTACAGAGATCTGGCATTAACTTAATTATAGCTTTAATCTAAAAAGTTAAACTAGGTTTCTATAATAATAAAATAACTACCTTTATTATAGTTAATATCTAAAAGGTTTTTAATATAGTCTTTACTAATAGATTAATACTTTAAATATAAAAATAAAGCTAGCTTAACTATATAGCTAAATAGGCTTAATCTTCTAAAATAAACTATAAAGTTTAAATAAAACTATAAAAGATAATAACTTAACAACTTCCTTAAAGCTATAGTTTCCTTTAAAGATTACTAATATCCTTAATCTTTTTGCTACTTTATATTTTATATAGCCTTAATATATTATTTACTTACTGCCCTCACTTAACTTTAAATAGCAGCTATTAAATAGTCCCTTTTTAGTAAACTATATAGGTTTAGCTATATAGATAATATAATACTTTTATATATTAGTAACTCCTTTAATTAAATAGCAGTTTAAGCTCTAACTATAGTTTAGAAACTTTAATAATAAAGTAAAGATAATATAATATTATTTAACTTTAAGAAAATGAAAGTAATATACTTTTTAAGATACTGCTTATAGGATAACTTACTAGTAATATATACTAAGATTAAGAAAATAGTATTTAAAAAAGGGGCAGTTAAGTAATTAAGCGTTTTCTTTAATTAAAAGTTTAGCTTTAAGATATATATTAAAAAATAGGCTATAAAGGCCGATATAGTAATAAATACTTTATATAATATCTTAAACTCTATTAAAGGGGCTACTTTATATATTATACACTAAGCAGTCTATATATATATTAAACTAATAAGTTCTTATAGGTTAAAGATATAGTATCAAGGCCTAAATATATAAAATATAATACCTTTTTAATTATATAACCCTAATCTTTGAAATAGCTATAAAAGCTATCCTCTTATATAAAAGATAATTTTTATATTAATTTTATATAAAGAAAATAAAATCCCTTTTATAATATAACTCTTTAATGCCTAAAAACTTTAATTACTATTAAACTACTATTACTAAATAACTAATATCCTTTTATTTATAAAACCTAACTAGATTAATGCCTATATAAATAAACTGCAGTAATACCTATAATAAAGCTATAATAGACTATATAATTTACTAAAAGTTACTTAAAACTAGCCTTTTTCCTTAAATTAACTAAAACTTAAAGCCTTTAGTTAAGTAGTAAAGTTAAAGCTATTAAACACTTTAACAATTAAATAGCTATAGTGGCCCTTTAAAATACTATAGTATTTATAGATAGCTTACACCTCGCTATAAAAGCTATAGGCTATAGCTTCTTTATTTCATAAAATAATAAAAAGTTTTAATAAAGTATAGCTAACTTAGCTTAATAGAAATATTTAATAGCAAGGCAGTTAAGGCTTTAAAAGTATTAAAAACTGCTTTAGTTAATAATAATAATATAAAGGATATTATTGTGTATTTAAATAATATAGCTGTAATATACTCTCTAAAGGGTATAGCTTTAAAAGCTAATAGGAAAAAAATATACTTAATATATACTATTTATTTAAGTTAATAGTAGACTTAAAATACCTTAAAGAATTAATAATCTTATAAAGAGAACTCTACTATCTATTAACTATTAAATTTTATTATAAAGACTTTATATTATATTATAAGCGCTTTTAATATAAAGATATATTAGTAACTTATATTTGCAGCAGACAGAAAGTATATAACTATATTTTCATTATAGGAAAATTAATAAGATATAATAACAGGGATTAGCCCCTTTAATCTATAAACTAACCTTGTATTTATTAACGTTTAGCTATAACCTTTTCCATTAAACAATATAGGCTTCTAGCTTTTTTACTAAAATATACCTGCATTATTAAAAAGCTTAACCTTATTTAATCTTTTTCTTAATCGCTTAATTCTTTCCTTTATTACTCTTTTTATCCCTTAAGGGATTTACTTATAGCTTAAGACTAAATCGCCTATATATCGATAAAGGCTAACCCCTTAGTTAAGGCTAACCTTAATTACCTAATATACTATATAAGATTCGCGCGTCTTGTCGACCTACTAATAGGAGTAGAGCTGGAAGACTATGCCTTTTAAAGCGATAAAATACTATATAGGGGAGCTTATATATTCAATTAGTAATACTGTAGTTAAACCTAGTATAGTGATATGCAAAGTGCAGATAAAGAGGGAAGAAGGGAAGGAAGGAAAGAAAAGGGACGATACACTATTTATGTATATTATATAGTATATCCTTTTGCCTTACTGGGATTGGTAGCCTTTTAATATAGGACGTTAATAGGATATCATTATTATCATTATTATCATAGCTATTATGAAAAATCTAACCAAAATGGTTTCCTGTTTATATAACTGTAAGTCTATTTAGCCGATTTCCTATATAAATGAATTTTGCAGAAAATAGAAATATTGCCACGAACCTAATTCTGCCACTACATACCTATTATTCAGTCGGAGGACTATTGTAGAAGACAAAGCTATTGTTCATACAATCACTTCTACACTAGCCGCATATACATTAAATATTCTATAGCTTCTAGCTATTAGATTAGATATAATTCTATTATTTATTCCATTATTCCTTGATAGACTCTCAGTCGTTTCCTTATTGCTTTGTTGGGTGCACCTTCCTTGAAGCTGCACTTAAATAAGGTTCAGTATAACCTTGTTATTTTAACATAATTCTTTTTTTTATCCTGCCTATAAATTGGGTAGATCTTGTTGCTTATATATTATCTTAAAGATCTACCCCCTGTCTTTATTAGCGCATTTTCGTTTCATAAAGCAACGCTCTATAAGATCTACAAGGTACTTCGTCGCAGCTAGGATAGGTAGTGGAAAATTCAGGGTCCCGTTAAGTTCTTTCCTTAAGTTGGATGTCTTCCATTTTTTGCTGTCCAAGACTCCAAATTTGGAGTTATACGCTTCGGTTTTTGGAAGAAAAGGAACCCCGAGCTAGAAAATCTTCCACCATTAAGTCACATTACACAACCAAACAAAACGGTGCTAATAATGCCACATTTTCTCCCTCTAAGCTGGGATTCCAACATCGGTGAGATACTTGGCCGAGCTATTAAACTCACGTCCTACTTTATGAATGAGGAGTAAGGCGCAGCCATCCAAAATAAGAAAGGTAGTTTAGTAGTTTAGTGGCACAGTAGTGTAGGACTTTGCGGAGTTATTGTCGACCCTAATAAGAATTTCCAATGAACCAAGACTATCCAAGTTTGAAGATTTAGTCTTTTGGAATGTTTCAACTATAACGAATCCGTCAGCGTTGTACCAGAGCAATATTGCCAAAACCAACTTTGGCGATAATGCCATGATCTACCAAGGGTGATGTCGTTGAAATGGTGAAATATTTGATTGAAGAGGCTGGTGCAGATCCAAGTCTTCTATCCACTAACCCGCCGTCAAGACCCCCTTACTCTTCTACAAATAGAGGGTATAAGAGCGGGAAATATCTTAAAGAGAACGGCTATATGGTGGAAGAAAATATTCTTAGAAAGGTTAGTATGTGGCCGTAGTGGTTTAAAACTCCAATGATTATTTTTAATAGCTAAACATGCGTAAGACCTCGAGCTTGGAGGTACAAACTGGTAATAGACAGGTAATTGCATAACCCTCGCTAGTAAGTTCAAGCTTTATATATCTTTTCTCTCTATATCGTTTATATGTCTCCCCGTAAGTCTCCTCGACATACGCGAAGCATGACAATCTCGAGGCTGCATCACACCGGTTAAAGTCAGATAAACCTGGTCTGCAGAGATTGATACCATTTTTCATTTACCCATCATCTTCTAGTTCTATTAAGCTGCAGGCATTTGCATTATCACCCCTTTATACATTAATGCCTACCAGATATGGCCACACTCACAAGCTTCCCTCCTACACCTACAGGTACCCCACTTTTTGGGTGCCTACTCACTAAAATTCACAACCTCTTAACTAGCTATTAAGAAAAACAAGCTTAATAACGCTCCCTTGCCCCTCTTAGGCATTTAAAGAAAGATAGTGAATGCTATTAGACTTTAAGTAAACCAAGGATAACTAAACCTCGCTGCCGCTAGGCAGGCAGTACTCTAGCGACTTAAGAAAGAGGGCACTCTTTCGCTCTTAAGGCAAAGGGAGACTATAGTCCCCCCATTTACGCCTAAGAAATGCCATATCGACAATAAATATATCGAAACTGATATCCTTAAACTTAATTTTAGTTCTAACTTAAAACCTAGCGTCTCTCTCTTCTTAAAAGGGACCTAGGAAGGCCTCTTTTCCTCCCTTTAGAGCGGGCCGATAGAAGCCTTTGCCTTTATAAACGGAAAGCAATTAAATACAGCACTTAAAATCTTTACCTAAATTAAAGAAATTAACTTAATTTAAAAGGCTAGGCAGGAAGTATTACTCTTAATAGCCCGAGCTATTAATAACTATCTAGCTAAACACTAAAGAAAGCACTATCTCCTAGCGGCTATGCTGGCGAGCAAAGCCCTCTCTGATACCCTTGAAAACCTCTTTTCCCTGGGGGCCCTCGCAGACCCCGAAAAATCAGGCAGAAACCTTCCTCCTGCCCAACCATTAACTGTCCAATCAGTCAGCAAGAAGCCCCGCTAAAATAACGAATAATAGTAAATCGAGCCTTGGCCCCTGAATGAGACTAGCGCGGGAACCCCCCCGCCAGCCAATGGCCCAAAACGGGTCACGTGGGCTACAGTTGCGGCTATAGGCATAAATAAAAACTCCTCGATACAAGGAAACGGAAACAAACCTTCCCTCTAAAGTAATGGCGGGCCGGCCTTAATCGCTCGTGAAAACCAATAAAAACAGGCAAAGACCACTTTAAAGACCAATAACAGGATCTTCCTCTAGGTCCCCCTAGACTATAACTGGAAAAAGATTACTGCTATTGGCGCTAGGCAGGAGGTTATTAGAATTGGTAACCTTAAAAGCAAGGATATTATTTACTTCTAGGAAGTAAAGTCTAGGTTTGCACTCTGAACTAAAATAGAAGATATTAGGAAAAAGATCCTTGCTTTAGCCTTAACCGCGGAGGCCAGCGGCCTAAGGATTAAGGAAGTATATATATAGAGGAGTTTTCTTATATAAGGCGTTCCTAAATACTATACTAATACCTTAGGCACTTTCCCTATTAACGCGCTAGTCCTAATTAAGGCTTAAAAGAGCGCCAGGTTTAAAGAACCTTTAGTCTTTTACTAAAAGGCCCCCTTTAGCAAAACTACTAATACCTACTATTACTTTATCTCTTTTAAAAAAGAAGTTAAAATAAACTTTAAACTCTTTAACTATTTAGCCTTAGCAGAGCTTTAAATTTAAAAAGTATAAATAACCTAATATAATAAATGCCTTAGCTTTTATAATCCTTAAAGGTATATTAAAACTATATACTATAAAAAATATAATAAACCTACCTTTTAATATATTAATAAAGATAGGAACTGTAATAACCCTATTTAATATATTAACTGCCTTAAACTTTACTAATCTAATACTTTAAGCTACTATATATATTTAACTATTAAAAATAATATAAAAGTATATATTATTAAAGAATAACTTAAAAGTATTAAAAAACTTAAAAGTTAGGAATTTTAAAAAAGGAACTTTACCCCCTTTACCTTTAAGCTTAGTCCTAGTATACCTAATAAAGGAGCTTTTTAGGCTACCTTAGCTAAATCTCCTACTATTTTTAGGGCCTAAATCCAAAAACCCCTCCCTTTAAGCAGGATAATACCCCCTGCCTTTATAATAAAGCCCCCTTAAAATAAAATTAACCTAATAAATATCCTTAACGGCTTATTAAAGGAAAGCTTATTAGCCTACTTTATAGTAAAGGTTACTAATTTAAATAACTTTATAAATAATACTTTAAAGGAATCCTTTAAAGGAAATAAACTTTATAAATCTAATCTATAAATAATAAACTTTATTAAAACCACTAAAAAGACTTTAGCCTAAAAGTCTTTTAGGCTAATATAAAAAAATAAAGATAGTATTATAATATAGCCCTTTTACTAGCCTAAAAAAACAGCTTTAATATTATATTTATTTAAAAGCTATAGACTTACTAGGATACTATATTATCTAACAGACAAATAAAATCTTACCTTAGCTTTTAAGTATTTAACCTATTTAACAATTAAAAGGAGACTAAACCCTTTATCTTTATATATATTAGAAAATTACTAAATCTATTATACTAATAACTTTTACCTTTAAAACTAAAGAGTAATTGCATTTGCTAGGTAGAAGTCTATAGCTATATTATCGCTAATATTTACTGTAAGGCTTCCTTTAATACTGTAATAGAAACCTTTAAAAGGTAGGGCCAGCCCCCTTTAAATTTAATTATTATAGGAGACTTTAATATATTATATAAAATATAGTAATTAAGCTAAATCTTAAATACTGCAGGTAATAGACTAGCTAAATAAGCGGATAAGTATAACCTAATCCCAGCCTTTATAAATGCCCCTATAAGGGACTTTAAAAAGTGCATTAACCTTATTTTCTTTAACTGCCTTATATTAATAACTGTCGCAAAAAACCTAGATATAGGCTTAAACTACTATATAATTATTATTATACTCTTAAACCCTATTAGGCTAATAGCTAATATAGGAAAGAAATATATCCCCTTTAAAAGCCTATAGGAGTTTAGCCAGCTAATATATATATACCTAGCTCCTTTTAAAGGTAAATGCAACCAATCTAACTAAAAGAGACCTAGATAAAGCTATATAAACACTTTAAAGACTTTTCGTAGACTATATATAATTAGCAGGCAAAAAAAGATACTAAAATAAATACAGCGCCCTTTAATAAAATAAAGACTACTAGATAGCCTATTTAGCTTATATTATAATGCTCTTTAAGATTAATAAATAGATTAAGGCAAGGAAGATACTATATAATACCATTAAACGTAAAAAATATAACTATAAAAATAAAATTATAGCTAAAGCTAGCCTAGGTAAGGGTATTTGGCAGGTGGCTAAGTAGTATAAAGCTATAGACTATTTCTAACCCCCCCCCCTAATAAACAGCAGTAAAAGTATTTTAGACCCTAAAGAGCGAGCGGCTTTCTTTAAGGAATGCCTACTATAATAAAAGGAAGCTAAAAAAGATATTAAAAACCTTTAAAAACCTTAAATACTAGAGAACCTTTAAATACTATAAAATAAAATAATTATTAAAGAGGAGGTAAAAAAGGCTATAACTAAAGCAGGGAATACTGCGCCTAGCGCAAATAATATATTAATTGCCCTTTTATACTATATATAGCCTACTATTAAAAAGTTTATTATAAACCTCTTTAAAGGTTACTTTAAGCTAAAATACTACCCCCTTTTTTTTAAAAATATTAAAATTACTATTATACCTAAACCTAGTAAACCTAACTATATAACCTATAAAGCCTTTAGATTTATTTTACTGCTATCCTATATAGGAAAAGGCCTTAAAAGGCTATTTATTAAAAGGGTATCCCTTTTAACACTTAAATATAAAATTCTCTTAAAGTCATACTTTAAAGCTTTCCTTAAAAGAGCAGCTATAGACTTAATTGCCTGCTTAATTTACAATATTAAAGTTGCCTTAAATAAAAGGGAGGTTATAACTTTACTTACCTTTAATATCTTTAAAGCCTTTAATATTATTATAAAGAATAAATTAGTTTTATAACTTAAACAATAAAGCTAGCCTATTTAGTTTATAAAATAAGCAAAGTCCTTTATAAATAATAAAACTGCTTTTATTTGCAAAAGAAATAAAACTAACCTACTAAACTTTACCTTTAAATACAGCGCTTTATAGGGGTGTTTTATCTCCTTTATTATATTAATACTATACTTTAGCCTAATTTTCTAGCTTAAAGATTAACAATTTTACTTTAAGTATACTAATAATATCGCTATACTTATTATAAAAGGGTTTACCTAAAAAATAGCTACCTTTATATAATAGGCGCTTAATAAAATATTAAAATAAAAAGTAAAGAATATAGTATTTTTTAACTATATTAAAGCTACACTGCTATACTTTTATTATATAAAAGGCTAAATTTATAAAAAAAAGTATTATAATAAAAGGAAAACTAATTTAATTTAAAAAGGATATTTAATAGCTAAAGGTTTACTTTAATTTAAGGCTTTTTTTTAAGAAATATATAGAAACACTTATAGGCAAAGTATATAAAGTCTTTAACTTCTTTAAGTTATTTAATAAAACTTAAAAAGGCTTACCTTTTAAAGCTATAGTATAAGCCGTAAAGGCCTATATCCTCCCTATCGCCCTATATAGGACGGAAATATAATAGCTAAGGTATAAACAATAATCGCAAACTAACCCTATTAAGCAGGTAAATATAAAAGTATCTGGCCTAATAGATAAAATAGATAAAGCCTTTAAGACTGCAGTAAAGGCAGTCCTCCTAGTTTAAAAGACTATAAGCGTTCCTGTCTTATATAGAGAATTAAAGGTCCCTATAGCTAGCGTCGCCCTAGCCTAGGCCCGACTTAAATGCGCAGCGAGATTCACGGGACTAGATTAGGATTACCTAATTAGTTAATGCATTAATAAGAAACTCCCTCCCCAACTACTATAAACTAGACTTTAACGCACTACCGCCCTAGTTAACAGAACCATTAAACCTACCCTTTTCGCTAAAAAGTCCCTATATATTCTCCCTAGTCTTAACTTAAAAGGTATAGGCAAACTAATTGCAGTAAAGAAATACCTGGAATTAATTAACTCCCTCCCCCCCTATTTAATCTTAGCCTACTCTAATAAATCTTAAATTAAAAGGAATATAGGCTAGGGAGCAGTCGCCTACTATAAAGTAAAAGTAACTATAGACATTAAACGCCTTAATAATGCAGAGGTCTATAACGCAGAGGCATAGGCTGCCTTAAAGGCTATAGAACTAGTGGCTGGATATATAAAGGAAAACTGCACGATTTAAATAGCCTTCCTCTTCTTAAACAACTTATTAGTTATTAATAGACTACTTAGCAAGCCCCCCCTATCTATATAAAAAGTATATATATATTTCCAGAAACTAGTATAGAATATCTCGCCCTGCAGGACCTTTATTTTATAGGTCTTAGGATATAAGGACATTATAGGCAATAAATAGGCCAACTATTTAGCTAAATAAAGCATGGCCCTCCCTACTGTACTATAAAACTAGGCTATAATTATATATATTAAAAGATAGACTAAAAAAGAAATTGCAGAGGTAAAGGAGCAGGATTAGCTTAGTAAGACCCTAGAGGGCTATAAACGGTAGGGATTTAGGGCCCCGGCCTCCCCTTTAAAGCTTAAACTCCCACGCCCTATTCTCTATAGGCTTTTAGCAGAGAGGTCAGGATATAGAGATTTCTAGGAATACTATAAACGCTTCGGATATAATAGAGAGTCTATCTATAAATGCAGTAAACTAAAGAGGCAAGGCCACTTTATAGAATACAGAATAGTCAGGCCCTTCCTTTTAGATATCCCCCTAAAAGAGACCCCCTTCTTTTACCTACTTAAACCTACAGGAAGCAAAGCCTTCCAGAAACTAGTAGAGGAAGCGGACCTTTATAGTCCTCCCCTAGCGGAAATAGATTAACACTACCTAGATTAACCCTCTTTCCTTTATAAATTGAAACTCAGCGAACAGCGGCGCAAGCCGCCAGCTCCTGACATCCTATTGCCCATAAGGGATTTATATAACTAGCTTACTTAATGGACGTAAATAATAAAACAAACAAACAAACATATGGCCACACTCATTCATTCTCCACATCTCCGAGTCAGGACGCATTCCGCTCTACCAAACGTGCCCTTTGCTCTGCTTGATGCCAATGACATTGATGTCTCGCCAAATAATGACGGAGATGAAGCCAATGACCCAAACCGCCGTGCCTACAGCCAACATCCTCACCTGAGCGTCGCCGTAAGCATGCTGAATGGCGAGACGAGTGTCCGACCCGATCGGGTACGACAATTGTGTTGAGATATTCGCATAAATCTTATTCAGATTTGGAAGCTCTTCAGCTGGTATGTATTCCATCAGCTTCTTGGGAAACACGCTCTGCCAGATGGAAGAGGCAACGGTCAGGCCGATCGCGCCGCCGATATTGCCAAACATGCCCAACATAGCTAGACAGACAGCAACGTGTTTATGCGAGACAGCGGCCAGAATCGCAACCTCGTCGCAGATCATGATGGTACCGGCAGCAATGGAGATGAAGATTTGACACATGATGATGTAGCCAATGCCGCTTTCATACCGGCAGTAGTACATCATTAGGCCTAAACCCAGGACGCTCAGAGGAATTCCTACATAGAGACACACGGGCTTGAAGCGTCCAGTATAGTGGACCAGGGCACCGACAGCAATGGCGCACAAGGCTGAGCAGACAGTATACAGCTGCACGACGTAGCTGGCTTTTTCAACGCTGAGGTTATTCACGACTTGTAGGTACGAGCTGAAGAAGCTATTCCAGCACCAGAAGCTAATGAACAATGTCGTAGCCAAGATGCAAGCTCCCAAGACTGTTCTATCAAGAAGGAGGGAATAGGGCACGAAGGTAATGGCAGCATAACATCTCTCCCACACAATAAAAGCGACGATGAGGATACTGCCGATAATCAGCGCAGCGACAACGAGCGGCGAATCCCAGCCTTGTAGTACATATAGATTGAACGGCAAGAGAAAAAGGGCAACGCCGGCGGATAGCAAAACGAGGCCGATTGCGTCGAACTGGCGGGAGTAGTATAGAAGGGATTGCAATGGTATGCGATCGTCATCGCTGCCTTTCTTTGGAACAAGACCCATCTTCTTCGCTCTGAGATAATTATGCAGCCAAAGGGCAAAGAGCGGAAGGGTGGTGGACGGCAAGAGAATTGTAAACATGCCAAACGCCCAACGCCAGCCAGGTCCATTCAGGAACCCCGACGAGATCGGCCCAGCCAACCACCAGGTAATCAGATTTGGCGAACTGACGATGGCCTGCATTAGACCCCGGTTGCGCAGTGAGCAAGTGTCAGCGACAAACACAGCCAGACTAAACAGGATGCCATTGTTTCCGACTGTCTGGAACACCTGCGCAGCAGCGTAGGCCTGGACACTGTTACATGCAGTCATCATGATGAGGCCGACGGTAGCGAGCACGGTGCAGAATAGATAACCCTGAGGCCGGCCAAACACATCAAGGACCTTGGCAAGAGTGAGGTTCGTGACGCCGCCGACAACACTGCTCAGGATGCCAACTGTGGGCGTAAACGAATGCAGAGCAAAGGCGGAAGTGACGTAGGGAGTCAGGATGCCTGCGGTGGCAGACAAGATGCCCTCGACGAAGTTTATGAGCCAGATCAAGATGTAGGCAAATACAAGTGCACTGGTAGACCATGCTAAAGTCACAGCTTCCATTTCCTGAATGCCAGGCTGCACGTCTGAAGCCGAAATAGAGGCGTCATCGTCATCGTCTTCAATATGGACGTTCACATCCTCGTTGTTGTCGTTGTGATTGCTGAGGAGATTCAAGATTTCGTCGTCGTCCAGGGCCGCCTCAGAGCTGGGTAGTGACCTCATGGTCTGCTCAGTCTGCGCAACAAGCTGAAGACGGGAAGCTGTTAGTTTTATGAGAATGTAGAGTTGGCAAGTTAAACAACGCAGTCGAAGATGAGTTGAAGGTGTGAGTGAATGAGTGAGTGGGTGTGGGGGTGAATGAGATAGCGCATCCTCTTTAGAAAACTTGCTCATGCATATAATAACTTGCTCATTTCGCAAGGGTCCTGAGATCCCATAGATCCTTGGGGTCATGCTCGGCACCGGCCGTAATACTACTAGCCGCTGTCTGTCTGTATGAAAGACTCAAGCGCACGCTCCGTGTTGGGTATAGTGATGCCAGGTGCTTGCGTATAGGATAGGACGCAACTCAAGCTGATGATTCAATATGCCACGCGAAGTTATGAAGAGCATCGTTTATCAACAATAAACATAATGAGACATCGCAGCGAGTTCAAGATTGCGCACGGCTTCTCAAGTTTTATATAAGCGCATGTGTAGAGATTATCTATACAATATCACAACTAATACATATGCAGTATAAATATGTTGGTCCATCTTCAACGCATATACACTGTACACACTATATGGAAGCAGCTGGTTCCGATCAGAGGTAATACGCCGCAATGATCTGCATGGAACAAACAGCATTCTACCTAAAGAATGATTAGCAGCTAGTGTCTACAAGCTCCGCATACTTCGTAAACTCTTCATCCGTCCTAAACATCTCCAACTCTTCAGGGTGCGTGCCCAAGACAAGCTCCACGCCCCCATCCTTCTTGATGGGGAAAATGACCAGGAACCGGAACCGGTCATTGCCACGCTCAAGCTGCGGCCTCAAAGACTCAGGAGAGCCCCCGTTGGCGAAGAATTTGTCTCCAAAGCAGATCTCATTAGACGGCAATAGCATCATATTAGATATCATGGCGTGCATATGATCCAGACCCATATTGGCGGTGGAAAACCTGCTGTGGTCTGGAAGAGACTGCAGGATAGTAAACGCATCGTGCAAGAGTGAGGGCGTGATGCGCGCGGTGGCCCGGCGGAGCTGATACGCGATGCTACCGATGCTTGTTTCCGGAGAGCAGAGAGTCTTGATAGGCATACTACATCGATTTAGGATGAGCAGGCTGCCCATGTAGGTTGATGGCAGCAGGGAGGAGAAATATGGGCGGCCGTCGGTGGGCAACTCGAGAATAGACATGTCGTCAGGTCCGAAGGCCTCCTTACGGATTTCCTTAGCCACACGGTATCTTGCCCTGATGGCAGCACGCCAGAAGAAAGCTTGCACAATGTCACTAATGGACGTGATTACCCTTTTGGCCGCGGGATCGGCTATGACATCCTTCTTCATCATCTCCAGCCTTTCCGGCGGGATCAGGAACAAGGTAGTCTTCAGGCATCTCTCAGCGCGAGGCAGTGGCCAGACTGAGTGCAGGGTGAAACTAGGTCGAGGAGGGAGAGCTCCTTCTTTTGAGACCTTGTTGGAAACGATAGACTTGTCATCAGCCGTCCTGGGCGACTTCTCGATGGTTATAGGGGTGGTCTGAATCTCGTCGTCGGGAGGAAAGAATGGCAGGAAACCCCATGTACCAGGATCAACCTCGTAAAGCGGCCGGGCTCGGCCTTCTTGCTTGTGAATAATCTCTGGCAAGCTGTGGTTGAAGCTTTCGGGGTCATACCACTGGCAGGTAGCAGACTCATCGCCCAGCAGATATCTGCAGTTCTCGGCCCAGGCCTTAAGAGCGACCATGACACCGAGGCCATCAAGGCAGCAATGGTTTAGATCGACGGCGAGAATACAGCCACCAGAGACAAAGTTAGCTTGTCCGACAAAGATATCTGCGGGCATCTTGGGGAACGGATCGTCCCGTAAGACGAGACCATCTTTGAAGGCTGACGGCGCGAAGCCTGCGGCTCGCAACTGGTCAAATGACGGGAGGACGCCAGAGAGATCCTTATAGACGAGGCGATTGCGAACAGAGGCTGCCATGGAAAACGTGGGAATCGTCACGCAAAGGTCTCCCTTGGTGAAGCCAATTTCCTGCTCTGAGCAGTTCATCATCTTGCCGCTGAGGGCTGGAATCAGATCGAATGTGCGGTTGAGGCCCTCTTGTAGGTTATCAAATACTTGCTTGAAACCAGCTCCTTCTTGGAGGGGGAGGTAGAAGACTAAGCCCATGCCATGGTTCGGGTTGACATAGTCGAATGCGTTCAGCTTAAACGATTGTCTCGCCTTGTGCTGCTCAATGACGCGCTTCATCTTCGTCACGTCATCATCAGCTGGCTTATCGGATGAGGTTGCTTCACTTGCACTCTTCATCTTGGCCACCAGCACTGCGATAGTCAAAGAGAGACCTGCAATGGTGGGATTGGCGTAGACGTGGCGAGGAGCAATATTTTCGCCTAGCCCCGTAGCTACCCGGATCGTCTTAACGGCAGCAAAGACGCCAAGGGAGTCCAGTCCCAGATCAAACAGATCCGCTTCAGGAGATGCTGCCTGGATCGCGGGAAATGAAGAGGCGAGAATCTCGCGGATACAGTCCTGGATTAATTCGGGCGAGCTTGTGTCGACCAGGAAAGAGCTGGCAATATCATCACTACGTGAACTGTAGAAACGCTCTATGTAATCGATGTAGAGCGCCAAGGTCGCCGGTCTCTTTATGGTGCCCTTATCTGTGCGGATGAAGGGCTTGTCGGGTTCCGCAAAAGTGACAAAGTCCCTTAGCAGCTGGTCTTTGTGCCGAGACATGGAGTTGGCCTTCTTGACCGTTTCCCAAATGCTTTCGATGAGCTCGTCGGTCTTATATGCCGGGTCTTTCAGTTCTATGAGCAGACCTGCCTGGGGCTGCCCAGCGCCGAAAACTAGGCATCCTTCGATTGCTGGGTGGGTAGAGATATAAGCTTCGATTTCTAGAGGCACTATCTTGTACCCGTTAGATAGAACGACGAGATCATCGCTTCTTCCAGTGAAGGCCCACAGGTTCGGCTTGGTAGGATGTCTCATATATAGGTCCTTAAAGTTGATCGATTGTTTGTCTGGGAAAGTATGGAAGATACCCTGGAAAAGAGGCCAGTTCTCGTTGCGATGAACCCAGTGCTCAAACGTGTCGTCCCCGACTGCCTTGAACTCGAAGCCAGAGTAGGGATGGAAGCAGAACCAGAACCAGTCCTCCCTCGATGTGACGAGGTTGCCGATAAACAGACCTTCTGTTGTACCAGTCAAATTCAGTACTCTTATAACCTCGTTTACCTTGCCAGCGCTGACTGGGCTGACAGGACCGCCAGATGCACAGATGAACTTGGATGACTTCAGCTTGGCCAATACTTCAGGCGTTTCACCTACTTCATTAACAAGAGACGGTACCATGCTCCAGATATCAATCTCAGCACTCTCTGCAAGAGTTTCCACAAGATTGACATTCGGTAGAACGCCGGGGGGGCCCAGGACGCAGTGCAGGTTAAAGAGTGCGGGCATAAGAATATCCATGATGATACCAGCACCCTATCATCATTACGGTCAGCAAAGCAGTCTTGCCAAGTTTTCATAGAGTCGGGGGAGAATTCAAGTTACATACGTGGCTCATGGGGAATGATGAGTAGATTGTATCGCCTGCCTTCCAATCAGATGTCCATGGGAGCAAATCTTCGTGGCCTTCAACAGGAGGCAGCAGTCGCACCGCATCCATTGTGCCTATCAGTCCATGAGACCAGGGAATAGGTTTGGGCACACCGGTGGTCCCAGATGTATGCAGGAAGCAGAAGGGATCATCAATGGCCTCCTGAAACGTCTTGGTATACCGAAAAGGCTCTGTGGATGTAGAATCGAGCAGATCGTTGAGCAGAGGGAGCTGCAGAACGTTCATGGAGCGTTTCTGAAGGACCTCCTTAACCAGAGGAACGGGAGACACCTCACCGGCGTTGACCCAGATGTTGCAGTTTGTTGTCTCGAGGACTGCGAGAGCTCCTTCGACATTGTTCTTGGGCGAGAGAAACAAGGCCTGCAGGAGTGAAACTTCGTTAACCGGCTGAAGAGAGGCATCGAATCATTGTGTCATAAACTTACCGCATACCCAGCCTTGACACATGCATATGTCAATAGAACGTGTCGTAGATCATCTTCGTAAAACATAGAATGTTAGTACCCATCACTCCAAAAGGCTGGGTAGTCAGGCGCTCGTTCTCAACTTACGTGGACCAATGTAGCCGATAGGCTGGATAGAGTCAGATGTACCAACCTGGTTATGAAGCCACCAAGCAGTTTTGTCAACAGCCTGTGCGAAAGTGCGAGCGGAAATTCGTCGAAACTCGAGTGAATTGCCAGAGAGTGTCGTCAGTGAGAAGACAATACGCGCCGGCTCGGTAGAGGCCAGGCTGTCTATGATCTGAGGAATGAGCCTTTTCCCATACGGTATCTCAGCAGTTTCGTCTTTCTCTACTGACAATGAAGTACTATATAAACTATCCTCCGCAATGACTTCTGGACCGCTTGATGCGAGGCTGGGAGGAGATTGTGTCTCTGGTGTAGTAGCGGCGCTGCCTGCTATGTTCGCCCGGGGTGAGAAGACAGAAAACGTGCTGGGTGAGGCCAAAGTATGTGAGCTGACAGCAGGCGAGGCCACCGTGGGTGTAGATACTCCACCAAGATACTCGCTGGCGCTCAGTGGTTTGGCTTCTTTAAGGTAGCTTGCCGTTGCCTGGTTATTGGTGCCCAAGGCGTCCCTCTCCCACGGCTTCTCCTTGAAGTAGCTTGACCGGCCGTCTTCATACACGAGTTCCAGCCTTTGGTCGTTGCTAAACTCCCCCATAGGAGCGCTGATCCATTCCCCATCCGCCAGCTGAGCGACGCTGCAGTGCCAGGGAGTTGTGAATCCTGTTTTGGTGTTGAGCAGACATATCGAGACCTTGTTCAACCCGACCGACTCGTGGATGGAAAGTCGCAAATGGTTGGGGAAAGAGTTCTTGACTGCCCGCGCAAAAGCCTATTGAACATGAAACAAGTCAGGAACCGGAGAGAGGTATACACTTGATCAGGCTTCTTTACTCACATCTCCTCTTATTAGCATCTGCTTGGCGAGATATTTGCAATCCCTCCTATAGCTATTGGCAGTTCGATCCGCCCCTCGTGGGAAGATGTGCTTCAAATCAGACTCCAAGAATCTCTTGTAGCCGAGGTAAACTAGCTTCGTATCAGGATTCGTGGCAATCTGATGATCAATATCGAGGTCAACTCTGCCGTGCCTGTTGAGGAGGAGTCGACGGAAAGTGGTGCAGTTGGCGACATAAGTGATTTCAGTCATCTTTTCAGGCAGAGGAAATTCTAGCAGGTCTCTCATTCTAGAAAAGTTGATGTAGTTGAACTTATTTAAGATGGCCATCTTGCGTAGAGCCTCCCCGTAGGCCCAAGTATCTTGATCAGATATACATAACAAGTCTAACAATGTGAGATGATGCGACTTCATTAGCCATGTTTCATATTGTGCTGAGTCTCGTTGGATATAATGCGATATATCAGCGTACCATTGTATGTGATGCCATCTGAGATGATGGTAACTTGAGCGCCGGGCGAGTATACTTCCCGTATGCGCCTGCACATGGTATTCAACCGGTCGAGTGCTAGCTCTTCAGCCTTATCAGGCAGAGGACCGAGCACCTTGTACACCTTGTTGGCGGACTTGAATGGGAATGCAGGGAGGCATGCTTCTACCCGCGTCCCGGCTGCCACGAATTTGTCAATGACTGGCAGGAAGTTATCCGCACCTTTCTCCAATCGCTCCTTTGAATCATCGAATTTGTTGAGTGCATACTCAAAAACGATATCCAAGATGCGACGAGAAATCTCCCTGACTTTATCTCTGGTTTGCAAAATAGGGGTTGAGGAGTTGTCGTCGTTCGCAGTAAGGCCACCGACTGGGCTGCAATCTGCTGTTTTCACTTCCATTGTATCTCTGTGGGATATTGAGTGAGACATTGTATAGGATGAAGGAGAGATGATACACGGCGATGGTGATGGAGGGCCGTTGTGACAAGGACACCTCATACCACAGTTGTGCGTCTCGTCTCAAAGCCTCTGTTATCAATCTAGAACGTGCAGAAAAAGAAAAGCTCTTTATTTTTCTATTTCATACCTTATCCGGGGACATAAGCCCACAGGAGCAACCGCAAGGGAATAGGAAGGCTAGTTAGCCTCGGCTCCTGTGACACTGCACTTCATAGGAACCATACAGAAGTACAATATGAGCAGGCATGTCTATCTGCTTATCCTGAGCACTTATCTGACAAACATTCTCTGCCCGGGATTAGAGCACGTTTGAGGCAGATGACTGGGGACCTTTATGCATGATCGATGAGCACGTTTGCCCTTGTGCAGAAAATTGACAGGGCCATGTAGCTATCGTGGATCTAAGGGTGGGGAAACTAAATCAATAGTGTCTTCAGCCAGAAGACGAGTAGTTCCTGGCATTAATAATTGTTGCAGCTCAGCGTCCGAAAGGACCGGACCGGGATTGAGCTGAATCGAGTATTTGCAATTGCTGCGTATGGCAGTCCCATCTCATATCTCCTAGCTCAGCCGACGGAGGGCTCATCCTGACCAGCGGCAAACGCCAATGTCAACTCGGTTTGGGTTGCGCAGCTTAAACCATTGACTATGCTCGGGGCGACTCAACAATTGTTCGCAAAATCGAAGCCTAGTTTCAGCAGGATGGTTGTCATTCAGCAGCTCGAAAAGTTGCGGCCTTTAGGTATTTCAAAAGCCATTCTGCGCATTCGTAACTTGACATTGCGCTCGAACTGATCGGTTATCACAGGCAAACTAGAGCAAGTCTCGGCATCTTGCCATCACCTAGGGTTCTTCAACAATGTCGGTCTCACAGCCCACTACAAGTTGTCTGAGTCCTCGTCTCCGTCTCCAGCTGTATCCGACTTGCGTCGACTCATCTTCGCTGCAGCCGGGGATGTGATCCGCAAGCACCGGATACTGTTCGCCATCCCCGTCAACGAAGACACTTCTGATACGTACTTTGCCTCGCTTCCTTCGATCGATCTCAACCGAAGCATCAAGTTCCTCAAACGAGTCCAGCCTTTAGCTAGTGACATTGAAGGGGAAGACAGAGAACTTGACGCAATCCTTGAGGACCAGCACAATACCGACTTCAAGTGTGAATACGGCACCTTGCCGTTCTGGTGCCTGATTATTCTGCAAAGCCCTGGAGAAGATAAGCAATTCACGGCGTCTTTCATCCATCACCATGCTATTGGCGATGGAGTCTCTGGTTTGGTGTTCCACAACACCTTCCGCAGTGCTCTAGACATTGCTTCCTCCTCTCCCTCGCCTGAATCCAGGACTGTGGAAGTTGTCGTGCCGGATGAGAACACCACGGTCATGCCACCTCTTGCAGAATTACATCCCCTGCCCATCAACCCAACGCCCTCCAGCTCTTCTATAACAAATCTCAAAGAGTGGACGGGCAGCTCCATCTACGCACCTTGCAAATCGCGCTGGGCGTCTCTTTATCTCTCGCCGAGCACGTCCAAGGCGTTCTTCCAAGAATGCAAAGAGAAAAATCTATCAATAACATCCGTCGTGACATCCATGATCTCAACGGTTCTGTTCAGTATCCTTCCACCAACCACTGAGGCCCTGACCGGCATTATCCCAGTCAACTTACGTCCATGGCTCCAACTGCCTCCCGAAGTCGCCAATGGTACGATTGGAACGTATTTTGACGCCACTAAAGTGCAGTTCCTACGGCCTGAGGAGACGTTTCAGGGTCCCGGTTGGGAAAATGTTTGGGCAGGGGCTCAGCATGTTTCCAAAATAATGAAAGGGTACCTCGGCGACTTGTCGCCTTCTGGGGAACCTTATGCAACCATTTCCTTCATAGAGACCATCCGAGATATTTCCGTCATCTTTAACTCGATGCTTGGAAAGCCTCGCGAAGCGGCGTTCGAGGTGACAAATGTCGGACTGTTCTCATCTTCCGTTAGTGCCACGACCGAAAAACCTCCTCTTTGGCAGGTAGGAAAAGTGATGCTCAGCCGGAGTGCTCTGGTCTCTGGTGCGGCAGTCACTATTAGTGTTGCCACTGGTGGGAATGGATCAATGACGGTAGGTTTTAGCTGGCAGGAGGGTGTTCTCGAAGACGATGTTTTAGACAAAATCAACCAGGAGCTCGAGAAGTACTTCGAGAAATATCAATAAAAAGGTCCCAGAGAACCTTTCGTTCTCTCAATGGCGAAGGATTCGTGGACAGTGCGTATGGATATCTTACCATATAATAGCTTAGACCGTAAGGGGAGAAGCATAAATTTCGCCATGTCATAGATCACTCTTCTTTAGCTGGACCAAGCGAGAGATGAATAAGACTCATTCGCACAGTGCCATGTACAGTCTTAGCGAAGAAAAGATGCAGGCGTAGCAAGTTGGGGGTGAGCAGAATGTCGGCCGGCTTGAGAGAGTTCTTCCGTTTTGAGCACGTATAGCCGTCGCGATATCCCGCATAGGTATCCGCATCCGCATGTAGCTAATGTCAAACATCCATACAAAGGCGCATCCTTCTTTCACAGACCTCATATAATCCTCGCTACTTAATTACAGCGGAGGGGTTGTAGGCATTTTGCTTCGCTTAAAGAACGACCTGGACAGTTCAGTGCAAACTCGTGAGTTGTTGACATTTCTTACAAGATGGCTAAAGAACTATCGACGTATCCGTTTCCTTACTCCCAAGCCGCACAGCTTGATTCAAGGATCAAGATCCCACGCCCAGACATTGATCCAGCACTTGCACCAATCATTGATTCATGCCTGCTCCCTGAAGAATTGGATCTCGACTTCATGCGCGGTGTATCAACTGGCGAAGAAGGTGACGCGTTTGTTTACAACGCTGACACCATCATCAAGAGCGCGCCGCATCTCAAGCACACGGAGCATTATATTCCTGGGTCTGATGGCAACAGTATCATTCTGTCCGTATTTGGGCCGCGGCAGCCGACATCGGCTGCGCTCCCAGCCTTGTATCACATGCATGGCGGCGGCATGGTTGCTGGTGATCGTTTCACTGCCGTTACGGAGCTTCTGCATCTCCTCAAAGGCATTGAGTGCCTCGTTGTGTCCGTCGAGTATCGCCTTGCGCCAGAGACTCGCGCCCCTGGGCCCGCAGAGGATTGCTATGCTGGACTTGTCTGGTTATCTGAGAACGCCGCAACCTTGGGTATAGACCCCAGTGCCATCGTTGTCTTCGGCGTGTCTGGCGGTGCAGCCCTGGCAGCGGCCATATGCCTCATGGCTCGAGACAGGACGTCTCCCGTGATTCCCATCAAGGCTCAGATGCTGTTATCGCCCATGTTGGATGATCGATGCGAAAGCCTCTCGGACCAGCAGTTCGAATACGGTAGCCCATGGTGTGGTATCTCGAATCGCATGGCGTGGGGCCATGTTATTGGAGAGGGGGACCGGGGAACGGACAAGGTAACACCGTATCAGTCACCCTCCCGAGCGGAAGATTTGTCAAATCTTCCACAAACCTACATCGACGCGGCTGAGTGCGAGGTATTCCGTGATCCTGCAGTAATGTACGCCATGAATATGTGGCGTTGCGGATCAACTTGTGAACTACACGTCTGGCCAGGAGCCTTCCACTTATTCGATGGAATGGTTAATCCTGATGTCCCCCTTATTCACGCTGCGATTTCAGCCAAGCAGACTTGGCTCAAGAGAGTTATGTAGCCTCCAAGGGTAGAAAATTAGCGGTTCTATAGTACAGGGCTAGGTATAATGAGATTGGAGATTTCACAGTTATGGCATCACCTGGTCACCATCATTATAGAGAATTGATTTGTTCCGATACGTTTGAGAGAACACGCTTGCTGAGTGAGTTAAATCGAGCTAATTGTGATTGGTAGTAAGCTCAGGCAAGAGCACTTTTTGATAAAATCATGCCTGCATGTCTTATGGATACTAGCATGGGTGTATGCGGCGAGCTGCACTTGAGTGGGACTCTCAGCTCTGCAGATAACTTGCTCAACTCTAGCTTAGCCTGTCGAAACAATTGCCTTGAGGTTACAGAAGAAATAGGTCTTGAAATCATGGACTCAGCAAATTGTTTCTCGTTTTTCGTTTTTTCCCATCCTCCTCTTCTTGTTTACTTTTAGTGCGAGGGTCGCATTTTCTCTTTCTTCAGATCTCATAAATGGGCGGACTTCAATCTCCGACGGAGGCGCCCCATGCCGATGGATTCAACGAAAAGGATCAAAAGGCAGTAACTCACGAAGTGGGCGGCTTAACGCAAGATGAAGAAGAAGCTGTCGACAAGGAGGCCCAGGCCGGCGTTCAGCAAGTCGAAGCCATCGCTACAGTCTGGTCCAAGACCTCTCTCGTAGTCGCCTACGTATTAATTTGGATCGTCTACTTTGTTGTTCTGATGCAGCAAGGCGCTGCAGCAGCGCTGACCCCCTTTGTCACCTCAGCCTTCCAGGAACATTCTCTCACACCCACAGTCGGCATCATCAGCAGCGTCATCGGAGGAGTATGCAACCTGACTGTCGCGAAGATCCTCGACGTCTTCGGACGACCGCAGGGTTATGCCATGTCTCTTTTTATCACAACAATAGGCCTCATCATGATGGCGGCGACTACGAGCGTGGAAATGTACGCTGCTGCTGAAGTGTTCTGGACCGTGGGCAATAACTCGCTCCTGTACACTGTCAACATCTTCGTCGCCGACACAACGGGTTTACGCAATCGAGGCCTTATGACGGCATTGACCTCGTCAGCTAATATCATCACTATCTGGCTGGGCGGTCCCATTTCACAAGCGTTCCTTGAGGGCCCTGGCTGGGGCTGGTGCTTTGGAGCCTTCTCCATCATAGTCCCCGTCATGTGTCTTCCCTTGTTTGGCCTTTTAATGTTTAATTACTTCAAGGCCAAAAAGCAGGGAGTCATTACGGTGAAAAAGTCAACGAGAACCGCCTGGCAATCATTCTTGCACCACTGCCGCGAGTTCGATGCCATTGGCCTTCTTCTACTGACGGCTGGTCTGGCGTTATTCCTATTGCCGTTTAACCTCTATGCTCTGCAGCCCCTGGGATGGAAATCGCCGCTGATCATCTGTCTACTGGTTTTCGGTGTAGTCCTCGTGGTGGTGTTTGCGGTATGGGAAAGGTTCTTTGCACCCATCACCTTTATCCCTTACTCACTGCTGCTGGATCGCAATATGATTGGCTCGTGCGCACTGAGCACCGTTCTCTTTATCAGTTTCTTCTGCTGGAATAGCTTCTTTAGCTCTTTCCTACAGGTCGTCAATGACCTAGATGTTACCAAGGCTAGCTATGTCGTCCAGATCTATGGTCTTATGGGCAGTCTATCTTCCATTGCCGCCGGTGTAGCCATTCGGTATACCGGTCGTTTTAAAGCCATCACACTTTACTTCGCTATTCCTATTTACACCTTATTTATGGGCCTCATGATCTACTTTAGGAAGCCTGATATGAGTGTTGGCTACATTATTATGTGCCAAATCTTCATCTCTTTTGCTGGGGGAATCATCATTATCACCCCTCAGATCGCTGCAATGTCCTCCTCATCTCACCAGCACATTGCCGTTGTTATGGCCATCTTATCTATGTTCTCGTCTGTTGGTGGCGCTATCGGCCTCACAGTTGCTGGTGCGATTTGGCAGTCCATCTTCCCGATCAAGCTTGCCGAATACCTCCCGGTTGAGGAACTGCCAAATCTTCTCAGCATTTATGCAATGCTCGACGTTCAACTTAGTTACCCGGTCGGGTCGCCGGCCCGAATTGCTATCCAACACGCATATGGCGATGCGCAGTCAATGATGTTGGTTGCCGGTACGACTATCTGGGTCGGCGGCTTCATTGCCGTTGCTCTCTGGCGAAATACCGACGTCAAGAACCTGAAGCAGGTCAAGGGCCAGGTCATCTAGATGTGAGGCAAATTTTCCGTCGCTGAGGGAAGCACGATAGACAATCTATCTTTGTTTAAAAATAAATTAACCAGCGGCTCATGTTGATAAAATACTGATGCTGCCTCTTAGTGCCTGTTAGGGTAGCTTGAACTCGATAAGGTGAAAGAAACTGGAAACTCATCTAAGTTGACTTCATCGAGTTCATGTATCTCCACCCGAAAGCCAAATCACGGGACAGAGAGGCTACTATGAAACGGCATGGACCCTATGACGAAGATTTTATCGCTTTGTAGGGGTATTTGCCAGTCATGAAAGAGATGAGATGAGCACTTATCATGTTTGGAAAGTTGTGTTGATTGATTTTGTTCATGAAAGCGATACCTTGACATCATTTTCCTCCGGCTTTGGCCACTTCCCAATATACCTCTTATGCCTATGATATCAACTTGGTATTTTGGCCCTCATCTTGTCTTGTCTCTGTAAAATTCTCATATATCAGTTACCTATCCCGCTAGATACACTAATTGAGTTTGCTGGATCAACTCTGTATGCATTCTAGATTGCAGCATTATCTAACCACTCGAGCAACCTCTCCTAGAAGATAATTAAGAAGGAGTTTAGATATTGAGGAAAGGGGCCAGGAAGGGAATTTATTGTCCTCTATATAATCTACAGCCACTGGATAAAAAGAGGTAAGAGGAGGTAGAACAGGCGTGGCGATGCCACAGCCTTCCTTGTCACGCCACAAGCCCAAGCAGCATCCTCTTATCAGAATAAGGCAGCTGGGTTGGGTGTATACTTCTAACCGAATCTTAATAGCTGAAGAGGGGTGCGGTTGATGTACGGCGCTTCGGAATCGGAGCTCAAGATCAACGGCCGTATTCGAGTAAACGGAGCCAGGATGCATGTAATTATGCGCCTAAATAGGGTAGTTGACGTTAATCTCAATGGGTTCTTCATTCAAGGTTACACCCGTTACTTTTCTAGATCGGTTTTAGGTGTGTGGACATTCTAGATATTTCCGATGACTAGGATCCGTATGCCAAGTAAGTGCATTCGGCGGCCGCATTCGAGCTTCGAGGTCTGGTTCACTTGATGCGCAATAAAGCTACACCCTAGCTGTAGTTGCTATTCGATTCTGTTCTATATAATTTTGCGCAGTCAGTCTAACTATGAGGTTGCCCCCAGCAAAGGGGTATTTCAATTCGCTTTGAAGCGTTATGTATGCAGAGTACTTTATGTATCTTTTATCAAAATTGATAATTCGTTCGTTACCTCGGCACCGATGCGGTGAATGTCAATCTTCAACTCTTTCACTACGGAATTATTAAAGCGTCACCTGGTTCAGCCTCCCCCTGACATCTGCGTCCGGCAGTCTTAGTTGCCGGAGAGCACAACTTCACTTTATCTCAGATCTTTGGCTCCTAATGGCGGGGCGGATCGACGAGATGGAGCGGCGCTAGGCATCCGTCGTGATAATTTCCTTACTGGGACAATTGCACGGCAGGCCTCCAAAAGACTTTGTTGATAGACCACCATGAAGACGATAGTTGAATAGTGATGTGCTTGATGGGAGAGAAAAAAAGGAGTAATTGAGTCTATGAAACACGACTCCAGATCACCGAAATGTTCAACAGAAGCATCGACAATTCATTCAATCACACTAAAAAAGAATCTCTCAATCATGGTCCGCACTCTCAACTCCATCGGCCTCCTCGTTAGCCTCAGCGCTATCGCGGCCACTGCCAGTCGACTCCCAGCAGTCCAAGGCCCAATCACAGGAGGAACCAAAGGCCACCCGTTCAGCGCTTTTCCTGGAAATATCTCCTCGATCGGCTACATCGAGGAAGAGTTTTTCCTCAGTGGCGATGGTATTCGGTACAATGTCGTCGGTAACTTGACTAGTGATGGCCATTGGACCTTGTCCTATAATAGCACTGCTGCCTATAAGACTCATATCCTCGTCCGACGCCCAGCGGACGACAAGAAGTTCAACGGCGATGTCATCGTTGAGTGGATTAATGTTTCTGGAGGCTTCGACATTACATCTGCCGACCTTCCAGGCGTCTACGAAGGGGGTTACATCTGGGCTAGTATCGACACCCAGGCCATTGGTATTGAGGGCGCGGCAACGGACCCTCAGGGACTCATCCAATGGGACCCTGTCCGATATGGAACATTAAACATCGCTGATGATGCTATTTCCTATGATATCGCCAGTCAGGCTGCCAATATTCTGCGCAGCGGCAAGATCACAAGTGGTCTAATCCCTGAGCACGTTATCCTTGTTGGAGCTTCTCAGTCCGGTAGCCGAGTTTTGGGCTATACCAACGGTGTCCAGCCTTTGAATGGCTCATTCGATGCCATTATCCCGGCTATCTGTGCTGGAGCTTCCTCCGATTTCAGTCCTGTGCCTGCTCACCCTCTCCCCACTCAACATGGCCGCACTGTCTTCACAAGGGTCCGCACCGACCTTAAAATTCCCGTTTTCATGATCAACTCTGAGACTGAAGCGTTACACTATGCCGAAAGTGACCTTCGACAACCCAACACGCACAACTTCCGTGAGTGGGAACTTACGGGCTCGTCGCATGCCAACCTTGGATTCCTTACTTGGTTTGCCCCTCAGCGAGAGGTAGATGGAATGCCTGCTCCCCTTCCAGATACAACCAATATCAGCGTCGTCAACTGGCAGCCCACTCTCGACGCAATCTACCGCCACGTTTCTCTCTGGATTCGTGACCCTGCCTACTCGCCTCCGACGTTTCCTTACATGGAGGTGGCCACCAACTTAAGCGGAGTGATGGACTACGTTCGGGATGCTGATGGCAATACCAAGGGTGGAATCCGTCTTCCAGAGCTTACCGTCCCCGTGGCCGGATACAATGGTATCAATAATGGCCTATCTGGTAACACTTACCCATTCAGCGGTTCCAAGCTGCAGGCCTTGTATCTAACTCATGAGGATTACGTTTCCAAGGTTAAGGCAGCTGCTGAGATATTGTTGAGTCAAGAGGTTATTTTGGAATACCAGGCTCAAAATTATACGACAAGCTTCCCTCCTACACCTACAGGTACCCCACCTTTTAGGTGCCTACTCACCAAAATTCACAACCTCTTAACTAGCTATTAAGAAAAATAAGCTCAACAACGCTCCCTCGCCCCTCCTAGGCACCTAGAGAAAGATAGCGAATACTATTAGACTTTAAGCGAACTAAGGATAATTGAACCTCGCTGCCGCCAGGCGGGCAGTAATCTAGCGACTCGAGAAAGAGGGCACTCTTTTGCTCCTGGGATAAAGAGGGACTATAGTCCTCCCGCTTCCGCTTAAGAAACGCTGTATTGACGATAAACGCATTAAAACTGACATCCCTAGACTTAATTTCAGCTTTAATATAAGACCTAGTATCTCTCTTTTCTTAAAAGGGATCTAGGAAGGCCTCTTTTCCTCCCTTTAAAGCAGGCTAATAAAAGTACCCGCCTTTAATAATAGTAAGCAGTCTACTGCAGCTTATAAAATCTTTATATAGATCGAAAAAATTAATGCAATTTAGAGAGCTAGATAAAAAGTTTTATTCTTAGTAGTTTAAGCTATTAACGACTGCCTAGCCAAATATTAAAGAAAATACTATCTCTTGGCCGCCCTGTAAGTAAATAAGGCGCTTACTAACACTTTTAAGGGCCTCTTTTCTTTAAAGGCCTTTATAGACTTTAAAAAGTTAAGCAGGAACCCCTTTTTAGCCTAATTAATAACTATATAGCTAATTAATAAAAAAACTTATTAAAATAATAAATAACTATAAACTAAACTTTACCCTTTAACCTAAATTAACCTAAGCGCCTTACTAGTAATTAATAGCTTAAAGTAAGTTATATAAACTATAGTTACAGTTAAAGGTATAAATAAAAATCTTTTAATAGGAAAAGAAAATAAACTTATTTTATAAAATAATAGAGGGCTAGCCTTTATTATAAAAAATAAATTAGTTAAATAAAATATAACTTTTAAGAAACCTAATAATAGGATCTTCCTTTAAGTCCCTTTAAACTATAATTAAAGGAAGATTACTGCTATTAAGGCTAGATAGGAAATTATTAAAATTAGAAAGTTTAAGAATAAAGATATTATTTATTTTTAAAAGGTAAAGTTAAGCTTTATATTAAAAACTAATAATAAAGAAACTAAATAGAAAATCCTTACTTTAAGCTTAACTATAAAGGCTAGTAGCTTAAAGATTAAACAAGTATATATATAAAAGAGTTTTTTTATATAAAGTATTTTTAAATACTATACCAATACTTTAAGCACTTTCCCTATTAATGCGCTAGTCTTAATTAAGGCCTAAGGGAATGCTAGGTTTAAAGAACCTTTAATTTTCTGCTAAAAGGCCCCCTTTAGCGAGATTACTAATACTTACTATTACTTTATCTTTTTTAAAAAGGAAGTTAAAATAAACTTTAAACTCTTTAACTGCTTAGCTTTAGCAGAGCTCTAGACCTAAAAGGTATCAGTAACTTAATATAATAAATACTTTAGCTTTTATAACCCTTAAAAGTATATTAAAACTATATACTATAAAAAGTATAATAAGCCTGCCTTTTAATATACTAGTGAAAATAAAAACTGCAATAACTTTACTTAATATATTAACTGCTTTAAACTTTATTAATTTAATACTTTAAACTACTATATATATTTATTTATTAAAGATAATATAAAAATATATACTATTAAAGAATAACTTAAAAGTATTAAAAAACTTAAAATTTAGGAGTTTTAGAAAAAGAACCCTGCCCCTTTTACCTTTAAGCCTAAACCTGGCGCTTTTAAAGGAGGAGCTCTTTAAGCTACCCTGGCTAGATCTCCTGCCGCTTTTAAGACCTAGATTTAAAGACCCTTCCCTCTAGGCAGGATAATACCCCCTGCCTTTATAATAAAGCCCCTTTAAAATAAAATTAATTTAATAAATATCCTAAATGGTTTATTAAAAGAAAGTTTATTAGCTTACTTTACAGTAAAGGTTATTAATTTTAATAACTTTATAGATAATACTTTAAAGGAATCCTTTAAGGGAGATAAACCTTATAAGTCTAGTTTATAAATAATAGTCTTTATTAAAACTGCTAAAAGAATTTTAATTTAAAAATCTTTTAAGCTAATATAAAAAAAAAGGGAAAGTATTATAATATAGCCCTTTTATTAACCTAAAAAAATAGCTTTAATATTATATTTATTTAAAAACTATAGATTTACTAGGATACTATATTATTTAAAAGACAAATAAAATCTTACCTTAACTTTTAAATATTTAACCTATTTAATAATTAAAAGGAGACTAAACCTTTTATTTTTATATATATTAAAAAATTATTAAATCTATTATATTAATAACTCTTGCCTTTAGGATTAAAGAGTAACTGTATTTACTAGGTAGAAGTTTACAGCTATATTATTATTAATATTTACTGCAAAGCTTCCTTTAATACTATAATAGAAACCTTTAAAAGGTAGGGTCAGCCCCCTTTAAACTTAATTATTATAAAAGACTTTAATGCATTATATTAAACGTAGCAGTTAAGCTAAATCTTAAATACTATAGGCAATAGACTAGTTAAATAGGCGGATAAATATAACCTAGTCCCTACTTTTATAGATACCCCTATAAAGGATTCTAAAAAATATATTAACTTTATTTTCTTTAACTGCCCTATATTAATAACTATAGTAAGAAATTTAAATATAGGTTTAAACTATTATATAGTTACTATTATACTCTTAAACTTTATTAAGCTAATAGCTAGTATAGAAAAGAAATATATCCTTTTTAAAAGGTTATAGGAGTTTAGCTAGTTAATATATATATATACCTAGCTCCTCTTAAAGGTAAATATAATTAACCTAACTAAGGAAAACCTAGACGCAGCTATATAAGCACTTTAGAGACTTTTCATAGACTATATATAGTTAACGAGTAAAAAGAGATATTAAAATAAATATAGTACCCTTTAATAGGATAAAGACTACTAGATAGCCTATTTAGCTTTTATTATAGCGCTTACTGAAATTAATAAATAAATTAAGGCAAAGAAGATACTGTATAATACAGTTAAATATAAGAAATGCAATTACTAGGATAAAGTTATAGCTAAAGCTAGCCTAGGCAGGGGCATTTAGTAGGTAGTTAAATTATGTAAGGCTATAGACTGGTTTTAACCCCCCTTTTTAATAGATAGCAATAAAAGTATCTTAAACCTTAGGGAGTAAATAGCCTTTTTTAAGGAATGCCTACTGCAGTAAAAGGGAGTAAAAGAAAATATTAAGAATTTATAGGAACTTTAGGCATTAAAGAACCCTTAAATACTATAAAATAAAATAATTATTAAAGAGGAGGTAAAAAAGGCTATAATTAAAGTAAAGAATACTGCACTTAATATAAATAGTATATTAATTACCCTTTTACACTATATATAGCCTACTATTAAAGAGTTTATTATAAACCTCTTTAAAGGCTACTTTAAGCTAAAATATTACCCCCTCCCTTTTAAAAATATAAAAGTTACTATTATACTTAAACTAAATAAACCTAACTATATAACCTATAAAGCTTTTAAGCCTATTTTACTATTTTCCTATATAAGAAAAGGCCTTAAAAGGCTATTTACTAAAAGGGTATCTTTTTTAGCATTTAAATATAAAATCTTTTTAAAGTAGTATTTTAAAGCCCTCTTTAAAAGAGCAGCTATAGATTTAATTGCCTGCTTAATTTACAATATTAAAGTTGCCTTAAATAAAAGGGAGGTTATAACTTTATTTACCTTTAATATCTTTAAGGCCTTTAATATTATTATAAAAAATAAACTAGTTTTATAATTTAAGTAATAAGGCTAGCCTATCTAGTTTATAAAATAGGCAGAGTCTTTTATAAATAATAAAACTGCTTTTATTTATAAAAGAGATAAAATTAATTTACTGGACTTTGCCTTTAAATGCAGTACTTTATAGGGGTCTTTTATTTCCCTTATTATATTAATACTATACTTTAGCCTAATCTTTTAATTTAAAGATTAACAGTTTTACTTTAAATATACTAATAATATTATTATATTTATTATAGGCAGGTTTACTTAAAAGACAGTTACCTTTATATAGTAGGCGTTTAATAAAATACTAAAGTAAGGAGTAAAAAATATAGTATCCTTTAATTATATTAAGGCTAAATTACTATACTTTTACTATATAAAAGGCTAAATATATAAAAAAGGTATTATAATAAAAGGGAAACTAGTCTAGCTTAAAAAAAATATTTAATAAATAGCTAAAGGTTTACCTTAACTTAAAGCTTTCTTTTAAGAAATATATAAAGATATTTATAGGCAAAGTATATAAAGTCTTTAATTTCTTTAAGTCGCTTAATAAAACTTAAAAAGGCTTACCTTTTAAGGCTATAGTATAGGCTGCAAAAGCCTATATCTTCCCTATTGCCCTATATAGAATAAAAGTATAGTAGTTAAGGTATAAATAATAGTTGTAAACTAATTTTATTAAACAGGTAAATATAAAAGTATTTAGCCTAGTAAATAAAATAAATAAAGCCTTTAAGGCTGCAGTAAACGCAGTCCTTTTAGTCTAGAAGACTATAAGTATTCCTATCTTATATAAAGAATTAGGGGTCCCCCTAGCTAGTATTACTTTAGCCTAAGCCTAATTTAGGTGCGCGGCAAGATTTGTAGGACTAAATCGGGATTACCTAATCAGTTAATATATTAACAAGAAACTCCTTCCTTAACTGCTATAAACTAGACTTTAGCGTACTGCTGCCCTAATTAGCAAGACTATTAAACCTATACTCTTCGCTAAAAAGTCCTTATATATTCTCCCTAGTTTTAACTTAAAAGGTATAGGTAAATTAAATACAGTAAAGAAATACTTAAAGATAATTAAATCTTTCCCCCTTTACTTAATTTTAGCCTACTTTAATAAATCTTAAATTAAAGGGAATATAAGCTGAAGAGTAGTTGTTTATTATAAAGTAAAAGTAACTATAAATATTAAACGCTTTAATAACGTAAAGGTCTATAATATAAAGGTATAGGCTGCTTTAAAGGCTATAAAGCTAATAGCTAGATATATAAAGGAAGACTGCACAATTTAAACAGCCTACCTTTTCCTAAATAACTTATTAGTTATTAATAGGCTGCTTAGTAAGCCCCCCCCTTTTATATAAAGAGTATATATATATTTCCAGAAACTAGTATAAAGTATTTTGCCTTATAGGACTTTTATTTTATAGGTTTTAGGATATAAGGATATTATAGGCAATAAATAAGCTAACTGTTTAGCTAAATGAGGCGCGGCCCTCCCTGCTGCGCTATAGAACTGGGCTATAATTATATATATTAAAAAATAGATTAAAGAAGAAGTCGCGGAGGTAAGGGAATAAGACTGGCTCAGCAAGACCCTGGAGGGCTATGAATAATAGGGATTTAAGGCCCCAGCTTCCCCCCTGGAATTTAAGCTCCTACGCTTTATCCTCTACAAGCTTCTAGCAGAAAGATCAGGATATAGGGACTTCTAAAAATACTATAAACGCTTTAAGTACAATAGAGAGTCTGTCTATAAATGCAGCGAACTAAAGAGATAAAGCTATTTCGCAGAATATAAAATAGTCAGGCCTTTCCTCCTAGATATCCCCTTAAAAGAAACCCCCCTCTTTTACCTACTTAGACCTATAGGAAGTAAAGCTTTCTAGAAATTAGTAGAGGAAGCGGACTTTTATGGCCCTCCCCTGGCGGAAACAGATTGACATTACCTAGACTGACCCTTTTTCCTTTATAAATTGAAACTCAGCGAATAGCGGCGCAAGCCGCCGGCTCCTGACGTCCTATTGCCCATAAGGGATTTGTGTAACTAGCTTACTTAGTGGACGTAAATAATAAAACAAACAAAACAATTAAAATTATATGAGTGCTGCTGAGGCAGCCAATGTGCCCCCTCAGGCAGCCAGTTCTTAAACTGTCATACTGTTGCCTCCCGAAAGTAGTACTTCCATTCTGGGTAGTCTTCTTGTATTATTCCCATTTAGATGAAAAAATTTGGATATTGAATATAATTACCTGTTTTTTATCAATTTACAGTGTCCTTATTAGCCTCGTCCACTCGATCTACCAACAAGAAGCAAATGAAACCCCAAACAGAGTGAGATATTCTCAATAGAAATTTTGTATGAGCTCATTATTTCCATCAGTCGTTTGGGGAAGTTATTTCTCATATATTTATTTATTCGCTATTAAATCTTCATGTCATTCTGACAGTGAAGTTCTCCAGAGCGCGGTCACATGGGCTCCCTCAGCGAAAGAATCGAATCCCATGCTGCCATTTCAATAGAAGATAAACCGTATGTGATTTGTCCCTTCAAGGGTTGTATCTCTCCACCCCCTTTGCGTGATATCTAGTAGTCACTAGCCCAAATATCCACTTGGCACGTCTCAAACTAGCACGGACCTCCTGAAGGCCAAGTTGGTCCAAGTGGATAAGACTGGATATAGAAGCTGAACAAGTTGCGCCACCCCGGCGGATTTATACTCAGCGAAGATCGCACATCTCCTGCGAGTTGAATCACAGCACCCTCAATACCTCTTCATGTCTCTTTCTCTCAAACAATGGCTTCTGGAATGACTGCTGAGGTTATAAACGGGCATCGGTTTCTTATATCTGAGAACAACGACTCTTTTTTACACCTTTCGCCCGACAAGGTTGTTTGTGATGACTGCTCTCGAGTACGACATTCAAGCTATCTCGATACATCTCAACCTCACCCAGGTTATTCGATCAAGATATACTTTTCGCTATCTATCAAAAAAATCAGACTTGAAAGACAGAGGGGGAAACGGCAGCGGTTAATACGGCGCTTAAAACAGCCCCTTGAAAAAGAAAACGGAACTGAGAATTAGCGGTTCGTATAAGTTTAGCGCAAGAATCCCCATCTGCTCCCCTATAAATGAGCTACTAAGCAGATTAATAGCTAGGTGGTGACTACTAGCGAATACCGGCTGTTTTTGGTTTTATTTTTATTTTTCCGCTTCCAACAATTTTTTAATTTTTTTTTACAAAAAAAGCTGTGGTTATATTGGCTTTAATATAAGGCCGGGTTTCAAATATCCTAGCACATACGACCATAGGTAGTAGAAAATTCGGGGTCCCGTTAAGCTCTTTTTTTAAGTTCAATATCCTCCATTGTTTGCCTTATAAAACTCTAAATTTAGAGTTAACATAATTCCGTTTTTAGATGACAATAAACCCCGCGCTAAGCAATCTACTACCGTTAAGTCACCTGACCTAACAGAAAAAACGGAGCTTACACTACCACCATTTTATATACAGGCATAGTTCCGATATTAGTAGTATATTTATATCCCAATATTAATAAATATAGCCAGCTATTAAATTTATACCCCTTCTAGTATAACAGCTAGGGCGGATCTTAACTAATAAAATATAAGTAGCGAAATATATTAATCTCTAGCATTAACATTGCAGAGTTAAAAGTAGTATACGAGTGATAAATTATATTACCGGCCCCTGTATATAAATTATATTGATTTATTAGGTATACTCTATATACAGTAATTGCTTGCAATCCTTCATTAGTGGATCTAGGGGGGGTTTCTTATAATAGAAGCAAGCGGGCGACCGAATACTGTATACTGTAAAAATAAATATTTAACTAATAGCATAAAGTACTTAACTATATATTTAAAAAATAAAATTCTATACCGCGCAAACAACTAAACTTCAATTTAAATAAAGTTATTAATACTTTAAACTGTTTTAAATACTTATAGACTTTCCTAGAGTTTTTATTTTAGTTCTAGCAAATATTATAGTAGAAAGACATTTATAGTGCGCTATATTCTACTACCTACTTAAAAAAATAATAAGGAGGATACTGTTCTAAAACAATAATTAACAAATACTCAACCTGCGACATCTATGGGTATTAGTATTGAACGGAACTGAAAACAGCGGAATTGGAACACCAGTGGCTTGGCCCGGAAAAACTCGTCACCGAAGCCAATGCCCTCAAACCGGTCTGCAAAAAAAGCGGGACCGCAAAATATCGCAAAAAAGCCACACAACACAACACAACACAACAAGCTTCAATTTACTAGCTAATATCCAGTCATCTTGCCTTCTAATTCTAATACAGCTTTAAACCTATCTGGCATTGAGTCAATCCACTTATTAATAGTTTCCTGGGGTATCATATCCCAAGCCCCTTTGGCATCGCGAATTAAATCTGTTCGGCTAGACCAGGGAAGGTCTTTTATAATCATAGCTGGAAAACGCCATGCATTTTCGATTGGCGATAGGTCCGGGCTTGCTGGGGCATTATAATAGAACTTGATTTTAGCTTTCTTTTTGAAGTCCCTGATTGATTTGGCTGTATGGCTAGAATCGCGATCTTCTTCCAGGATGAAGTCCCTGCCTTCATCAATCCAAGGTTTTACAACCTTTTTAAGAATACGGTTACGATAATAAGCTGCTGTTATCTTGCCGTTGTTATTGGAAGAGATTTGATAGTCTTCCAGATTGCTTTTGAAGTTATAGCCAATAGCGCCCCAAAAATGGGCGTTGAAGCGTTCTTTATCTTTCTTTGCTGGTTCCGGCTGTTCTTGGATATAATCTGGGCAGAACCTTTCCCCTGGTTTCCGAAGGATATAGACTTGTCGAGACTCGCCGCAGCTTGTATGCCATTCATCCGAAGAGATGATATCACGATAGTCGTATTTAGTTGGCCTTAACTCAAGAGACTTGCGAGCAAACTCGACCCGTTTGGCAGCAAGCTCAGAAGAAATAAAAGCCCTAGGGCAAGCAATACACTTACACCATTGCCGTGTTCCAAGGGCCCGTTGGATCGTTTGAGGATGAACTTCCTTGTCAATACCAGCTGCAGGAAGAAGCTGTGCGTAGGTTAGTCGGCGGGCCTCGAAGCCTTCCGACCAAAGCAGCTGTTCTAATTTGTTAAGGTCTTCTGGCGATAGGATTTTCTTTCGGCCACGGGGCTCTTCAAAGGAATTATGGAATTGCCGGTCAACAGACTTAATAATCTCATAGCCGCAGGTCTTGCTGACTTGGCAGACTTTGAAGATGTCGTTATAGCTGAAGTCGTGGCCATAGCGCTTCTTTTGCAGCTGGGCAAACGCAATAGCGCCTTTAACCCTAGCTTTTTTCGGAGTATCGTGATGATAGTAATGAATCTCAGCTTGCCCAGTCATAATAGGATTTGCCTAAGAAAGGAAGGTTATCTTGTTTGAGCTAGATTTGTTAGAGCTAGATTTGTTAAATTGGTTGCTTGAAATAGCTGTAATTTCGTGATGTCATGGCGGCGTTGTGTCGGTGGCGCATTTTGCGGTCCCGCTTTTTTGCAGACCGGTTGGCCCTTTTCCATAATAACGCCTGCACTTTCTACACTCATACCAACACGATAATAACTAACCATGGATAGTCATGGCCATCTTAGGCTTTTACCCCAATGCGGGATCTGCGCAGATATAATATAAAGGCATAAAAGTGTAATAGCACGTTTGTGAATCTTCTCTTAGCCTCAGCTGTTCTTTACTTTTGCTCTATCGTTCCTCAGCCCCTTTGTGACGATCCGGGTTAATTCTCAAGGGATAAACCGAGGCTCGTGGGTTTATATTAACAGAGAGGTCAGGGATGAATACTAAGCAGGGTAACGTAGTCACGATTCTGTAGAACAGGCGGTTCTGGTAAATGCAATTGTTAACGACTGTCTAAGTAACTATATTAAATAAGTGACAAGCCAGTTGTATATATATAAAGGAGATAATCGTAGAGCACCTTGGATCACACTTGTTTTCCTGATAATCCATGGTGTCCTTCCATCGGCTCACTAGGATCACTCTGTAGTTTATGGTGATCCAAGTAATCCAATGCTGATTGGTTCGTCTATCCGAGGTTCCTCCGGGTACATACCATATCACGTTCTTATAATGGTCGGGTCGTGACACCCTTGACTAATATCGTCCTGCAGTCTTCAGCAACAATAATTCGACTTACTATAGTCGCACCCGGTATAACCAGGCCATACTATAATAAGGGTTAATGATTTTCTACTCTGTCACTACTTAAACTGCAAAAAGTGCACTGCATCACCTAAATTCACTTGAATACACTATAACTGCTATCGGATTTCAGAAAAGAATACGCTATTAAAGGCGCTAATGCCTTATACCGGCTTTAAGTATTAGCTGCGTAGAGAAACCTTTAGCGAGGAGCGCAGCCTATGTATATATCTAGTAAAGTGTTTAATACAGATATACTTTAAATAATAGCCAAGCTATAGATTACTATAGCTATATAAATTGCCAGTAAAACTGCTTTAAATAATTTAAAGCTACTCGAGATATTCCCTATTGTAAAGGTATATATTAGCGCTTTAATTAATAGACTATATATTAAATATAAAACTATAGTCGTGTTAAGAGACCGGAAGCTCCGGAGCTCTTATAATATTATATAGGCCGGAATGTATATATAACAGTAACTATAGTCCCTAAAGATATAGAACTTTAAAGACCAGTAAACTACTGCTACTATACCTAACTATTAGTTTTTAGCTTATTACCTGCTTATTAGCACCTATTTCTCCTTTAAATAATTGCTTTTTAACCTCCTTTACTTTTCTTTAAAGTTATAGCCCCTTTGTTACAGCACTGACTGTAACGCGATATTAACGCCCTGTTACGTAAGCCCTGGTTACATGACTAGGCCTTAATGCGTTCTTAGCTATAGTTTTCTATAAAGCTTTAAGGCTTTCTCGCTCTCTATAGTATAATAATAATATTTACGTTAACCTGCCTTTCTATACTATAATAGTTTATATTATCCTTTAACTTGGCTGCGCTATTGTAAGGTATATATTTAATTAATCATAAATTCCCTTTAAATCCCCTTTTATTCCTAAACCTATAATAATAGCTTTATAGCCTAGCCTTTATCCTTTAAACCTTATATTTATAAAAAGCTAATTATAAATAAAATAAATATAAATACTTTAAACCTTACTTTGCAGCTTAACCTAGTTTAATAAACTATAATTTTAGCTATAAATTTATAGCTTTCCTTTTTTTCTTTAAAACCCTATAAAAATCTAGTATTAATAGTAACTATATATATTTAATAAATGCAATTATTAAAGATAATAACCTTTATTATTAATTTTATCTCTTTAATTAAATAATTAAAAAAAGTTTAATTTAAAAAAAAAATAAAAAAAGATTTTTAAATAAATAATCTTAAAATAAATAATTAAAAATTAAAACTTTAAAGTATAAATTAAAGTTTAAATTAAAGCTTTAAATATAACTTTACTATTAAGCCTTAAAAATAATAATTTATTTAGCTACTATTAAATTAAAAACTTTAAGTAATTTAATAATAAATAAAAGGATATTATTAAATATTAATAAAAATATATTAATTAATATTTTTAAATTAATATTACTTTTATCATCAATTAATTAATCTTTTTAATTAAATTTAAAAAGATTTTATATATTATAAGTCTTTTAAAAGGAGATATATATTAACTGTAATAAAAAAACTTTAATACTATTATTAAAAGTTTTAATAACTTTATTTAATAATATTAAAGGATTAATATAGTATTTTTTATTAATATTAATAAATAATATAAAATAATTAACCTTTTTTAAAAAGTATTATAGTTTTTTAATAACTTATATATATTAAATAAGCCTTTTTAAAATCTTATAGTAAAGTTATTTATATTAGGTAATAAATATAGTAAAACTGTTAAATAAATAATAAAAGCTTTAAAGATAAAGGTCTTTTAAAAGTTTACTAATACTATAAAAATATAAATAATTAACTTAAATAAATTTAATTTTATTAAATAATATTAACTTTATTAAATTATTTATCATAGGCTTTAAAGGGCGCTTATTATAATGCCCTCTATATTATTTAAATAGGCTAGTATTAATAAAGCTATTAATAGTAGCAGTATTAATATTAACAGTAATATTACTAACGCTAATAGAATAACTAAACTACTGCCTTAACGCTAACTAATAACCTAATATAATTAAATACTATATATACTTTATTACTTTACCTTTAAATCTTTTATAAAAAATATATTATTAAAAGACTTTACTTTTACTATAAAAAAGTAAACCATAGCTTTAATAAATATAATAAAAAAAAGCAGTTTAATATATATTAAAGTAATTTATATTAAATATAAAATTAAAATTACTAAATTTAACTATATTAATTATACTTTAATTTAATAGTAGTTTAAAGCTAATAATAAAATAGCTTAATAAAGTATATTAATTAAACTCTAATAGTATATTAATATTACCTGTAATACTTAAATAACTTATAAATCTAAGCCTTAAATAATATACCCTTTTTAAATATTAATAAAGATAATAATAATAGCGCTATTTTATTAACTTTTAATTTACTTTAATTTAATTAACTTTATTTATTAAAAACCTAAACTTAATTTCTAAACTTAAAAAAAAATTAACCTTTATTAAAAATTGTAAATAAAGGTTAACTGTAAATAATAATATTATTTTAAAATAAATCTACTATTATTATTGTAATTAAAAACCCTTTAAATTTAAATTAATGAATAATAAATCCCTTTTAATATAAATTATATTATTCTTTATATATAATATCTATATTACTATAAATATATTAATAAATAGCGGCTATATACTTTAAGCTTTTATTAACTGCGCTTTTATTAAACAATTCAGTATTATTATTTAATAACTGCTATTTATTAAAAATCTTTTATTTATTAATAAAAGTATAATTAATAAACTTTAAACTTTTTTATTATATAAACTATAATTAACTTTTATATAAAGCTCTGCCTCTTTTTTATTATAAATATCCTTAATAATATATTCTTTACTCTCGTTTTAAAAGATTTCTTAGTATTATAAAGAAAAGTATTTAATAATATAGCTATCGTTCTTTTAATAGTTAAGAAAGCTTAATAGCTTTTTTTATACTTGGCCCTTTACTATAGTTAAAGAGGTAAATAATTTAGTAATTAGTTTATTATTTTAGTTAATATATAAAGGAGTAATAGTAATACCTTAACTGTTTAGTTTATAGCTATTATTGTTAGTTAAAGGGGGGAGAAAAGTTAAATCCTTTTTTTTATTAATATTAAAAAGTTGTTTTAATTATTAGCTCCTTTAACCTTTAGTCCTTTAAGGGGTATTAGGCAGTAAGCTAAAACTAGGATTATAATATTTAAAGTAGTATAGTTAAAGCTAGTAAATAGGTATTTTTTTAATATAGCTTCAATTAATAGAATATTTGAAAATGTTAGGTTAATTGTATTACTTAGTATATATATTAAGGTATTTAGAGGGTTAAAGAGAAAGTGGCTAGTGTCAAAGGCCTAGTTAACTACTAGTATATTTTAGTTTTCGTTATTAGTTGCCTATTATAAAAAATATATAGTATTAAAGTCCTTTACTATTATATAGTTTTTAGTAACTGGCTATATAAATAAAATTATAAAGGCTTTATATTATTATATATAATTATTTTAAAACCTAATTTATAACTATTTTAATCTTTACCTTTCTTAATTCTCACAAGAAAATAATTATAAAAATAAATACTTTAAATTAAATATTTAATAGTATTTTTTCTTAATATAATAAACATAATAGTTTATAAATAATAATATATTTTATATTAATATATTTACTTATTGAATATAATTATAAAATTTGTAATAAAAAACTACAAACTATTCTTATAGTATTAAAGATATAATACTTTAATAAAGAAAAAGCTTACTTTTAAATAACAACTTTAATCTTTATGTTTATATTAATATTATAGAAAATATAAACAATGAAAACTAATATTTAATAATATAGTTTTACATTTAAAAATATTAATAAATAGAATACTTAATGAAGCCTATAAAATATTAAATATAATAGATATTATAATATAAATACTTTAAAATTTAAGTAGTGCTATTTATATAGATAAAAATTGCTATTTATAGAGATAGTCTATACGCCACCCGCAAAAATCTCCTTACAGCTCCTTATACTCTATAACTTAATTCTTTATATAACAGCTATTTATAGTATATCAGATTACTTTAAATAATAAATCTTTATTATCCCCTTTATTTATTTATATCAAAGCTAACTATTCTCCTAGCTATATAGCTGGTATAATTTTATTAATCCCCTCTTTAATTCTAGCTAAAGCTGTGGCTAAGATACGGCTTTATTGTTGCAATGTTTTAGCGACCTGCGAGCTTCTGCGGCCCCTAGAATGCTGAGATGACGATCTAGAGCTTTGTGGCGTCTGCTGTGAGCTAATAAAGCTATCTATCTTAAATTATAAAGGGGCTTGCTAAATACTGGGGTCTAGTTAATGTATAGGCGGTCGCCCTTTAGGTCGCCCTTTAGGTTGCCCTCGCCCTCTCTATAGTTACTGTAATTATTAAGGTTATTAAGTCTGTTAAGTCTATTATATAAAACTAATATTATCCCCACTGCTATTATTACTGCTATTAATAGCTTAAACTATAACTAGGATAGGCAGTTTCCTATTATTTAGTAATCAGGGTCTTTTATAGAGATTTCGAACAATATCAAGGTCTTGGATATAAATGATATGCAAAGTGCAGATGAAGAGGAATGAAAGGAAGGAAGGAAGGAAAAGGACGATACACTATTTATTTGTATCAAATGCCGCCGCTTTAGTTGAAAAAGAATGCGTCCTCGTATTCCCTTAATCCCTATCCGTCATAAAGGTCATATTCCTAACCGAATTCCTGACCGAATTCCTCCTTATATTGCTGCCTTAGTCTTGGAAAAGGGGCCACAACGCGTTGTCGAATATGTCTTAGAGTAGGGGCCATAACGCGTTGCTGAACTGGTCTTGGAAAAGGGGCCACAACGCGTTGTTGAACGCGTTGACGGGGCTGTCTTGGAGCAGGGGCCACAACACGTTGTTGAACGGGTCTTGGAAAAGGGGCCATAACGCGTTGCTGCTGGGTCTGCTTGGCTAGGCCAGCTGGGCTCGAAGAGCATCGATTCAGAAGGTGGATAAAAAGTTGATTCCGTGTTTGGAAAAGGACTCTGCAGCTTCCGCAGGTCCGGCATTGACGATCAACCTGATATAGTTGCCATAGCCGTTGTTGTTCGGCTTGATCGAGTTGATCAGTTGGAATCATTGCGAATCGAATCGAATTCAAGGAAAATTATAAAAGGAACGTCGCTTAATAAAGAAATAGCTGTAAAGCCTAGTAAAAGGAACAGCTGTAGATCGGAAGCGGCGTAGTCTCGCGAGGGAAACAGCAAAAACCAGGATTAACGCGGTTTGGTTTGGCGGTTTGGTTAGCAGGTTGGTTGGCTATCTTCGTCTGCAGAGGCTTTCTTGCTTGCTGGAAGGAAATGCCGAGATGGTTGCTTATGGTTGCCAGTGTGGTTGCCAGTATGGTGCGTGTATGAAGGTCTTGCGATCGAAAAACGCTTAGATTGCTACCATTTGATATGCAAAGTGCAGATGAAGAGGAAAGAAAGGAAGGAAGGAAGGAAAAGGACGATACACTATTTATGTGTATTAATAAAGGAGCAGTTTATCTAGATCTTAGTGCATATAAGTATTAGTAGGATTCCTTATATAAAACAATAGCGGATTTATTAAAGGCTTTATAAGCCACTATCGCGGATATATATTATATTTCCTTAAAGGAGGTTATAGTATATTTTGATTATAGTTTTATTTACCTCGCGAGGCGAGGAGCTACTTTTAATAATAATAGCTGCGCTATTACTAAGAAAGAAATTTTACAGGAAAGAGATTAAGTTATTAAAAGAATTACATAGAGGAGATAGTGGTAGAGGTGGGATTTTACGGTTAGGTTTGGGTAAATCTAGCAGCTTTAAAGGCGACTGTAGCCGGCTATAGTTTTTACTATTAAAATCAAGGCGTTTAATAAGATCAGAGCCAGTTATCTTTTTAGACTAAGTTAATAAAGGGTTAATAGGGATATCTATTATTGTAATGGCGCTGATGATGTTGCTGTGGTAGTGTTATTGCTATGGTTTAAGTTGTAGAGTGTAAGGAGCTGTAGGGAGATTTTTACAGGTAGCGCATAGACTATCTGTATAAATAGTAATTTTTATCTGTATAAATAGCACTACTCTAAAGTTTAGCTATTAAATAATAGCTAAAAAGTATTAAAAATAATTTCAAGGTAATAATATAAGATTTGTAAGTTTATAGTACTTAAATATATTATTAAAAATAGGGTTTTTTTATGAATAAATAAAGTAGAAATATGAATTATATATTAAATATACTGTTTTAAATAAAAAGAATATTTAAAATAAATAAAAATATTAAATATTTTTAACTATATATATTAATAGCTGTAAATATTACTTAATCTTAATACTTTTATTAAAGATTATAACTTATACTTTAAAATAGAATTAAATAAATTTACTATTTTCAAATTTTTAAAATTATTATTAATATTATTTCAAACTTAACGTAATACTTTAAGAAATTATATTATGTTATTATTTGACTATAATTTATAAAGTTTAATTTATAAAAATATCTTTATAATAATATAGTATTTAATAACAATATATCATTTTATTATTATTTATATATTTATATATTATATAATTTATTAATACTGTTATTATATATATTTATACTTTATATAAAACTTTAGATATAAGTATATAAGATTAAAGCATTTAATTTATATTAAGATTCTAAAAGTAGTTATTTTAGTTATTTAAAATTTATTATTTAAAAACTAATAATTAAATTAAATAATTGAATATAAATATAAAATAGTATTTTAAAGAATTTATACCTTTTTATTCAAATAATAAAATAAATTCATTATTATTTATAAAGGTTATTATTTTTTATAAATCATAGTTTTTATTTATGTTTAAAAATCAAGCCATTAAATCTTTATTTATTAAACTTATTTATTACTTAAAAGAAAGATTTTTATAAAGTAAATACTATTAAAAAGGAGGGCTAAAAAGCAAGGATTTTAGTATAATTAGGTAATCTTCCTATTCTGGCTAGACACAGAATTAGGCCTGACGCTAGGACCAAGTTCTAGAGGAACTTTAATATAAGTTAAGAAATTTCTATTATCTTGAACCATAATAATTCAACTAAAACAAGCTACCCTGCCTACCCTAAACTTAATATAATAAGCATAATAGCTATTATAAAAAATATAACTAAAATAGGTTCCTGTATATATAGCTATAAATTAATTTGGCTGATTTTCTATATAAATAAATTTTATAGAAAATAGAAATATAGCTATAAACCTAATTCTACTACTATATACCTATTATTTAGTTAGAGGACTATTATAAAAGATAAAGCTATTATTTATATAATTACTTCTATACTAGCTGTATAATATTAGATATTTTATAGCTTTTTAAGTATTAGTTTAGTTACAATTTAATTATTTATTTATTATTAATCTAAAGACTTTTAATTATTTCTTTATTGCTGTATTAAGTGCACTTTCCTTAAAGCTGCACTTAAATAAAGTTTAGTATAACCTTGTTATTTTAATAATATTAGTTTATATCTGTATATAAAGTAAATAAAAGCTCTTTAACGCTAGCCTTAGCAGTAATAAACAGTAAAGCCCTTGCCTATTTAACTTAATATACCCCCTAGTTAATAAAACTATTCCTAGTGCTTTATTAACTAGTATCCTAGTTTATTTATAGTAGTATAATTAACTAGCTGCGCTTTTAAAGCCTACTTTATTTAATTAAAGGCTCCTTTATAAATATATATTAATATTTTATTATAAAGGTAAAAGGAATATAAATACTATCATTATTATTAATTTATAATAATAAAAAGTTAAATAATAAAGCTTTTAAGTAGGTAAAGTGGTTTTAAATAGTTAAAAATAAATATATTAACTGCCTTTTAACTTTATTTTTTACTTTTATTTTTAATTATTAATATTATTATTATTAATATTAATATAGCCTTTACTATAAATATTATACTTTTAACTAATTTCTTTTATACTATATATTTATTAGCTAATAGTAAAATTATAAAAGAAAAATACTTTATTAGTAAAGTATAGTTATAGTTACCGTTTAAAGGTACTTTATTACAGTATTATAGCGGAGCGCGGCACAGCTATGTAGAGCATAGAGAGATGGGAAACGAAGCTTGATTCTATGAAAGAGAATATACTATAGTGGCCTCACTATATATACATATAGCTAATATAAAGAAGAAGCTGTATGTAGGCGCTTTATAAGCGCCTGCATAGTCTAACACATCGCTTATGCGATATGTATATCAGCTTATATCTGCTTATATAGCAGATAAAAGCTCCTTAGCGCTAATAAGCAGTAAAGCCCCGGCCTATTTAACCTAATACACCCCCCAGTTAATAAAGCTATTCCTAATACTTTATTAACTGCTACTTTAGCCTATCTATAGTATTATAACTAACTGGCCGTGCTCTTAGAGCCTCTTTTACTTAGTTAGAAGCTCTTTATTGTAAATATATATCGATATTTTATTATAAAGGTGAAAAGAATATAAGCGCTATAGCTATTATTATTCTATAATAATAGGAAGTTAAATAATAAAGCTTTTAAGCAGGTAAATTAGTCTTAAACAGCTAGAATAGGTATATTAGCTGCCCCCTTAGCCTTTATTCCTTACTTTTCTTCTTTAATTATTAACATTATCATTATTAATATTAACAATAACATTAACAATAATATAGCCCCTGCTATAAGTATTACATTTCCGACTAATTCCCTTTACACTATATATTTATTAGCTGACAGCGAAACTGCAAAATAAAAATACCTTATCGGTAAAGCGTAGTTATAGTCGCCCTTTAAAGGTAGCTCGTTGCAGCGTTAGTCGCTCGGCTAGCCGAGCGGCCACGCCTGTTGCTGCTTCTGCGCCTGCTCCTGCGCTAGCTCCTGCTCCTGCGCCGGCTAGTCTTAGCCGGTCTAGGTATACTGCGGCTATTGCCGCTCTTAACATACACTTGGCTGCTATTTATGAAGCACACCTCGCTACTAAGGCAGCTTTATCTTTATCTTTATCGGCTCCTCCTCCTGCTGCTGCTGTCCTGGCCCCTGCCCTTATTGCTGCTGCTGCTATTAAGGCTGCTCCCGCTGCTGCCCCTGCTGCTATACCGTTATCCCCTCTTTATAAAGGTTATCTAAAGTTGGCAATCGCCAGTAAAAGAGACTTCTTTTAATATATTTCTATTGCCTGCTTTTAGCAGTATACTGTTTACTTTAGTAATAATTACTGATATACCCTTTAATAAACTCCTCTTTAATTTACCTGTATTATTTTATTTAATTATATACTTTACAGTTATTTAATACTTATATTAATTATATACTAGCTCTTTTAAACTATAAATAAAAAGGATAATTAAATAAATATATTCTCTTTTCTTTATATACTTATAAATTTATATAATTAAATAGTAATTTAATGCAAACAGGCATTATACCTTTAAGTTAACTTATTAAAGGAAAAGAACTCGGTTTACCTTAAAAAGGCTGCTGCTTTAAGCAGCAGCAATAATAATAATAACGCCTTTTACGCGCAGGCGTATAAAGGCTAGAAAGCTTTTAGAGAATAGTTATTGCAGTAATAGGATATACCTTTATAGCTAGCGGCTTATAGGCTAGAATTAATTAGTTTCCTATATTCTTATATATTTTATTCTAGTAACTATATATTTATTAAATTTAATAGTATTTTAAAATACTTAAAATGCTACTATAATAAAGCTTTAATAAGCCTATTAATAGGTATAAAGTTAATAAAAAGATAAAAAACTATAAATAATCTTTTTCAATATTCCTATGAAAGCTATATATTTTATATATTAATATAATATAGGTAAATATTAATTTATATACTCTCTTTAAGTATAAAATATATAATTAATTAATTATTATAATTAATATTCCAATTAATATTAAAGTTAAATTTTATCTTTTAGAAAAGGCAATATAAACTTATAGTCTTTTTTACTATTTAAGTAAAGGCAAGCAGCTTAGCTTTTATTATAGATATATTAATAGTGCTTTAGTGTATTATATTTTATAAATTAAGGCTTAAGAAAAGTATAATAAAATACCTTTAAAATAATCTCTAAATATTTATATTATTAGTAAAGGAAGTATTACTTAAAGCAGTTAAAACTTATATTTCTCCTCTCCTTTTATATTAAAAAGCTAAAAAATACTATATATATAAATAGTAAATTAGTTAATTAACTGCTTTAAAGTACTCTTTATTAGGATTAGTTAAAAACTATAATAAAGTTAAAGCGCTATAAGCTATATTAAACTTTATTATAATAGCTATATAAAGTATTAATCCCATTTTCTTTTAATATATTTTAATAGTTACTTTTAAAGCTTATAATATACTTTTCTAGAGCTTTATAATAAATATTAAAATTATAGAAAGCTATATTCTTTTATTAAGCCTAAATCATTTGCAATTTTCTTAAAATAAGTCTTATAGGAAAAGTATATCCTATACTTTATATAGTTATAGGTAATTTTAATCTTTAAAAACTATTATATATCTTTTTTACTATAAAGCTTATACTTTACTTTTAAAGCGTTTAATAGCTTGATATAAAGAGCTTTATTATTATAATAATATATAATTAAAATATTATTTATATAAAATATAATAAAAATCTTTTAAGCTTTATTATAAAAGAGATAAAGCTTTTTAAAGCTTAAGATTAACCTTTATTACTTTAAAGTTAAAGATAGTTTATTAAACTATAGCTTTAGCGAGTCCTTTAAGCTATATAAGGCTTTCGCGAGCTTTAAATAAATATTTAGCTACTTAAAACCCTTAAAGAGCTTATATATAATTAGTTTTAAGTTCTTATCCTTTAAAGTATTAAACAAAGCATTTTTAATATTATACTGCTTTAATTTAAAGTTAAATCTTACTATAAAAGCAATAAATATATAGAAAAAATATACTATTAATATAGCTGTATATATACTCTTTATAGTAGAGCGCTTTTATAAATCCCTATAGATTATAAAATAAGCTTTATAGTATTCTAGATTTCTATTTTAGTTAAACTTATAAGTAAAAACCTAATATACTAGTAATAGCTTTATTATTACCTTTAAGTATAGTATTTTTTGCTAGGTTCCTTTTATATATAGAGAGTTAATTTTATTATATACAGTTTACTTAAACTTATCTTTAAGTAAGTATTTTATAAGCTCCTTTTAATCTTTTAGCGATTTCGCTAAATCCTTTTAATAAACAGTTAATTTATTAAAAGCTATACTTTTCTAAAAGGAAGATTTTTAGTCTATTACTATATTAAAAATAATAAATACTATTTTTATGCTTTTTAATTTATTATTTATTAGCTTTTATTAATTAAGTAGCAGTTAATATAGTATTAAATTAAAAAGTTTAGTAATTATTAAATATATATTAAGTTTATTATTTTTAAAAGCAGTATTTAAAGTGCGCGTTTTAATTTTATATACTAGGAGATATTTATTAGCCTTTTTTATAGGTTACTTCCTTTAAAGTTTTAAGCTCCTATAAATATTAACTACTGCTTTACTGCTTAAAGGATTACTAGCTAATATTTCTTTAAAGGTCTGCTTTTCTTTTATAGAAATAGGCAAGTCTTTTATATACTAGTTTACTTTTAGCCTTAATAGACTATCCTCCCTTATTAGGTTATATACCTTTAATATATAAGGCTATTCTTCTACTATATCCTACTCTATAAAGGGGGATAGGTTACTCGCTAAAGCATTGCCTAAAGTTCCTGTTAGCGCGCTAATATTATCTATAAAGATTAACTATTTTAAAGTAGCCTTTAATGTTTAAAGACTAAAAGGTCCTTTTAAATGCGCTAGTAGTTTACTTAAAGCATTTATTAAACTATTTCTAATACTCTATACCTTTATTACCTTTAAAGGTATACTTTCTTTTTCTATATTATTTATAAAGGTATTTTTTACTGCAGGAATATATATAAAGAAGAGTTTAAATTCTAGCTTATTTTCTTTAACTTTATTAAACAGTTTATTTAATTTAATTATAGACAGCTTATTTATAATCTTTTTATTACTATTAAAAAAGCTAATTTTATTAAACTATATATTCTTTATAATAATTACCTTTACTAGGCAGGGTAATTAAATGCAATATATATTGTTTATAGTATAGCTAATAAAATATCCAATTAGCCCTTTAGGCTTAGTTTTAAATTCTCTCTTTTTCTAGCTAGCCTTACAGTCTCTATTAAGTATATAGGCATGGCAGCTGTATATATAAAGACTGCTTTAATCTAGCTATAAGTCCGCGGAAGGCTCCTTTATTAAAAGGGGCGTAAAGTCGCGGAACTATTCCTTTAATTTATTAATAGGTAATATTATATTAAGGCTATATATAGGACTTATATTAATAATATACGCCGCAGCTTTTATACTCTTAGGCTATAAGTCGGTTACAAGACTTATAGCTTCCAGTATTTTAATTAATTTATTTATAACTTCCTGACCTGCCTATTTTAAAGTGCTGTTTAGCTTATATATATAGGAAAGGGCAAGCTTTAAGATAATACCCTTTATATTAGCCTAGATCTAAAAGCGTAATAAGCTTTTAACCGCAATTATAACTTTCTCGTTATCCTGCCTAAAGAAGTATATAAAGATATTATATTATATTTTTACTATATTCATAAAGTTAAAAAAAGCATTAAAAATAATTTCCTATTCTTTATTTAATAAAGGGCATATATATAGCTATATAGTATATTTTTCTTTAAATACTAAAAGCTAGTTATCTTTATTATAGCCCCTAAATAGTTTTAAAGATCTTAATACACTTTAAAGAATAGTTTTAATGCTTATTTATTAAATAGTCTGTAAGAGATAACCTGTTTCGCGTATATAAAAGTATAAGCCTTATATTCTATACGCGTAGTTCCCTTAATATATATGTTCCTTGCATTTTTTATAAGCGCTTTAAGCGCTTCTAGGCCTAAATATCCTAATCATAAATACCAAAGCTATTTAAAGTTATATTATAGTATTAAAGGAATTATATATTAGTCTTCTCTTACTTTTTAATACTATATAAATACTATAGTCTATATTAAAAAAAAAAAAAAAAGCTATTAAGCTGCTTAGTATAATATATTTAAAGATAAAGGCAATATAAAGCAATAAAGGTTTATATTAAAGAAACAGAAAATTATACTTATACTCTACCTTCCCTATAATAGTATTTAAACTAGCTATACTAGTGCAAAGTATATTATTATACCCTATTAACTAAATCCCTATTTTCCGAAGCTTTAATAAAGATATAATATTAATATAAAATCCTTTAACTACAGCTATATCTAAAAGCTTAATAAAGCGTATTATCTTTTAATATAGATTATAGAGAGTATCCTTTAGCAGATAATAACCTCTTTTAATTATTGGATAGCTAGCTCCTTTTACTTTAATATAGTCCTCTTCTATACTTAGGATAAAGGAGCTGGGAATAAAGTAATTCCTGTTATTTATAAAATAAATAGTATTATATATATTAAAGAGGGTGCTTTAAAAGAGGTAGTAAAGTATATCCTATATATTAATATATATTAATATATTTATTAAGTATATTACAGGGCTTATATCTTTTTTATTAATTAGGTTTAGGGAGATTAAGGCAGCTATAATAGTTAAGGCTATACCTCTTTATGCTAAGGCAGTAAGGTTAATACCCCTTTTATTAAGCTTTTTATCGGTAACCTGCTATTTATCTTTTTGCAGGCGTATATAAATCTCTATAGTTTACTGTAACAGAGCGCGGCACAGCTATATAGAGCATAAAGAGATGGGAAACAAAGCTTGATTCTATAAAAGAGAATATGCTATAGTGGCCTCACTATATATACATATAGCTAACACAAAGAAGAAGCTATATACAGGCGCTTACAGGGCCTGCATAGTCTAACATATCGCTTATACAATATATATATCAGCTCGTATCTGCTTATATAGTAGATAAGAGCTCCCTAGCGCTAATAAGCGGTAAGGCCCCAGCCTACTCAACCCAACATACCCCCCAGTTAATAAAGCTATTCCTAATGCCTCATTAACTGCTACTCTAGCCTATCTATAGTATTATAACTAACTAGCCGCACTCCTAAAGCCTCTTTACTTAATTAAAAGCTCCTTATTATAAACACGCATTAATATTCTATTATAAAGGTAAAAGGAATATAAACGCTATAATTATTATTATTCTATAATAATAAGAAGTTAAATAATAAAGCTTTTAAATAAGTAAATTGGTCTTAAACAGCTAGAATAAGTATATTAACTGCCCCCCTAGCCTTTATTCTTTACTTTTCTTTTTCAGTTATTAATATTATTATTATCAATATTAACAATAATATTAATAGCAATATAGCCCCTACTATAAATATTATACTTTTAATTAATTCCTTTTATACTATATATTTATTAACTAATAGCGAAACTGCAAAAGAAAAATACTTTATCAGTAAAGTATAGTTATAGTCGCCCTTTAAAGGTAGCTTATCGCAATATTAATCGCTTGGCTGGCCAAGCAGCTACGCCTATTACTGCTCCTGCGCCTACTCCTACACTATCTCCTACTTCTACGCCGGCTAGTCCTGGCCAGTCTAGGTATACTACAGCTATTGCCGCTCTTAATATACACTTAGCTGCTATTTATAAAGCACGCCTTACTGCTAAGGCAGCTTTATCCTTATCTTTATCAGCTCCTCCTCCTACTGCTGCTATCCTAGCCCCTACCCCTATCACTGCTACTGCTACTCTTCCCGCTACTCCTGCCACTGCCCTTATTACTATACTATTATCCCCTCCTTACAAAGGTTATTTAAAGTCAGCAATCGCCAATAAAGGAGACTTCTCTTAATATATTTCTATTACCTACTTTTAATAATATATTATTTATTTTAATAGTAATTATTAATATACCCCCTAATAAGCTCCTCTTTAATTTGCCTATATTACTTTATTTAATTATATACTTTATAGTTATTTAATACTTATATTAATTATATATTAACTTTTTTAAGCTGTAAATAAAAAGGATAATTAAGTAAATATACTCTTTTTTCTTTATACACTTATAAACTTATATAATTAAATAATAACCTAATACAAAAAGGCATTATACCTTTAATTTAACCTATTAAAAGAGGAGAACTTAATTTACTTTAAAAAGGGTATTGCCTTAAGCAGTAGCAATAATAATAATAATGCCCTTTATACGCAGGCGTGTAAAGGCTAGAAAGCTTTTAAAGAATAGTTATTGCGGTAATAGGATATACCTTTATAGCTGGCAGCCTATAGGCTAGAATTAACTAGTTTCCTGTATTCTTATATATTCTATTCTAGTAATTATATATCTACTAAGTTTAATAGTACTTTAAAGTACTTAAAGCGCTGCTATAATAGGGCTTTAATAAGCCTATTAATAGGTATAAAGTTAATAAAAAGATAAAAAACTATAAATAATCCTTTTTAGTATTCCTACTAAAGCTATATATTTTATATATTAATATAATATAAGCAAGTGCTAATATCTATACTCTCTTTAATTATAAGATATATAGTTAGTTAATTATTATAATTAATATTCTAATTAGCGCTAAGCTTAAATTTTATTTTTAAAAAAAAGTAATATAAACCTATAGCCTCTTTTATTATTTAAATAAAGGCAAGCAGCTTAGCTTTTATTATAGATATACTAATAGTGCTTTAGTATATTGTATTCTATAAGATAGGGCCTAAGAAAAGTATAATAAAATACCCTTAAAACAATCTCCAAGTATCTATATTATTAGTAAAAGAAGTATTGCTTAAAGCAGTTAAAACCTATATTTCTCTTTGCCCTTTATATTAAAAAGCTAGGAAACGCTATATATATAGATAGTAGATTAGCTGGTTAACTGCTTTAAGGTGCTCTTTACTAGGGTTAATTAGAAACTGTAATAAAGCCAAGGCGCTATAAGCTATATTAGGCTTTATTATAATAGCTGTATAGAGCATTAATCCTACTTTTTCTTAATATATCTTAATAGTTACTTTTAAAGCTTGCGATATACTCTTTTAAAGCTCTATAATAGGTATTGGAATTATAAAAAGCTATATTCCTTTATTAAGCCCAAATCGTTTCGCAATTTTCTTAAAATAAGTCTTATAAGAAAAGTATATCCTATACTCTATATAGTTATAGGTAATCTTAATCCTTAAAAACTATTACGCGTCTCCTTTACTATAAAGCTTATATTTCACTTTTAAAGTATTTAATAGCTTAATATAAAAAGCTTTATTATTATAATAATATATAATTAAAATATTATTTATATAGAATATAATAAAGATTTTTTAAGCTTTATTATAAAAGAGATAAGGCTTTTTAAAGCTTAAGATTAACCTTTATTGCCTCAAGGTTAAAGATAGTTTATTAAACTACAGCTTTAATAAATCCTTTAAGCTATATAAGGCTTTCGCGAGCTTTAGACAGATATTTAACTGCTTAAAACCTTTAAAGAGCTTATATATAACTAGTTTCAAGTTCTTATCCTTTAAAGCATTAAAAAAAGCATTTTTAATATTATACTGCTTTAACTTAAAGTTAAATCTTACTGTAAAAGCAATAAGTATATAGAAAAAACGCGCTACTAATATAACTGTATATATATTCTTCATAGTAAAGCGCTTTTATAAATCCCTGCAAACTATAAGATAAGCTTTATAGCGTTTTAGATTTCCATTTTAGTTAAATTTATAAATAAAAACCTAATACACTAATAGTAGCTTTATTATCGCCTTTAAGTATAGTATCTCTTACTAGGTCCCTTTTACGCGCAAAGAGTTAATTTTATTACATGCAATTTACTTAAACCTATCTTTAAGTAGGTGTTTTATAAGCTTTTTTTAGTCTTTTAGCAGTTTCACTAAATCCTTTTAATAAACAGTTAATTTATTAAAAGCTATACTTTTCTGGGAAAAAGATTTATAGTCTATTACTATATTAAGAATAGTAAATACTATTTCCGCGCTTTTTAATTTATTATTTATTAGCTTTTATTAATTAAGCAGCAGTCTATATAGCATTAAACTAAAAAGCCTAGTAATTATTAAATATATACTAGGCTTATTATCCTTAAAAGCAGTACTTAGGGTGCGCGTTTTAATCCTATATATTAAAAGATATTTATTAACCTTTTTTATAAATTACTTCCTTTAAAGTTTTAAGCTCTTATAAATATTAACTACTGCTCTGCTGTTTAAAGGATTATTAGCTAGCATTTCTTTAAAGGTTTACTTTTCTTTTATAGAAGTAGGTAAGTCTTTTATATACTAGTCTGCTTCTAGCTTTAATAGACTATCCTCTTTTATTAGGTTATATACCCCTAATATATAAGGCTGTTTTTCCGCTATATCCCACTCTATAAAAGGGGATAGGTCGCTTAATAAAGCATTGCCTAAGGTTCCTATTAACGCGCTAATATTATCTATAGAGATTAACTATTTTAAGGTAGCCTTTAATATTTAAAGACTAAAAGGTCCTTTTAAGTGCACTAATAGTTTACTTAAAGCGTTTATTAAGCTATTTCTAACGCTCTATACCTCTACTACCTTTAAAGGTATACTCTCTTTTTCTATATTACCTATAAAGGTATTCTTTACTGCAGGAATATATATAAGGAAAAGTTTAAATTCCAGCTTATTTTTTTTAACTTTATTAAATAGCTTATTTAACTTAGCTATAGACAGCTTATTCGCGATCTCTTTATTACTATTAAAGAAACTAGTTTTATTAAACTATATATTCTTTATAATAATTACTTTCACTAGGCAGGGTAATTAAATATAATATATATTATTTACAGTATAGCTAATAAGATATCCAATTAGCCCTTTAAGCTTAATTTTAAATTCTCTCTTTTTCCGGCCAGCCTTACAGTCTCTATTTAATATATAGGCGCGGCAGCTGTATATATAGAGCCCGCTCTAATCTAGCTATAGGTCCGCGGAAGGTTCCTTTGTTAGAAAAGGCGTAAAGTCGCGGAACTATTACTTTAATTTATTGATAAGTAATATTATATTAAGGCTGTGTATAGGACTTATATTGATAATATACGCTGCAGCTCTTGCGCTTTTAGGCTATAAGTCGGTTAAGAGACCTACAGCTTCTAGCATTTTAATTAACTTATTTATAACTTCTTAACCTGCTTATTCCAAAACACTATTCGGCTTATATATATAGGAAAAGGTAAGCTTTAAGATAATACCCTCTATATTAGCCTAAATCTAAAAGTATAATAAGCTCCTAACCGCGATTACAGCTTTTTTATTATCTTGCTTAAAGAAGTATATAGAGATATTATATTGCGTTTTTACTATACTTATAAAGTTAAAACAAGCACTAAAAACAGTTTCCTGTTCTTTATTTAATAAAAGGCGTATATATAGCTATATAGTGTATTCTTCCTTAAGCATTAAAAGCTAATTATCCCTATTATAGCCTTTAAGATAATTTTAAAGATCCTAATATACTCTAAAAATAGTTTTAGTGCTTGTCTATTAAATGGTCTGTAAAAGATAACCTATTTCGTATGCATAAAAGTATAAGCCTTATATTCTATACGCGTAGTTCCCTTAATATATATATTCCTCGCATTATTTATAAGCGCTTTAAGCGCTTCTGGGCCTAGATATCCTAATTATAGATGCCAGAGCTATTTAAAGTTATATTATAGTATTAAGGGATTATATATTAGTTTTCTCCTGCTTTTTAATACTATATAAATACTGTAGTCTGCATTAAAAAGAATAAAAAAAGCTGTTAAGCTGCTTAGTATAGTATATTTAAGGATAGGGGCAATATAAAGCAATAAAGGCTTATATTAAAGAAATAAAAGATTATACCTATACTTTACTTTCCCTATAATAGTATTTAAATTGGCCGTGCTAGTGTAAAGCGTATTATCGCACCCTATTAGCCAAATCCCTGCTTTCTAAAGCTTTAACGAAAATATAATATTAATATAAAATCCTTTAACTACAGCTATATCTAAAAGCTTAATAAAGCGCGTTATCTTTTAATATAGATTATAGAGAGTATCCTTTAGCAAATAATAACCTCTTTTAATTATTAAATAGCTAGCTCCTCCTACTTTAATATAATCCTCTTCTATACTTAGGATAAAGGAGCTAGGAATAAGGTAATTCCTGCTATTTATAAAATAAATAGCATTATATATATTAAAGAGGGTACTTTAAAAGAGGCAGTAAAGTATATCCTATATATTAGTATATATTGATATGCTTATTAAATATACTATAAGGCTTATATCTTCTTTATCGATTAGGTCTAGGGAGATTAAAGCAGCTATAACAGTTAAGGCTGTTTTTCCTTATATTAAGGCAGTAAGGTTAATACCCCTTTTACTAAGCTTCTCGCAGGTAACCTGCTATTTATCTTCTTGCAGGCGCGCGCGAATCTCTGCAGCCTGCTTAAGTATAAGAGCATATTTCCCTTTCTTATTAGGCCTTTTAGCGAGCGCAGCGTATACTTTGCCACAGTTATTTAGGGGCTAAGTGTGCCTTTTAGGTCTATAAAGGTACTCTTTACTAATAAGAGGCTTTAAGTATATATTGCTACTGCCTAATATATTATCGGAGCAGTTACTAAGTGTTGCATAAAAGCTATAAATATAGTTCTCTGTATTCTTTAAAGTATTTAAAAAAAGCTATTTAAGCTAATTAAAGGAGAAGATTTTATTTATTTTACTGTTTTCAATTAGGCCGTTTATATAGTATAAATAGTAGGCAGCGAAACTTAAGGTAAAGTATACTTTAATAGGTTTAAAGAAAGCTATTTAAAAAGCTATTCCTATAACCTTTAAAAGCTTATACTTTACTGCACTTATATAAATACACGCCTAGTAGGTATACTATACTTTTAGCTTAATATTCCTATACTTTACTTTATGCAGTATATATTAATAGGATAAGTATATTTCCTTATATATTATATCCTTACAAAAAGCTAGTTAGTCTTTAAGCTTTTTAATGATTTAGCGAATAGTAAATTTAGTATTAAAGTCCCTATTATTATTATAGGCTACTCTAGTAATAGTAAAGGCTAAGGCCGCGGCTTTAAAGTCTATTAAAATTAAAGTATAGATGCTAAAGTTAATTATCTTTTAAATCTAATTTAAAATTATATTACTTACCTTCCTCTTCTCTTTATTTAAAGTAATATCACTAGTGCTCCTAAAGTATACTATTATAGCAAACAGAAATATTTACTATAAAGGCATTAAGACTAAACTCTTATACTATATACTCCCTTACTTTTATTAAAGTAAATAGCTTAATAGTAAAGAAATAATTATTTAGCTAATTAAAGAGATTAAAATTAATCCTATTCCAGACCCTAGCAGTAATTATATAATTAGTTAAAATAGTAATCTACTTAATCTACTAAACTATTAATTCTAGCTTTATAAAAGCAATATCCTTTATACTATTTATTATGAAAAATAGCTTTAGCAGCTTAAAGGCAAGGGTAAAGGGTATAAAGAGAAATATAATATTAAAGTAAAAGTTTTTAGTAACTTTAATAGTTATTACTTAGGCTTATAACTGTAATAGAGCGCGGTATAGCTATATAGAGTATAGAGAGATAGGAAATGAAGCTTGATTTTATAAAAGAGAATATGCCGTAGTGGCCTCACTATATATATATATAGCTAATATAAAGAAGAAGCTGTATACAGGCGCTTACAGCGCCTATATAGTTTAACACATCGCTTATGCAATATATATATCAGCTTGTATCTGCTTATATAGCAAATAAGAGCTCCCTAGCGCTAATAAGCAGTAGGGCCCCGGCCTACTTAACCTAACATTTACTTAAATATAAAAGTATACTTGCCTTTTTTATTAAGCCTTTTAGTAAATGCAGTATATACTTTACTATAGTTATTTAGAGGCTAAGTATACCTTTTAGTTCTATAAAGGTACTCTTTACTAATAAAAGGCTTTAAATATATATTACTACTGCTTAACATATTATTAAAGTAGTTATTAAATATTATATAAAAGCTATAAATATAATTTTCTGTATTTTTTAAAGTATTTAAAAAAAGCTATTTAAGTTAATTAAAGGAGAAGATTTTATTTATTTTACTGCTTTTAATTAAGCTGTCTATATAATATAAATAGTAGGCAGTAAAGTTTAAGGTAAAGTATACTTTAATAGCTTTAAAGAAAGCTGTTTAAAAAGCTATTCCTATAACCTTTAAAAGCTTATACTTTACTGTATTTATATAAATATACACTTAATAGGTATACTATACTTTTAGCTTAATATTCTTGCATTTTACTTTATATAATATATATTAATAAAATAAATATATTTCCTTATATATTATATCCTCGCAAAAAGCTAGTTAATCTTTAAGCTTTTTAATAATTTAGTAAATAGTAAACTTAATATTAAAGTCTTTATTATTATTATAGGCTACTTTAATAGCAGTAAAGGCTAAGGCTACGGCTTTAAAGTCTATTAAAACTAAAGTATAGATGCTAGAGTTAACTGTCTTTTAGATCTAATTTAAGATTATATCACTAGCCTTCCTTTTCTCTTTATCTAAAGTAATATTGAACTGGTACTCCTAAAGTATACTATTATAGCAAGCAAAGATATCTGCTGTAAAGGCATTAAGATTAAACTTTTATACTATATACTCCTTTACTTTTATTAAAGTAGGTGGCTTAATAGCAGGGAAATAGTTATTTAGCTAATTAAGGAAATTAAGATTAATCCTATTCTAGACCCTAGCAGTAATTATATAGTTAATTAAAATAGTAATCCACTTAATCTACTAAACTATTAATTCTAGCTTTATAAAAGCAATATCCCCTGCATTATCTATTATAAAAGATAGCTTTAGCAGCTTAAAGGTAAAAGTAAAGGGTATAAGGAGAGATATAATATTAAAGTAAAAGTTTCTAGTAACTTTAATAGTTATTACCTAGGCTTATAACTATAGCAGAGCGCGGTATAGCTATATAGAGTATAGAGAGATAGGAAATAAAGCTTAATTCTATAAAAGAGAATATACTGTAGTGGCCTCGCTATCTATATATATAGCTAATATAAAGAAGAAGCTGTATGCAGGCGCTTTATAAGCGCCTGCATAGTCTAATATATCGCTTATACGATGTATATATCAGCTTATATCTGCTTATATAGCAGATAAGAGCTCCCTAGCGCTGATAAGCGGTAGGGCCCCGGCCTACTTAACCCAACAAGTATTAATTACTTGGCTAGCTAAGCGGCTATATTTACTGCTACTCCTACTCTTACACTAGCTTTTACTTTAACTGTTTCTTTATTAAGTTTAAGGTATAACCTTTTTAATAACTTTATTGCTGCCCTTTAAGTAGCAATAACTGCTTTTTAACCTACTTTTTATACTTTTACTTTAGCCTTTACTTTTATTACTATTACTGCCGCTACTGCTAAACCTATTATTACTACTATTACTTTTACATTTACCTTTACTACTATTACTGCCTTTACTGCTATATTATTATGCCTTTTTTATAAAGGTTATTTAAAGTTAGTAATTATTAGTAAGAGAGACTTCTTTTAATATATTTCTATTACCTACTTTTAATAATATATTATTTATTTTAATAATAATTATTAATATACCCTTTAATAAATTTTCTTATAATTTACTTATATTATTTTATTTAATTGTATACTTTATAATTATTTAATACTTATATTATTTATATATTAGCTCTTTTAAACTATTAGTAGAAATAATAATAAAATAAATACTTTATTTTTTATATATATACTTATAAGGTTATATAATTAAATAGTAATATACTATAAAAAGGTATTATACCTTTAATTTCATTTATTAAAGGAGGAGAATTTAATTTACTTTAAAAAAAGCTATTGTAGGCGGTAATAATAATAATACCCTTTATATATAAGTATATAAAGGCTGGAAAGCTTTTAAAGAATAGTTGTTACAGTAATAAAATATACCCTTTATAATAACTAGTTTATATACTAAAATTAATTAATTTCCTGTATTTTTATATATTTTACTTTAATAACTATATCTTTATTAAGTGTAATAGTACTTTCAAGTACTTAAAGTATTACTATAAAAGGGCTTTAATAAACCTATTAGTAAATATAAAGCTAATAGGAACGTAAAAAACTATCAAGAATCTTTTTTAATAGTTTTACTAAAGTTACATATTTTATATATTAATATAATATAAGTAAATATTAATTTATATACTCTTTTTAATAATAAAGTATATAGTTAATTGTTTATTATAATTAATATTATTGAAATAAGCCTATAAGTTGCAAAATATACCTGACTTTTAGTAAAGGCGTCTTTACTTTTATAGTTTGGTTTAATAGGTTATAAATCCTTGCCTTTTCTACTGCATTTAAGTTTAAATCCCAGAAAATCCTAGATTTGTTAAGCTAGAAAATCGGCACTTAGTCTAAAAACTAATAAGCCTAAAGTTAAACCGACTTAACCCCAGGAAAAGCCTAGGAATCCTTTAAATAAATTAGTATTATTAATAAGACTTAAGTTAACTCTACCTATAGTTTAACTGAACTTTAACCTATAATTTTATAGTAACTACGCGACTTAAATAAGTTATATAGTAGTATAGTTTTAAATGCAATAATTGGGTATAAGTTTTAATCTAGCTTACATTTTAAATTATTAATAATTAAAGTTTATTTAAGTGGGAATATTAAAATAAACCTACAAGTTGCAACATATACCTTGCGTTTAGCGAAGTTGTCTTTACTTTTATAGTTTAGTTTAATAAATATTTTAATTAATATTAAGCTTAAATTCTATTTTTTAATAGAGGTAATATAAACCTATAGCCTCTTTTACTATTGAAGTAAAGGCAAGCAGCTTACCTTTAATTATAAATATATTAATAGTGCTTTAATATATCATATTTCATAGGATAAAGCTTTAAACTAGTATTATAAAATACCTAAGATAATCTTTAAGTATTTATATTATTAGTAAAGGAAGCATTACTTAAAGTAGTTACGACTTATATTTCTCTTTGCCTTTTATATTAAATAGCTAAAAAATACTATATATATAAATAATAAATTAACTGGTTAACTACTTTTAAGTGCTTTCTATTAAAGTTAATTAAAAACTATAATAAAGCCAAGGCATTATATACTATATTAAGCTTTATTATAATAACTATATAAAGTATTAATCCTACTTTCTTTTAATATATCTGAATAGTTACTTTTAAAGTTTATAATATATTTTTCTAAAGCTTTATAATAAATATTAAAATTATTAAAAGCTAAAAGTTTTTATTAAGCTTAAATTCTTTTACATTTTCTTAAAATAGGTTTTAAACGATAAATATATTTTATACTTTATATAATTATAAGTAATTTTAATCTTTAAAGATTATTATATATTTCCTTTATTATATAATTTATATTTTACTATTCAAGTATTTAATAGTTTAATATAAAAAGTTTCATTATTGCAATAATATGTAAGCAAAATATTGTTTATATACAATATAATAAGGATTTTTTAAGCTTAATTATAAAAGAGATAAAGCTTTTTAAAGCTTAAAATTAACCTTTATTGCTTTAAAGTTAAAGATAGTTTATTAAGCTATAATTGTAGCGAGTCCTTTAAGCTATATAAGGCTTTAGCAAGCTTTCAATAAATATTTAGCTACTTAAAACCCTTAAAGAGTTTATATATCACTAGTTTTAAATTTCTATCCCTTAAAGTATTCAGAAAAGTATTTTTAATATTATACTACTTTAATTTAAACTTAAATTTTACTATAAAAGTAATAAATATATAAAATAAACATACTGCCAATATAGCTATATATATACTCTTTATAATAAAGCACTTTTATAAATTTTTATAGACTATAAAATAAACTTTATAGTATTCTAGATTTCGATTTTAATTAAATCTATAAATAAAAACTTAATATATTAATAATAGCTTTATTATTACCTTTAAATATAGTATTTTTTATTAAGTCGTTTCTTATATAAAGAATTAATTTTATTATATGCAATTTACTTAAATTTATCTTTAAGTAAATATTCTTTAAGCTTTTTTTAATCTTTTAGCAGTTTTATTAAATCTTTTTAATAAATAATTAATTTATTAAAAGCTATAGTTTTCTAAAAGAAAGATTTATAATTTATTACTGCATTAAAAATAATAAATATTATTTTTATACTTTTTACTTTATTATTTCTTAACCTTTATTAAGTAGTAGTGAATATAATATTATATTAAAAAGCTTAACTATTATTAAATATATACTAGTTTACTTTTAACTTTAATAAAGTATTCTGTTTTATAAAGATATATACTTTTAATATATAAAGCTATTCCTTTACTATATCCCTTTTTATAAAAAAAGGTAAATTATTTATAAAAGTATTACTTAAAGTTCCTATTAACGCACTAGTTTTATTTATAAAGATTAATTATTTTAAGGTAGCCTTTAATATTTAAAAACTAAAAGATTCTTTTAAATATATTAATAGTTTATTTAAAGTATTTATTAAGCTGCCTTTAATACTTTATATCTCTATTACCTTTAAAAGTATACTTTTTCTTTTATATTAACTATAAAGGTATCTTTACTGCAGGAATATATATTAAGAAAAGTTTAAATTCTAGTTTATTTTATTAAAAGTAACTAATATACCTATAACCACCTTAATTGATCCTGAAAGATAGGCCCAATTAAAAAGCCTAGAAAAATAGTTGGAAAACTAGTTAAATTAAGGAAAAAAGGGGCATTAATAGCTGGAATTATAGCCAAGATAGCTTTCTTTTCTTTTCTTCCTCTTTATCTAGCCTTAGGTTAGCTATTACTGCAATAATAATTATTTATATAGCTAATAGCTTTATAGCTCTTATACTCATTCTAAGGGCTGTCTTTTATTGGTTTTATATATATTTAAGTATATTATTTCCTCCTTAATAAATCTTTTTTTTAACTTTATTAAATAGTTTATTTAAGTCGGCTATAAATAGTTTATACGCAATCTCTTTTTTACTAGTAAGAAAAATAGTTTTATTAAACTATATACGTTTTATAATAATTACATTTATTAAACAAGGCAATTAAATGTAATATATATTGTATATAGTATAATTAATAACATATTTAATTAGCCCTTTAAGCTTACTTTTAAATTCTTCCTTTTTTTAACTAACTTTATAGTTTTTGTTAATTATATTGCTATAGCAGCCATATATATAAAGACCTATTAAAATGAGCCTATGAATTGCAAAATATGCCTTGCTTTTAGCGAAGGCGTCTTTACTTTTACAGTTTGGTTTAACAGGTTTTAAGTCCCTGCCGCTTCCACTGCGTTAAGGTTCGAATCCCAGAAAATCCTAGATTTTTTCAAGCTGGGAAATCGGCAATAAGCCCAAAGAGCAATAAGCCTGAAGTTAAACCGACTTTTAACCCCAGGAAGGGCTTAGGAACCCTTTGGATAAATCGGCATTATTAATAAGACTAAGGTTAAGTCTACCCATAGTTTAACCGAACTTTAACCTATAATTCTACCGGGACTATACAACTTAAATAAGTCGTATAGTAGTATGGTTTTAAATGCTAATTAACTGGGCATAAGTTCTAATCCAGCTTACATTTTCAATTATTAATAATTAAAGTTTATCTAAGGGGGAATATTGAAATAAGCCTATGAATTGCAAAATATGCCTTGCTTTTAGCAAAGGCGTCTTTACTTTTATAGTTTGGTTTAATAAAACTACTTTAATTTAGCTATAGGTTTATAAAAGGCTCCTTTATTAAAAGGGGTATAAAGTCGCAAAACAATTACTTTAGTTTATTAATAGTTAATATTATATTAAAGTTATATATCGGACTTATATTAATAATATATACTCTAGCTTTTATACTTTTAGGCTTTAAGTTAGTTAAAGGCCTATAGCTTCTAGTACATTAATTAATTTATCGAGGGGGAATTGGCACTTTAAAATATATATACAATATATATATACCTATATATAACGACTGGTATCGAGCGCGGGAGCCGCGCTCCTAATAGAACTACAAAGCAGCAATTAAGTAATATAAGGATTAAAAGATACTGCAGATTATTTAATTATAATGCCAGTAGCTAAAAGTAATTAACAGTTACTTTTATATACTTTAGCGGCTATATTTTTACAGGTAAGGTTATATATTAAAGGGGGAAGAAGGTTAGTTTTTATTAAACTAGGTTTATTTATATATCTTTATACTTTTATACTTTTTTAATTTAATAGCTGCTTAAATAAACAGTTAACCTTTTTTAAATAAATTAATAAGAAAAATACAGGTATATTTAGTATATTCGTTACCTTTAATAAATTAATTTAATTATAACCTTTTAGCCTGCCTGTTTTAAATTGCTATTTAGCTTATATATATAGGAAAAAGTTAACTTTAAGATAATACTTTCTATATTAACCTTAATCTATAAGTATAATAAACTTTTCACTGCAGTTATAGCTTTTTTATTATCCTATTTAAAAAAGTATTATATAGTATATATTAATATATTTATTAGATATACTATAAGGTTTATATTTTCTTTATTAATTAAATTTAAAGAGATTAAAGTAACTATAATAATTCAAGCTATTCCTTTTTATATTAAAGTAATAAAGTTAATACTGCTTTTACTAAACCTTTTATAAGCAACCTACTATTTATCCTTTGATAGGCGCGTATAAATCTTTATAGCCTATTTAATATAAAATTATATTTCCCTTTTTATTAAACTTTCCAGTAAATGCAATATCTACTTTACTATAATCGTTCAAAGGCTAAATATACTTTTCAGGTTTATATAAATACTTTTTATTAACAGGAGCTTTTAAATATATATTATAATTACTTATTACATTATTTAAATAGTTATTAAAGGTTATATAAAACCTGTAAATATAATTCTCTATATTTTCTTTATATTATTTAAAAAGAAACTAGCTAAATTAATTAAAAGAGAAAATCTTATTTATTTTACTACTTTTAATTAAACAATCTATATAAAATAAATAACAAATAATAAAGCTTAAAGTAAATTATATGTTAATAGCTTTAAAGAAAGCTATTTAAAAAAACTATTCCTATAACCTTAAAAAGCTTATACTTTACTATATTTATAGAAATATATATTTAGTAAATATATTATACTTTTAGGTTAATATTCCTATACTTTACTTTATATAGTATATATTAATATAATAAATATATTTCTTTATATATTATATCTTTATATAAAGTTAACTAATTTCTTTAATTTTTAATAATTTAATAAATAGTAAATTAAGTATTAAAGTCTTTACTATTATTATAGGCTATTTTAATAGTAATAAAGGGTAAAGCTATCATTTAAAGGTCTATTGAAATTAAAGTATAAATGCTAAAGTTAACTATTTTTTAAATCTACTTTAAAATAATAACTTTGGCCTTCCTTTTATTATTATTTAAAGTAATAGTACACCAATGCTCTGAAAGTATACTATTATAGTAAATAAAGATATCTATTAAAGTGGCTTTATTTTTAAATTCCTTAACTATAATTATCTTTACTTTAATTTAAGTAAATAGTTTAAAAGTAAAGAAATTATTATTTAGTTAATTAAATAAATTAAAATTAATCCTATTTTAAACCTTAACAGTAATTATATTGTTAATTAGAACAGTTGTCTATTTAATTTACTAAACTATTAATTCCAGCTTTATAAAAGTAATATCCCTTATATTATCTATTATATAAAATAACTTTAATAGTTTAAAGGTAAAAGGTAAAGGGAATAAAAAAAGATAATATTTATAGAAAGGTTTCTAATAACTTTTAATAATTATTACCTAGGCTTATAAGTATATTAAAGTGCAGTATAGCTATATAAAGTATAGAGAAAAAATACATAAAGCTTAATTTTATAAAAGGAAATATACTATAATAGCTTTACTATATATATATATAGCCAATATAAACAAGAAGCTACATATAGGCGCTTTATAAGTATTTATATAGTCTAATATATCGCTTATGCGATATATATATACTAAAAAGCAGGGCTAAAAAGCAAGGATTTTAATGTAATTAAGTAACCTTCCTATTTTAGCTAGATATAGAATTAAGCCTAATACTAGGACCAAGTTTTAAAGGAACTTTAATATAAATCAGGAAATTTCTATTATCTTTAATAATAATAAATAAACTAAGACCAGCTACCCCGCCTACCCTAAAGTTAATATAATAGGCATAATTGCTATTATAAAAAATCTAACTAAAATAGTTTCCTGTTTATATAGCTGTAAATTAATTTAGCTGATTTTTTATATAAATAGATTTTATAGAAAATAGGAATATAGCTATAAACTTAATTCTATTATTATATACCTATTATTTAATTAAACGACTATTATAAAAAATAAAGTATTATTTATACAATTGCTTTATAATAGCTATATAAATATTAAATATTTTATAGCTTTTAACTATTAAATTGTTTATAATTCAATTATTTATTTTATTATTTTATTTAATAGACTTTTAATTATTTCCTTATTACTATATTAAATGCGCCTTCCTTAAAGCTGCACTTAAATAAAGTTTAATATATATTACAGCACAGAAAGGCAGGTCAAGGCAAATATTATTATTATACTATAGAGAGCGAGAAAGCCCTAAGGCTTTTACAGAAAGCTATAGCTAGGAATATATTGGGGCCTACTTATATAACTAGAGCTTATATTACAGGGTATTAATATCGCATTATAGTTAATATTATAATAATACCCCCCCCCCTTTATTATACTATTTAGCCGCAAATAGCTATCTTACTTATATAAATCGAAATTCCAGGTAATTTATTTTAATACTTTTAATATAAAGGTAAATAAAGTAAATTATATAGTTTTTAATATTAGTAATATATAGTTTAGTTATAGGCTTTAATATAGTATAGTTTTTAATTCATACTTTATAGGTATTAATTTCTTTCTAGCTATTTTCTTTTTTCCTCTTTTATAATTCCCTTGAATATTTACCGCAGTAGGCCTAGCTTTTTTAGGTTTCGTTTATAAAAGTCTTATATTAACCTTTTTTAGCCTTGCAAATCCTTAGCGAGCTATTATATAGCAGTAAAGTATTTCTATTTAATAAAGTAATAAAATCTATTATTATTATAATAATCTAAAAGCGCTTTAAACTTTTATTTTTCTTATACTTTATTTATATTATCTTCCTTTTTTAATATTTTACTTTAAATATTCTTTAACTTAACTTGATTAATTATCTTTTATTTAAACTACAGTAAAGTAACTATTTTAAATTATAAAAGAGAGTTATATAAAACTAGGAAAACCTTTATATTTTCTAGCAGGCTAATAGTGTAGTCTTATAAGTATACCTTTAGTATTATATAAACTCTTACCTATTTATTATTTAGCTTTTTTATTAGCTAATTAGTCTTTATATTTTATATATTAATAAAGACATTCTATTTAATAGTATAAATTAATAGTGCCTGTTTTTATATATTTATATTTTCTTTATATTTTCTTTTTAAAGCTTTAGTAAAGGCCTTTAACTATATAAGAGTATATTTAACTTATTTAGTAATAGTATTAATATATAAGAATTTCTTTTTTTACTGCAGAAAGGTTTGGTAGGCAGGACTATAAAGGCTTTATCTTTAAATCAAAGTTAAAACTATAATTAATGAAAAATAGTAATATACTAGTAGTTTTAGATATTATATTATTTATAGTAAATTCTGCCAATAAAAGCTAGTAGACTTAGTTATTTTAATAAAAGTTAATAAAAGCTTATAGGTGTTATTTTATATTTATATTAATTCTTGTAATTTAGCTATTAGTTTTAAAGTAAAATCCTAATAACTATTTTAATATAACTGTTAATTACTTTAAAAGTTAGATTTAAAATTCCAATATAAAGTATATACTCTACTTTAATATAATATTATTAAGTATATTATAAAGGCAGTTAATCCTGCTAATAAATATATTAGCTAGCTCCTTTATTAATAGTAAAGTAATAAATGTAAAATAATATATTTTCATAAGGTAGTAGACTACTATTGATAAATACTTATAGGTAATATTATAGTAGTAGGATTTAGGTAGCAGTATAATATAATTAATAAAGATGTTTAACTATATATAAAATAGGAATAATAATAGTTAAAAAAAACTTTATAGTAAAAATTATAAAGCCTTTATTTTAATATATAGTTTATAGGTTTATATAAATACTTTAATGTCTTTTAAAATTTATAGCTATTAGTATATCCAGCTAATAAAGTCTAAAGGTTTAAATCTGCTTAAGTGTTTAGCTAAGTTACTTAAATAGTTTTTAAATTAGATTTATATATAAAGCTTATTATTAAGGGGAATAAAATGCTGCTTTTAATAATAGATTATATTATTTATTACTTAACAGTTATTTATTATAATTTAAAGTTTTCTGTAAAGCTATTTTAGCTATTAGCAGATATTAACGTTTTAAAGTGCAGTTACTATTTCTTTTACTATAGTATTTTATTTATATACTACTACAATTAGGTTATTAATTAATTTATTTTTATAGGTATTATTATAGCTGTAAAGGCAGCCTTTATAGACAGTTCTATATTTCAAAAGACTTCTTTTTAATATATTGCCTAAACTTTAAAGCTAAAAAGAATTTATAAAAGGATAATATATTGCCCATTTTTAATTCAGTTATTAAAAGGGTCTAATTTCGCAGGCTTATCTTTAACCTTTCTATTTAAAGTATTAAGCTTTATTGCTATAAAGTTAAATTAGTAAATAATATAGAAGTTGAAGTTAAAAAGGAATTTAAATTATTAGATTTACTACTAGTTTAAAGCTTTAATTAAAGTAAAGTATCTAAATTTTCTATAATTTATAATAATATGAAACTTTTGTAAGCTTTATCATTTTAAGCGCTATTCCTTTATTATTTTAATAATAATTAAAGGATTTTTATTATAGATTTTATAGTTATATTTTTAAGCGTTATACTTTATAGAAAAGAATATAATAAAGTATGAAATGCTTTTTTTATTATACTATAATAAAATACTGGCTAATACCTAGTTAAAGGCATTAATCTTAAAGACCATTTATTTATTATAATTAAAAAGGGTTAGAATTAAAGTTAATTTAAAAGTATATTTTATTACATTAAAGGCTTTTTACTATTTCTCTCTTTTAATATATAATTAATCCTTTTTTAAAAGCTTATTTAATAGTATAGTTATTTTAAAGTATTTTTAAATAAAATAGTAATAAAAATTTATAAAGTTAAAGAATTTTGATAAGTCTTTTATTCTTTTAAGTAGTTACTAGTTTAGTATAGCTTTAACTTTCTCAGGATTTATTTCTAATCCCTTTAAAGTAATAATTATATTAAAGTATTTTATTTTTATTGTTATAAACTTGCATTTAATAATCTTAATTTAACATTTAGCGTTTTAAACGCAGGCTATTATTTTATCTATATATTTTTAATATTTGTATTAGTTTAATAAATATATAAAAACATTATTAATATTACGGCACAGAAAGGCAGGTTAAGGCAAATATCGTTATTATACTGTAGAGAGTAAGAAAGCCTTAAGGCTTTACAGAAAGCTATAGCTAGGAACACATTAAGGCCTAATTATATAACCAGAGCTCATATAATAAGGCATTAATATTGCATCACAATCAATGCTATAACAGTACCCCCCCTCTTTATTACACTATTTAGCCGCAAATAGCTATATTACTTGTATAAATTAAAATTCCAGGTAATTTATTTTAATACTTTTAATATAAAAGTAAATAAAGTAAATTATACAGTTTTTAATATTAATAATATATAGTTTAGCTATAGACTTTAACGCAGTATAGTCTTTAGTTAACGCTTTATAGGCATTAATTTCTTTCTAGCTATTTCCTCTTTTTCCTCTTTTATAATTCCTTTTAATATTTATTATAGTACGCCTAGCTTCTTTAGGTTTCTTTTATAAAAGTCTTATATTACCCTCTCTTAACTCTATAAGTCTTTAACTAATTACTATATAAAAGTATAGTATTTCTATTTAATAAAGTAATAAAATCTATTATAATTATAATAATTTAAAAATGCTTTAAACTCTTATTTCTTTTATACCTTATTTATATTATCTTCCCTTTCTAATACTTTACTTTAAATATTCTTTAATTTAACTTTATTAATTATCTTTTACCTAAAGCGCAGTCAAATAGCTATTTTAAATTATAAAAGGGAGTTATATAAAACTAAAAGAATCTTTATACTTTCTAGCAGGCTAACAGTATAGGCTTATAAATATACCTTTATTATTATATAAAGTCCCGCCTATTTATTATCTAGCTTTTTTATTAGCCAGTTAATCTTTATATTTTATATATTAATAAAAACTTCCTGCCTAATAGTATAAACTAATAACGCCTCTTTTTATATATTTGCGTTTTCTTTATATCTTTTTCTTAAGGCTTTAGTAAAGGCTTTTAGCTATATAATAAAATATTTAAATCGATTCGTAATAGTATTAGTATAAAAATACTCTCTTTTCTTTACTGCAAAAAGGTTTAATAAATAAAGTTATAAAGGCTTTATCTTAAAGTAAAGGTTAAAACTATAATTAGCGAAAAATAGCAATATACTAGTAATTTTAAATACTATATTATTTACAGTAAACTTAACTAATAAAAGCCAATAAACGTAATTATTTTAATAGAAGTTAATAAAAGCTTACAGGTATTAGTCTATATTTATATTAATTCTTTTAGGCTAGCTATTAGTCTTAAAGTAAAAGGCTAATAACTATTTTAATATAACTCTTAATTGCTTTAAGAGTTATTCCTAGAATTCTAATATAAACTATATACTATAGTTTAATATAATATTATTAGGTATACTATAAAGGCAGTAAATTTTATTAATAAATATATTTGTCACGGCACCCACTGTGACGCGATGTTGACGCCCTGTTACGTGAGCCCCGGTCACGTGACCAGGCCCCAACGCGTTCCTAGCTATAGCTTTCCGTAGAGCCTCAGGGCTTTCTCGCTCTCCACGGCATAACAATAATATTTGCCTTGACCTGCCTTTCTGTGACGTAATAATATTAGCTAGCTCTTTTACTAATAGTAAACTATTACTAGTAAATATTTATAGGTAAGATTATAGTAGTAAAATTTAGGCAGTAGTATAATATAGTCGATAAAGATATTTACTTATATATGGAATAAGACTAGTAATAGTTAAAGGAAGCCTTATAGTAAAGATCGTGAAGCCTTTATTTTAATATATAGTTTGCAGGCTTATATAAATACTTTAGTGTCTTTAAGATGTATAGCTATTAATATATCCAGCTAATAAAGTTTAAAGTTTTAAACCTGCCTAAATATCCAGTTAAGCCGCTTAAATAGTTTTTAAATAGGATTTATATATAAAGCTTATTATTAAAGGGAATAAAAAGCCGCTTTTGGTAATAGATTCTGTTATTTATTATTTAGTAATTATTTATTGCAATTTAAAATTTTTTGTAAAGCTATTTTAGCTATTAGCAGATATTAGGGTCTTAAAGCGCAATTACTATTTCTTATACTATAAGATTTTATTTATATACTATAGCAATTAAGTTATTAATTAATTTATTTTCTATAAATATTATTATAGCTATAAAGGCAGCCTTTATAAATAATTCTATATTTAATAAAACTTCCTTTTAGAATATTGCTTAAGCTTTAAGGCTAAAAGAACTTTGCAGGAAGATAGTATATTACCTATTTCTAATTTAATTATTAAAGGGGTTTAATTTCACAGGCTTATCTTTTACTTTTCTACTTAAAGCATTAGGCTTTATAGCCTTAACGCTAGGTCAATAACTAATATAAAAATTAAAGCCAGAAAGGAATTTAAACTATTAAATTTACTATTAGTTTAAGGCTTTAATTAAAGTAAAGTATTTAAGGTTTTAATAGTCTACAATAACATTAAACCCTTATAATCTTTATAATTTTAAGCGCTATTCCTTTATTCTTTTAATAATAGCTAAAAGGTTTTTATTATAAACTTTATAATTGCATTTTTAGGCATTATATTTTACAGAGAAGAATATAATAAAGCGTAAAATGCCCTTTTTATTATACTATAATGGAATACTGTTTAATGCGTAGTTAAAGGCGTTAATTTTAAAGACTATTTACTTATTATAGTTAAAAAAGGCTAAAATTAGGGCTAATTTAAAGGCGTATTTAATTAAATTAAAGGCTTTCTGCTATTTCTCTCTTTAAGTATATAATTAGTCCTTTTTTAAAAGCTTATTTAATAATACAGCTATTTTAAAATATTCTTAAATAAAATAGCGATAGAAATTTATACAGCCAAGGAACTTTTATAAGTCCTTTACTCCTTTAAGTAATTGCCAGTTTAATATAGCCTTAACTTTCTTAAAATCTATTTCTAGTCCTTTTAAAGTAATAATTAAGCTAAAGTATTTTATTTTTATTATTTTAAACATATATTTAATAATATTAATTTAAAGCCAGTATCTTAAAGGCAGGCTATTACTTTATATATATATTTTTAGTATTTTTTTCAGTTTAATAAATATATAAACATATTGTTAAAATATACTATATAAATACAGTTAAGAAGGTTATAGAAAATATAATTAATATAATATTAAAATATAAAAGGTATATTATAAAGGCTAAAGAGTATAATTAATATTTTAAAAAGGCTGAACTTTATAATAAATGCCGTTTTTTATATATCCCTTTTAGCAATATAGAGGTTATTAAACGCGGCGATAATGTTAGGTTTTATATATACCTTTATATAGTTTAAGGCATTAAAGGTTTCCTAGATTAATAGTAATAGGTATTAATTTTTAATAGTAATATTATTGAACCTTTAATAGTTTTAATAGATATAGATACTGCCTTTTAATTGTGTAGTTAAAAAGAGGGGAGCAGTATATTATAGTTGCAATTTATAGATAAATCTTTTCGCTAAATTATTATTTAACTATTTTTTTACTACTTATAGTTTATTAGGTAAAAATAGCCTATTTTTTTAATATAAAAGATCTTTTCCTAGCAGTATTTTAATTTTATAATCCTAGGCTTATTATAAAAAAAGCTTATATACTATTTTTAATAGGAAAGTATTATATAAGTTATATAGTTAAAATAACAGTTTCTTTAAAATATCCAGCTTACTAAACTTAAATTTCCTTATTATAAATTTCTTTATATTAACAGCTATAATCTTTCTTAATTATATTAAAGAGTAGCATTTATTAATAAAGTTATATATTTCATTTAATAATACTATTTTTGCTTTAATATAGTCTCTTTATTTTATAAGTATTTATTGGAAAAACTTATTTAAGAGTTTAAGTAAAGTAATAGGCGTTAGTTTTTTAGTTTTAATAGCTTAGTTAATCTCCTCCCAGGTTACTTTTATTGTATAGATATATAGTTGGCGATAAAAAGTAATAAAGTTTATAGCTGCCACTATTTATATATCCGCTATATCTAAATATATTTCTTAATCTTAAAGTTTAGTTTAATTTTATAAAAATAGTATATTACAAAGTAATAGTAATAGCTTTAATAGGGGTTTTCTTTTTTATTATTAACTATAAAGTATAAAAGCAGGCAATAGCTTTATATATGCCTAGTTCAGGATTATTTATATTTATATTTTTTTATTATTAATTCTACTATATTTATTGGTTATATAGTAATTTTTATTTAATATTAGGGTTTATAGAATATATTGTTTAAAAGCTCCCTCTTTAATCGGGTTATAGTCTATCTCTTTTAAAATATTCTTAATTAACAATTACTAATATAGTATAATTCTGTATTTAATTAAGTTAGGCTTTACTTTATTTAAAGTGTCTTTAACTATTAATTGCTAGTAATATATATTCGCTATATTAACTTTAATAAAGTTATTTTTTATCTCAATTATTATTAAAACTTATATAAAACCAGCTATATTTTCTAAAAGATAATAGTTATAATAATAAGAAGATTTAAAAGTAATAATTAACTCCTTTTAATTAATATTAAAGTTATATTTTTTTAGCTATAAAAAGCTAAAAATTATAGATATATTGTTAAGGATATTTATAATAAAAAAAAGGTAGAGTTTTTTATAAAAGCTAATTATAGTTTATATAATAAAAAATTTAAAACTTTATTAGCTATACTTTTATTAATAAATAAAAGGTTTTTAGTAAATAGTAGTTATTAAATAGTAATATTAGATTATTTAATAAAAGTATAGCTAATAAAAGCTTAAAATATATAGCTGCTATTTATTAAAGCTTTTATATTAATATAAATATTATATATAAAGAATAGTAGAGTTTATATTAAAAAGGATTTACTACTTATTAATTTAAATTTAAAGGGTTTTTAATTAGAAAAATAGCAGAATATTTATTCCAGGATAATAGTTTTATTTCCAGTTAACCTTTATTTATAACTTTCAGTAAAAGTTAATCTTTTCTTTAATTTGCAAGTTAAGTTTAAATTTTTAATAAATAAGGCTAGTTAAATTAAAGTAAATTAAAACTTAATAAAGTAGCGCTATTATTATTATCTTTATTAATACTTAAAACAAGTATATTATTTAACGCCTAGATTTATAAATTAACCAGATATTATAAATAATATTAGCGCACTATTAAAGTTTAGTTATTATACTTTATTAAACTATTTTATTATTAGCTTTAAAGTATTATTAAGTTAAGGCGTAGCTAGTATAACTAAACTTAACGATTTTAGTTTTATATTTAATATAAATTTCTTTAATATATATTAAACTACTTTTCTTATTGTATTTATTAACGCTATAGCCTGCTTTTTTATAGTAAAAGCAGAGTCTTTTAGTAATATATTCTTTATAAAAGACTTAAAAGTAAAGTAGTAAAGTATATATAGTATTTAGCTGTATTAAATCACTAGCTAGTATTAAAGCAGTAGCTTAATTATTCTATTAGTATTAATAATATTACTATTAATACTAATACTATTATTATTAATAGCTTTATTAACGCTAGCCTATTTAAACAGTATAAAAGGTATTATAGTAAATGCTTTTTTAAAGCCTATTATAAATAGTTTAGTAAAGTTAATACTATTTAGTAAAGTTAAATTTATCTAATTTAATTATTTAAGTCTTTATAGTATTAATAAACTTTTAAAAGACCTTTATCTTTAAAGCCTTTATTATCTATTTAGCAGTTTTATTATATTTACTATTTAATATAAATAACTTTACTATAAAATTTTAAAAAAGCTTATTTAATATATATAGGTTATTAAAAAACTGCAATACCTTTTAAAATAAATTAATTATTTTATATTATTTATTAAAATTAGTAAAAAATACTATATTAATCTTTTAATACTATTAAGTAGGGTGATTAAGATTTTTAATAATAATATTAAAAATCTTTTATTATAGTTAATATATATCTCCCTTTAAAAGACCTATAATATATAAAATGTTTTTAAATTTAATTAAAAGAATTAATTAATTACCTATAAAAGTAATATTAATTTAAAAACGCTAGTTAATATATTTTGATTAGTGTTTAATAATATCTTTTTATTTACTATTAAATTACTTAAAGTTTTTAATTTAATACTAGCTAAATAAATTATTATTTTTAAGGCTTAATAGTAAAGTTATATTTAAAGCTTTAATTTCAACTTTAATTTATACTTTAAAGTTTTAATTTTTAATTATTTATTTTAAGATTATTTATTTAAAAATCTTTTTTTTTGTTCAATTAAACTTTTTAATTATTTAATTAAAGACATAAAATTAATAATAAAAGTTATTATTTTTAATAATTGCATTTATTAAATATATATAGTTACTATTAATACTAGATTTTTATAGGGTTTTAAAAAGAAAAAGGAAAAGCGCTAGCTTTATAGCTAAAACTATAGTCTATTAAGCTAAGTTAAACTGCAGGGCAAGGTTTAAGGCATCTATATTTATCTCGCTTATAACGAATTTCTTATAAATATAGGGTTTAAAGGATAAAGGCTAAGCTATAAAGGCATTATTATAGGTATAAAAATAAAAGGGGATTTAAAGGAATTTATAATTAGTTAAATATATACTTTATAATAGCGCAGCTAAGTTAAAGGATAATATAAACTATTATAGTATAGAAAGGCAGGTTAAAGTAAATATTATTATTATACTATAAAGAATAAGAAAGCCTTAAAGCTTTATAGAAAGCTATAGCTAGGAATATGTTAAGGCCTGATTATATAACTAGAGCTTATATAATAGGGCGTCAATATCACGTTACAGTCAGTGCCGTAATAATTAAAATATATTATATAAATATAATTGAAGAGGTTATAAAGGGTATAGTTAATATAATATCAAAATATAGTAAGTATATTATAAAGGCTAAAAGGTATAACTAATATCTTAAAAAGGCTAAACCTTATAATAAATACTATTTTCTATATATCCCCTTTAGTAATATAAAGGTTATTAAACGCGGCGATAATATTAAGTTTTATATATACCTTTATATAGTTTAAAGCATTAAAGGTTTCCTAGATTAATACTAATAAATATTAATTTTTAATAGTAATATTATTTAACCTTTAATAGTTTTAGTAGATATAAATACTACTTTTTAATTTTATAGTTAAAAAAAAGGAGTAGTATATTATATTTATAATTTACAAATAAATCCCTTTACTAAATTATTATTTAACTATTTTTTTATTACTTATAATTTATTCAATAAAAATAGCCTATGCTTTTAATATAAAGGGTCTTTTCCTAATAGTATCTTAATTTTATAATTTTAAACCTATTATAAAGGAAGTCTATTTACTATCTTTAATAGAAAGGTATTATATAAATTATATAGCTAAAATAATAGTTTTTTTAAAATATCTAGTTTACTACACTTAAATTTTCCTACTATTAATTTGTTTATATTAACAGCTATAATCTTTTTTAATTATATCAAAAAGTAATATTTATTAATAAAGTTATATATTTCTTTTAATAATATTATATTTACTTTAATATAGTCTCTTTATGCTATAAGTATTTATTTAAAAAATCTATTTAAAAGTTTTAATATAGTAATAAGTGTTAATTCTTTAATTTTAATAGCTTAGTTAATCTTTTTTTAAATTACTTTTATTATATAAATATATAATTAATAATAAAAGGTAATAAAGTTTATAGCTGCTACTATTTATATATCCGCTATATTTAAATATACTTTTTAATTTTAAAGTTTAATTTAATTTTATAAAAGTAATATATTAAAAAATAGTAATAATAACTTTAATAAAAGTTTTCCTTTTTATTATTAACTGCAGATTATAAAAATAAGTTATAGCTTTATATATAATTAATTTAAGATTATCTATATTTAGATTTTTGTATTATTAATATTATTATATTTACAGGTTATATAATAGCTTTAGTTTTATATTAAAGTCTATAAAATATATAATTTAAAAGCTCTTTTTTTAATTAAATTAAAGCCTATTTCTTTAAAGTATTTTTAATTAATAAGTACTAGTATAGTATACTTTTTTATTTAATTAAGTTAACCTTTAGCTTATTTAAAGTGTATTTAACTATTAATTACTAGTAATATATATTCTTTATATTAACTTTAATAAAGTTATTTTTTATTTTAACTGCTATTAAAACCTATATAAAGCTAGTTATATTTTTAAAATATAGTAATTATAATAATAATAGGATCTAAAAGTAACAATTAACTCCTTTTAATTAATATTAAAATTATTATTTTTAATTATAAAATATTAATAATTATAAATATATTATTAAAGATATTTATAATAAAGAAAAAGTAAAGTTTTTTATAAAGGCTAATTATAGTTTATATAATAAACTAGTTTAAAATTTTATTAGCTATACTTTGATTAATAAATAAAGGGTTTTTAATAAATAGGAGTTATTAAATAATAATATTAAATCGTTTAATAAAAGCGCAGCTAATAAAAGCCTAAAATATATAGCTACTATTTATTAAAGTTTTTATATTAATATAAATATTATATATAAAAAATAATATAGTTTATATTAAAAGGGATTTACTATCCATTAATTTAAGTGTAAGGGTTTTAAGTAAAAAAATAGTAATAGATTTATTTTAAAATAATAGTTTTATTTATAATTAACCTTTATTTATAATTTTCCATAAAGGTTAATCCTTTTCTTAATTTATAAATTAAGTCTAGCATTTTAATAGGTAAAGTTAATCAAATTAAAGTAAATTAAAAATTAATAAAGTAATACTATTATTATTATTTTTATTCATATTTCGATAAAGTATATTATTTAAGGCTTAGATTCATAGGTGAAATAGGCATTACAGGTAATATTAATATATTATTAATGTTTAATTATTATACTTTACTAGGCTATTTTATTATTAGCTTTAAAGTACTGCTAGGTTAAAGTATAGTTAATATAGCTAGATTTAATGATTTTAGTTTTATATTTAATATAGATTGTTTTAATAGATATTAAACTATTTCTTTTTATTATATTTATTAAAAATATAGGCTATTTCTTTATAGTAAAAATAAAGTCTTTTAATAATATATTCTTTATAAAAGACTTAAAGGTAAAGTAGTAAAGTATATATAGGATTTAATTATATTAAATCGCTAATTAATATTAAAATAGTAATTTAATTATTTTATTAATATTGGTGATTTTACTATTAATATTAATACTACTACTATTAATAGCTTTATTAATATTAATTAATTTAAATAGCACGGAAAGAATTATAATAAATGCCTTTTTAAAGCCTACTATAAATAGTTTAGTAAAGTTAATATTATTTTATAAAGTTAGATTTATTTAATTTAATTCCTTAAATCTTTATAGTATTAAACTTTTAAAAAACCTTTATCTTTAAGGCCTTTATTATTTATTTAATCGTTTTATTATATTTACTACTTAATATAAATAACTTTATTATAATGTTTTAAAAACGCTTATTTAATATATATAGCTTATTAAAAGACTTTAATACCTTTTAAATTAAATTAACTATTTTATATTATTTATTAAAGTTAATAAAAAGTATTATATTAATCTTTTAATATTATTAAATAATATTATTAAAATCTGTAATAATAGTATTAAAGGTTCTTTAGTATAATTAATATATATCTCTTTTTAAAGGCTTATAATATATAAAAGCTTTTTAAATTTAATTAAAAGAATTAATTGATTATTTATAAAATTAATATTACTTTAAAACATTAATTAATATATTTTTACTAATATTAAATAATATCCTTTTATTTATTATTAAATTATTTAAAGTTTTTAATTTAATAATAGTTAAATAGGTTATTATTTTTAAACTTCAATAATAAAGTTATATTTACACGTTTAATTTAAGCTTTAATTTATACTTTAAGGTTTTAGTTTTTAGCTATTTACTTTAAGATTCTTTATTTAAAAGTATATTTTTATTCTTTTTATTAAATTAAGCTTTTTTTTATTATTTAATTAAAAAAGAATTAATAATACAAGTTATTATCTTTAATAATTTTATTTCTTAAATATATATAATTACTATTAATATTAAAGTTTTATAGGGTTTTAAAAAAAAAAGGGAAAGGCATTAACTTTATAATTAAAACTATAGTCTATTAGGCTAGGTTACGCTATAAGGTAAAGTTTAAAGTATTTATATTTATCTCGCTTATAATTAATTTCTTATAAATATATGGTTTAAAGGGTAAAGGCTAGGATATAAAGGCAATATTATAGGTTTAGGAATAAATGGGAATTTATAATTAATTAAGTATATACTTTACAATACCGCAGCCAAATTAAAGGATAGTATAAACTATTACAGTATAGAAAGGCAAGTTAAAGTTAATATTATTATTATACTATAGAGAGTAAGAAAGCCCTAAGGCTTTTATAGAAAGCTATAGCTAGGGATACATTAGGGCCTAGTTATGTAACCAGAACTTACGTAACAGGGCGTCAAATCGCGTTACACTCAGTGCCATAATAATATAACCTTATTATTTTAATAGGTTATAAGCTTAAGAGAGTTTTCCTTAAGTCTTTATTAATAGATTTTTCTAGTAGTTACAGCATTTCTCTTAACGCTATTATAGTATTTACAATAGGTTTTTTATAGTGTTTATCCTAGTGTATATATAAATACCTTTAAGATTTTTAACTACTAAAAGCTATTCCTAGGCTTTTACTATAAATACTATTATAAATTTAATAATACTACTATTACTATCTTTATAATATACTATATAGTATATTCCTTATTTTAATAGGATATAGGTTTAATATTAATAGTATAACTTAGTTTATTAATATTAAAATAACAAGGTTATACTAAACCTTATTTAAATACAGCTTTAAGGAAAATGCACTTAATATAGTAATAAAGAAATAACTAAGAGTTTTTAAGTGAATAATAAAATACATAATTAACTTATAAACAATTTAATAGCTAGAAGCTATAAAATGTCTAGTGTATATATAGTTAATATAAAAATACTTATATAAATAATAGCTATATTTTGTATAATAGTCTTTTAATTAAATAATAAGTATATAGCAGTAGAATTAAATTTATAGCTGTATTTTTATTTTTTATAAAATTTATTTATATAGGAAATTAGCAAAATTAATTTATAGCTATATAAACAGGAAACTATTTTCGTTAGATTTTTTATAATAGTTATTATAGCTATTATATTAAGTTTAGGGTAGGCAGGGTGGCTGGTTTTAGTTTAATTAAAGACAATAGAAATTTCCTAACTTATATTAAAGTTCCTTTAGGAACTTGGTCCTAGTATTAGGCCTAATTCCAGGTTTAGCCAGAATAGGAAGGTCACTTAATTACACTAAAATCCTTACTTTTTAGCCCTCCTTTTCATACTCCCTTTATAATAAATACTATCCTATATAACTTGAAAGTAAATATAGGATCTATATATCGAAAAGTAACTAAAAAATAAAAATAAAAAGGATAGCTAATATAGCTAAAAATAAAAAAAAATAACAAAGATAGTTCATAGCTATAAAATAGCTAATAGCTATAAAAAAGATGAAAACCTTAAATATAAACCTTAAATAAAAGTTTAAAATTAAGGAGACTTATAAAGTTCCTTAACTTTAGACCTAACAGAGGTTTAGTAAGCCTATTAGTAACTATTTTACTAGTTTCTAGATAGCTAACATTAATAATAATATTTTTAACCTATTCCTTAATATAATTAAACTATAAAAAAGTGTATTTTGTTTATTAAATAGTGCTAACTCTATTAAACTATTTATAATAGGCTTTAAAAGGGCGTTTACTATAATGCCTTTTATACTGCTTAAATAGGCTAGTATTAATAAAGCTATTAATAGCTGTATTAGCACTAATAATAGTATTATTAACGCTAGTAAAACAACTAAGCTACTACTTTAATACTAGCTAGCGACTTAATATAGCTAAATACTATATATACTTTATTACCCTGCTTTTAAATCTTATATAAAAATATATTATTAAAGGGCTTTGTTTTTATTATAAAAAAGTAAGTTATAGCTTTAATATATATAATAAAAAAAGTAGTTAAATATATAGTAAGGAAATTTATATTAAATATAGAATTAAAATCGCTAAATCTAGCTATATTGATATACAATAGGCTTAAAGGAGAGAAAGATGGATAAAAGGGGAAGGAAAGGAAAGGAAAGTGAAGGATACGCTTTTATATGTATTATATATTAACTATACTTTAACCTAACAGCACTTCAAAGTTAATAATAAAATAGCTTAATAAAATACAATAACTAGACCTTAATAGCGCGCTAATATTACTTACAATGCCTAGTTAATTTATAAATCTAAGCTTTAAATAATATACCTTTTTTAAATATTAATAAAAATAATAATAATAGTGCTACTTTATTAATTTTTTAGTCTACTTTAATTTAGCTAGCCTTACCTATTGAAAACTTAAACCTAACTCGCGAATTAAAAAAAAGATTAACCTTTAATAAAAGTTATAAGTAAAGGTTAACTATAAATAAAGCTATTATCCTAGAATAAATTTACTGTGATTTTGTGAATTAAAAACTATTTAAATTTAAATTAATAGAGAATAAATCCCTTTTAATATAAAGTATACGATTCTTTATATATAATATCTGTATTAATATAAAGCTTTAATAAATAGCAGCTATATACTTTAAGCTTTTATTAGCTATACTTTTATCAAATAATTTAATATTACTATTTAATAATAATTATTTATTAAAAACCTTTTATTTATTAATACAAGTATAGCTAATAAAACTTTCAACTTTTTTATTATATAAATTATAATTAACTTTTATAAAAAACTTTACTTTTTTTATTATAAATATTTTTAATAATATACCTATAATCTTTAGCCTTTTATAGTTAAAAAAATCTAACTTTAATATTAATTAAAAAGAGTTAACTATTACTTTTAAATCTTATTACTATTATAACTATTATTTTTTAAAAAGTATAGCTAGCTTTATATAAGTTTTAATAGTAATTAAAATAAAAAATAACTTTATTAAAGTTAATATAAGGAATATATATTATTAGTAATTAAAAGTTGGAAACACTTTAAATAAAATAAAGCTTAACTTAAATAAATAAAGAACTTTCTGCTTACAGGCAGTGGTGGCATATGCCCCACCCCCGCGCGCCGCTGTTGTGTGACAGAAGCCAATTTTATCGATCTGGAATCTGCCTTCGGAGCAAATATTTAGCAGAACAAGGCAGCCCAGTCGGGATTTAGAGAGCATTCACTACTCGTATATTGTCGGAGCTATAAAAAGCATGTGTTGCAAAAGGAGTAATGCTCCGCCCCAAGGAATGACGTGGACCGAGGGCGAGCTAAGTGAGTCTAGTGTATTAGTAAAGACGCTGGCTTTAGTGGTGCCTATAGCATCGCTGACCAACCAAATAACCGGATGGAGAGGATGTCGCACCTTCAATGCAACCATGACGTAGCTAGGCAGAATTGAGATATATAGGGGGAATCCGTAGCCTTAAATATGGAGTAACTCCTAACTGACGGCTTGTGTCTAGTTGAGCTCGTAATCTGCCAGGAACTTTTGCATGCGGCTAGTACGGAGTATTGTGAAGTCCCTACCTGAAGTTTTGCTGACAGGGGTTTGGGACTTCGGTTGACAGGATTCATGCCCTCCTGAATCTCGTATTTATTAAGCCCATCCTACAGGTGTTTGGAGAACCGTCCAGAGGCTAGGAAATTCCGCTTGCGAGCACCGGGCAAGGCTTTTATAAAAAACTGATAGCTCGTAATTATGGGGCGCCCCTAGCTCACATCATTGGTACCTTAGGAGACTATCCTTAGTCTCTGCCCACTCAAGAACCGCTGGACCTCATTACATCAGACGTAATTGCGCAGGCTGAACTCTTTCTGGTTAGGTGGTTTTGATGTTGGGATTGGTCATCATTAGTATATATTGTATTCTTCGCCTGCGGATACACGGCGGTTATTCAGCTTTGCGAGAGGATGCTGTCGAAGGCGTCTCCATGTTAGGAAAAAACTTCGATCCATCACGGTGTCACATCTTAACGACTCTCGATTCCCCCCCTCCGCCATCTCCATCTGAAATATCTCTGTCGAGAGCTTGACGGCCACGATGACGAAGCCTGGGGCTTGGGCGTATTGCACTGTGCGTAAAAAAGACCTAAGAGGTCTGCCTAGTCTGCTGATAATCCCATCCAGCTTCTGACAAACGATGCGTATCTTATTGGTAAATGGGTCCCTCCCAGATGGTAGATCGTAATGGTGCTAACACTGGGGGCAGCTGCGCTCGTTCTCGCCCAGTCGCTGAGGAACTCGGGAACTGCAATTACTCTATGCGCCCTTATCATTCCTACCGCTGTTTCGGAGGAGTCTAAGAAGAGGCTCGAAGACCTCTACGACCAAGTTATCGCGGTGCCCGCCGTCTTAGGCATATCAGCGGCAAATCTTCAAATCATCGGTCGCCCAGATCTCCATACGACACTTACAAAGCTTAACCTCTGGTCCCTTAGCCAGTATGACCGTGTCCTCTACCTGGACGCTGACACGCTGGTGCTATCTAACCTCGACCACCTCTTCTCGCTGCCTAATCATATTGATCTCGCTGCGTCGCCAGAGCTCGGCTTCCCCGATTGCTTTAACAGCGGTGTAATGCTGCTGAAACCGGATGTAGCCACCTTTGCAGACTTGAGCAAACTCGCCAGGGAGATGGAATCATTCGATGGAGGAGACCAGGGCTTGCTGAATGTCTATTTCGGTGACGGAACCTATGGCCATCCGCTGAGGCAGCTCCTCGCCACGGAGAAACATGCTGGGCATACGACTCGAATGTGGCACCGCCTTAGCTTTACATATAATATGGAGATGCATAAGGTCTACCGTCTCTATATCCCGGCGGTTCTCAGATACCGACCAGAGTATAAGGTGCTTCATTTTATTGGAAAGGACAAGCCATGGCATTTCCCTAACGGCAAGGTAGAGCGTCCTGATGATATGCCTGTATACTTCCAGTTCTACTGTGAGATGGTGGAGCGATGGTGGGAAGTTTACCGGCAGGTGGATACTCTGGACTCGCGGTCTGGCAGTGAAATTCCAGCGTAAGTTTTTTTTTATCTGTTGTATAAAGCGGGAACTAGGTTAACACGGTTAGGTTACCAATATTCTAAAAGTTTTCTGGAGGATTCCGAGTCCTGCTCGGTAACCTTTCTGCCTCTTAATACGGTAGGATGCCGGGATCTGGGTGTTTCCTGGACCCCCGCATAGGATACGCTGTATCATGGTATTTAGTATAGGATAGAAAGGAGGTAAACGGATTCCAGATAAGCCTTGAGCGCTTATTGCGTATGGGCAATACCACTGCAACGCTGATTAGAAGAATCTCGGAAGCTACATTAAGATTGGGTGGATAGAGACATCAACAGAGAGAGATCGCATACTTGTATGCATAGTTGGGGCTTTCAGGAGCATGAGGCGGCATTTATATTTTGAAGATGAGATTCTGAAATAGAATTCGCTAAAGTGATTTTATGGTCTTTGCTTTATATTTCCCTAATAACGTAATCATTTAAAGGTGTCATCTCCGGCCGACATACTCCGTAATGTAGGTGGCACTAGCGTTCCGGCCTGAGCCTCGCCGGCCACAAGTTGATCTGTGGAGTGGGTCCCGGTAGTGTCACTATAGGACAGGGGAACACGAACGACAAGAACAGTTTTCCATTCCTGGGCTTCATCGAGTTTCATACCTAACCTCTCAAAGGCGTCTTTGCAGCCTAGGAGTCTGCCTCGGCTCATCTCATTGTTAGTTGTGATCGCGAAACCTGTTCGGATCTCTTGGACGACTTTGACATCATTAGGGGTGAGTTTGCACATTGCGACGATGTTGCTTTTCACGCCGATGGCAGAGTTCTTCCTCCAATCATGGTCTGGGGGGACCCGGAGGAAGACTCTGTCATTTATGTGGTTCTTCTTTCTGTTTGTGGTTGTCTTGAGGTTAGTTTCTTTGCTTGTGTTGCTTGCCAGTGCGTTAAGTTTGGTCTTGTGTTGAATTACGCGTTGACCCCTCCTGCGGCCTCTGCGTAGGAGGGTTGAGTTAGTTAATACCTCTTACATGGCTTACCTTCTCAATCGTCATCCAATCCTCATTGGTCTATCGTTCCGACCAATGTTTTGTAGTATACCTCATCCTCATGCGTTAGTTTATAACAGGTGTTTGTTTATTTGTTTGTTTTATTATTTACGTCTATTAAGTAAACTAGTTATATAAATCCTTTATAGGCAATAGGATATTAAGAGCCAGCGGCTTATGCTATTATTCACTAAGTTTTAATTTATAAAAGAAAAAGGGTTAATTTAAGTAATGTTAATTTATTCCTATTAAAGGAGGGCTATAAAGGTCTATTTCCTTTATTAATTTCTAAAAGACTTTATTTTTTTATGGGTTTAAATAAGTAAAAGTGGCGGGTTTCTTTTAAACGGATATATAAAAGGAAAAGCTTAATTATTTTATACTCTATAAAATACCTTTATTTTTTTAATTTACTATATTTATAAATAAACTTTTTGTTATATGTAAAATATTTATAGTATTCCTAGAAATCTTTATATTTTAATATTTGTATTGAAAGTTTATAAAGGATAAAGTATAAAACTTTAAGCTTTTATTATTTATAGCCTTTAAAGTAATTTATATCTTTATATTATAAACCTGTATATTATTAAAGTATTTATTAAAATAATACTTTATTTATTATAATAATCTTTTTATTTAATAAAAGGTATATAGTAATAGAATTAAGTTTACAGCTGTATTTTTATTTTCGATAACATGTATTTATATATAAAATCACTTAAATTAACTTATAGCTATATAAACAGAAAACTATTTTAATTAAATTTCTTATAATACCTAGTATAAGGATTATATTAAATTTAAAGTAAACAGGGTAACTAGTTTTCATTTAATTATTATTATTAAAAGTAAAAGAGAATTCCTAACTTATATTAAAATTTCTTTAAAACTTAGTCCTTATATTGAGCCTATTTTTAGTTTAGCTAAAATAGGAAAGTTGTTTAATTATATTAAAATCCTTACTTTTTAGCCCTCCTTTTTAATACTTTTTTTTAAAAATGAAGACTATTTCATATAACTTTAAAGTAAATATAAAATCTAAATATAAAAAATATAAAAATAATGAAAATAGTTAACAAAATATAAAGAAATAGCTAATAGCTATAAAAAAAGTACAAAACTTTAAATATAAACCTTAAGTAAAAAGTTAAAATTAAAAAGATTTATAAAATTGTTTAGCTTTTAATTTAAAAGGGGCTTAATAAATTTAATAGTAACTATTTTACTAGTTTGTCAGGGGTAACCAATATACCTAATACACCTAAATTTTTCTTATTAGCTAGAAGCTATAGAATATTTAGTGTATATATAGCTGGTATAGAAGTGATTGTATAAACAATAGCTTTATCTTTTATAATAGTCCTCCGACTAAATAATAGGTATATAGCGGCAGAATTGGGTTCATAGCCGCATTCCTATTTTCGGCAAAATTTATTTATATAGGAAATCGGCCAAATCGACTCACAGCCATATAAACAGGAAACCATTTTGGTCAGATTTTTCACAATAGCCATTGTGGCCATTATATTAAGTCTAGGGTAGGAGGGGTAGCTGGTCCTAGCTCAATTATTATCGTTAAAGATAACAGAAATTTCCTAACTTACACTAAAGTTCCTCTGGGACCTCGGTCCTAGCGTCGGGCCTAATTCCGGGTCTAGCCAGAATAGGAAGGTTACCCAGATACACTAAAATCCTTATATTTTAGCCCTCCTTTTTAATATTAGTATTCTTTATATTATAAAGCAAGGGATATAGTATCTAGCTATATAAAATTAGCTGCATTCTTTTACTTTAAAAGGTTTAATTTATTTTAAGGCAGGGCTTATTAAAGAGTATAATTGCTATTTAGCTTTTTAAACTTACAGTCGCCTTTCAGTTTAGTCTAATAGGCCTAGTCTTTAAATTTATTATATACTTTTTAACTAAAAGTTTTTTAAGCAAATTAATTATCTTTACTTATAAGCTTATTACTTTTATTAATAAAAGCAGCAGCTATTTCTTTAAATACTTTAAAAAAAAAGGCATTAAGCTTTTAAATATTAGTTTTACTAGCTTAAACTGCTAGTTTATAAAACTTAATAATAAAGTTTTAAAATAGTTAATTTACTATATAGTAGGTATTAAACTTTTAGGCAGTAGATTGCAAAAAGTTAAAGGTTTTATATTAAAAGTCTAGGAATTTTATAAAAGTTTTACTATTTTCCTATTCTTATATTATATAATTATCCCTTTTTATTATAATATAATTAAATGCCTTTTATATTCCATTATAAATATTACTATTTAATTAACTATTAATATAAAAAATATATTTATAATAAGTCTTAAAGTATTTAGCATTAATTATAATATTATATAGTATAATAAAATACTAATTTATATACTTTTATTAATAGGTTTTTATATTTTTATTTTCAATATTAAATTTATCTTTAAAGTTATTAATTTAGCGCTTTAAAATATTATTACTTTTAGCTTTAAGAAGTTTATTAATTATATTACTTTAACTTTCAACTTTATATTAAGCGAGCTTTAAGTTTTTAATAATAGCAGTATTCTTAAACTTTTTTTATTTTAAAGCTATATTAAAACTATACTTTTAATTCTAAAAATAGTTAACAATAATATTAAGAAACTGCTTAAATTCTAGTATTTAAAGCTATAGGGTTAGGTTATAATTATTATTATAAGCTTTTAAGATAGTATAGATTTAAAGCCAGTTATAGAAGTAATTAATAAATCTCGCTTTTTAATTAAAATCCTTTTCTATACCCTTTATTTTTACTTTAATACTTTTAAATTAAATGTAGGCTAAGGAATTAAGTATAAGTTAAAGAGCTAGGCTAAGGTATATTCTTTACTGCAGGGATATAGGCTTTTAGGCTTAAAGTCTCGCTATAGTTAGGGTGTTAAAGACCCTCTTTGGGGCAGACGGATCGGGCAAAGGGGCTGCGACCCGAGGGAAGAGTAGAGGAGGTTAAAGAGTAATCACTTAGAGGAGAAATAGGTGCTAATAAGCAGGTAATAAGCTAGAAACTAATAGTTAAGTATAGCAGCAGTAGTTTACTAGTCTTTAAAGTTTTATATTTTTAAAGACAATAGTTACTTTTATATATATATTCCGGCCTATATAATATTATAAAAGCTCTAAAGCTTCTAGTCTTTTAATAGGCTGCCCCCCTTTTATAGTATTAACCTTAATACTAGCAAAGACCCTATATTTAACTAGCTTTTTTTTTAGCTTTTAATACCCTATTACTATATTAAACAGTAATTATTTTTTATATAGACACTTCTTTAAGCTCTAGATTTAAATACTTTCATATATATTTAATAGCTTAAAAAGTTTCTAACTTTATTGTTTAAAAGTATACTTTTATACAATTAGACTTAAAGGGTAGCAGAGAAATCTTATATAATAAGTTAACCTTTTACTGTTAATATATAAGTAATTTACTTTATTTTTCTTTTTTTAATTTACAACTATATATAAATATACCGTATACATTTTTGCCTTACTTTTCTTTTTACTTATAACTTTAATTCCTATTTACTTTTCTCTTTTCTTTTTTTTTCCTTTTTATCTCTTCCTCTATATAGCTGTTTTCTCTATAAATATTCCTTTTTTTTACTTTTTATTACCAGTTAACTTATTATATAATAGCAATTCTTTTCTTTTAGTTTAGCCTACTACTATAAGTTCTCTTTTTCCTTTTATAATAAATATTACTGCTTTATAAGTCTTTTATAGCTAATTCTTTATTATAATTTCCTATTTAATACACTTATAGCCCAGTTTTAGAAAATAATAGTAATTTTATAGCATTTAAAAACCTTAATATAGTAAGCCTGTTTTCGCTTATAGCTAATACTATTTTAATTATATCTTTATTAAAATACTTTCCCTTTAAGATTACTATACCTTTACTAGTAAAATACTATAAAGCCGCTAATATTTTAACTTAGTAAATGTTTTAGTATAGATATAACTATTAGCTATTACTAATTTACTATAAATACCCTGCCTTATATTATTATTATCTTAACCTTTTAATTAAATAGAATATAAAGTTAAAAAAAGAATTACTTTAATACTGTAATAAAAAATATAAGTTTTATATAATTAAACAGTAAAACTTTTTATATTAATTTATATTATATTAATTACTTTTAAGCAATATTTTTATTATTTTTTAAATCATAAATTATATAATTTAATTGCCTATTAATTTATTAATACTGTTAAAGTATTAATTTAATATTCTTAAGAGTCCCCTATTAATAAAGTAAATGCTTTAGTATTGCTTTTTTACTATATAATAATAGTTAATAAATACTTAGTCTATAATAATATGATTATAAGTTTAATATAAAAAGAATTTTATATTAATGCAATAAAGGTTAAGTTTAGTTAAAAAGTAAAAAGAAAAAGAGTCTGCAATAAATAAATAATCTTGCTGTAAAAAACTTAAAGCATTTAAACCTTTAAGTTACTTTTAATTAAATAAACTCTCTCGCTACTATTACTACTATTATATATACTTTTATTCTAGTATATATTTTTTATTTATAATAAATAATTCTTAGCTAATGATTATATAATATATTAATATATTAAAATTCCTATATTTCTTTAAATATATCCTATTATTATAAAAAATTATAATAAAGTGCTATTTAAAGATAAAGAGAATTAGCTATTATTTAATCGTAATATTGCTGTTTATTTACTATAAGATATATACTATTATAAGTTTATTTTCTGTTTTTTATTAACTAGTTAAAGTTATATCGTACTTTACTTTTTTTAACTTTATAATATTTAATAGTAATAGTTAGTTATTTATTAGTAAATTATAACTTATACTTTTAAATTACTTCAATATTAATAAAATTACTTTTCTTTTATCAAATATTATTAGTCTTTAAATAGTCTGTTTATTTAATTAAATATAAATATTATATTTTTTCATATTTATAATTAATAATTCTTTTGACTTTAAATATCTTTTTAGCGTTAAAACGGTAATCTATTAGTTTAAAAGGTTTTCCTTTACAGCTATAATATAGCTTAAGATTTATACTATTAAAGATATTATGAATTTTAATAAAAAATAAAAGATAAAGCTAATATACTAGTCTATTTATTTTAATTTAATGTTTAATTTAATAAAGATCAATATACTGTTTAATACATTTTTTGCTAAATTGCTAGAGTTTTAAGTATTTTATAAAAAGTAATACTTAATTACTAACACTAAATTCTTTTTTAAATTAATAAATATTATATTCTTTTTTATATTCTTTTTAGCTTTATTATAGAGTTTATTTAGCTATTTTATAGGTAGCTTAAAGCTTTTTGACTTTTATAATAGTATTAGTATAATATTTATAATAGGTTAATTTATTATAACTTAAAGTATTAAACTTATAGCTAAGCAGTAAAAAAGCTAATAAATATTTAATGATAGAATATTTAATATTATTATATATAAATTAAGTAAAAATAATTTTTATAGTTAATTATCCTATTATTTACTATAAAAAGAATATAAATAATGTTTTAAAGCTTAATTCTGCTATTTAATTTAACTATTAGTTTATAAGTAAAAAGTAATATTAAATTATTATTTATAAGTAAATAAATAATAGAAATGTCGCTAAAATCTAGATTTAAATAATTAATCTCTATTAAAGATAATTCCTTATAATATTCTAAAAATTAAATAAATATATTTTATAAAAAGGTTAGCGACTTTACTATTTATAATATATACTATTATAGGTATATATAAAGTATATTTTATATATTAATTAATAATAATAAAAATTATATTATATAGCTATTTACCTTTATAATTTAAGATTTCTAGTAAATTTATAATAAAATATATAGAAATTTCTTTAAAAAGTCTTTTTAGTATTAAGAGTAAAGTAACTTTACGATAAAGTTAATAGGTTTTTACCTTTATTATCTAGCAAATATAATATATAAATATATAGCGCTTAATATTTTATTTTATATTTTATTAATAATAAGTTAATATAATATATTTTAAAGTATAATTAACTCTTTAATATTTAGCAGTTAGATTATGATAAAGTAATATTAAAATTTTAATATAAAGACATTAGTATATAAACTTTACTTTAATAGTAAACTAATTAATTATTATTAATAACTTAATTATTACTATAAAATATATTAATTACTTTTTAGCTTTAAACCTTTTATTAAATAAAGTAATCTTTTTATTAAAACTTATAGGATTATTAAGCGCAAAGACTTTTATAGTTCTAGCAGTAAACCTGCAGTAGTCTGCTATATAACCTGTAAATTAGCAGTTATAACTTTAACTACTATACTTTATAAATAAGCTATTTACTAAATAGTATTTAATGTTTATCTTTTACTTTAAAGTAACGCTAAAGTAATACTTTTATTTACAGGTAACTTTATATATTCTTAGTTATTATAATATACTACTGTAAATCCTTTTAGTTTATATAGGCTATTAGCTTTCATATTATAAAAATACTATAAAAGTTATTAATATATAGCTTTACTATAATTCTTTAATTTTAATAGGATTATAAAGATTAAATTATTAAAATAAAGTATTAATAAGGTTAAACTTCTTTAGCCTATATTTAATATAACAATTAAATAAAGCTAGTTTATTTAAAGCTTTTATTTATTTATAAAGTAATAGTAGTTAAAATAATTGATTATAACCTAAATCTCTATATTTATATAAGCCAAATAGTATTTTTATATTTAAAAAGCCTTTATAATAGTAAAAGATTTAAGATTAAAGGTATAATAATATAGTTTAAAACTATTTAGCTTTTTTAATATATATATTATAAAGTGCTAGGCATTTTACTAGTATTAAGCTAATACTGCTTTAATTATCTAGTTTAATATATTTATCTTTATATAAATTAATGCCTTTAAGTTATAATATATTAAAATAGGTTTTTTTAACAATTTTCCTTTAAGCTAATAAAAAGCTTTAAAAGTGTTAGGTTTTAGCTATAAAGAACTTTTTTACTTTCTATAAGTAAGATCTATTAAAAGTGCTGTAATTTTACTGGAATATTTAATAAAGTAAAAGTAAAACCCTATAAATTTTAAAAATATAAAGATATTATAAATGCTTTTAAATAATAGCTATTTAATAATAGCTTAAATATATAACTGTTTTATTTTAATTCTATTAAATGTAATAATATATTTAAAGAAAAGTATTAAAATAATATAAAAGATATATTTATTAATATTAATATATAGCTTTATATTTTATAGCTTTTTAAAAACCTAGCCAATATACTATATATATTCTTTAAAAGTATAGTTATAAATTAATATATTATTAAAATATATAATATAAATAAAATTAATTAAATCTTATAGTCTATTATTAATATATTATTAAAAAGTTAGAGGGGAATTTATAAAGTTAAATAGTATAATATTATATTTAAAGTATTTATATTAATAGTAAAATATTTTCTTTTATTTATGTTCTGTATAGATAAATATCTAATAATATATATCCTTTAAATTAAGTTTAGTAAAAGTTTTAATATATAAAAGTCTATTAAAAATCTTAAAGATTAATGGTAAAAAAGCGCGGTTTTTATAAGTTATTTTATTTAAAGTATAGAAATTAAGATATATTTACAGTTTACTGCTATCTTTTAATATAAAGATTATAGGGGCACCTGCAAAATGAATAGACTATTGAATTTATATATTCTGTAGTACTTTTTTAAATATTTATAGAAAACTTTTAGCTTTTTAAGTATTAAGTTATAAATAAAAATCTATAAAGGCATTTTCCTATTTTTTAATTTAATAATATACTGTTAATTTATTAATATATTAATATCATTTTCTATAAAGAAAATACTAATAAAATTATAATATATAGGACATAATTTTAAATATAAAGCTGATTTATAGTTTTTTAAAGAAATAGCTTTATTTAAATTAAAAGATAATAAATCTTTTAAAACTTTTAACCTAACTTTTAGCTTTTTTTAATTGCTAATATAAAAGCTATTTAAGATTTTTTATAGTGTATTATAACTGCTTTTTAAAGGCTATTAAAGTAATAAAATCTTTAGTTAAAGGATAATTCTATTAATTATACTTTTATAAAAAGGTAAAATTAACTTTTAAAATTAAAGTCTTTTTAAAATAAAGTATTTTAGGCTATTAGCGATAATGTAATAAAGTAGCTACTTTTTCTTTACTCTTTAATTATTAACTATCTTTATAAGTATATTTATATAACTATAGGTTATAGCAGAAATACTTAAAAGAATAATAGTAAATTTAAAAGCTAATAATAGATTTTTTAATTAATTTCTTTATTATAAAGAGATAATATAAATATTACTGTTAAGATAAAATATAGTATTTATATACTGCCAGTAATTACTTAACTATACTTTCTTTAATTATTTTATAAGTAAATGTATATAGTAATTATATTTTTACGCTTAATAAACTATAGGTTTAGTATTCTTACTAATAAAGTATAATTAAATAAAGTTATTATACTTTTTAATAAAGTAATATTTACTATTATACTTTATATAATTAAAAACATAATAAAAAGTTTTATAGTAAAGACTACTATATGTTTAATAAATTACTAAACGTAGCAGGTTTTTTAATTCCTTTAAACCTTTAAATACTTTAATTATTATATTCTGTAAAGTATTAGCAGTATAATCCTAATATAATCCCCGCTAACTAATAAATCTAATCTTTTTATATTCTTGTTTAAAAATTAAAACTTTTATTAAAAGTTATTTATATTACTAGTATAAACATATATAGAAGTTTTAGTAATTATATTAATATAAATTAACTTTTCTTAAATTATAAAGATTTTATAATAAAGTATTTATTTATGTATTATAAAGGACAGCACCATAAAAATATATAAATTTTAAGCTGTAAAGGGGTTATTTTAAAGAATTTACTTTTAATAATTTTAAATTAAAAGAGAAATAATTAAAAACTTTATCTAGCAGTTTAATATAGGCAAAAAATCTATAAAGTCGCTTATAATACTTAATTAAACTATTATAATTATTATTTTTAAGCTATTAATAAAATTTATTTTAAATAATTAATTTAATAAATTTACTTTTTTTTTAAAATAGTTAATTGATTACTATTAATTTTTTTTAAATAAAGATTAATATAAATAATTTTATAAGCTGTTTAAGAAAAGGTATTAAAAGATAATTAAACTGCCTTTTAATTATAATAAAAAAGTTTATAGTTTTACCTAAAACTTTCTTTTATAATAAAAAGCTTAAATATATACTTTACTGTACTTACTTTTATAAAGTTATTTTAAACTAATAGTATATAATAAACTAGTTATAGGCAATAAACCTTTAATTTTTAAAAGTTTAAAAAAAAGGTTTTCCCTTTAAAAGAATGTATTTAAATATTTCCTTTTTAAATATCTTTACTATTTATACTTTATTTATTAAATATAAGTATTAAGTTCTTTTTATAAATAAAGTATTATTTAAAAGGCTTGGTTAATAATTTAAAAAAAATAGCTTTATTTAAAAGTCTTTATATTTAAAATATAGCCTCTTTATTAAAAGTAAATTAATTATTTACGATTAAAGGTATTTTTAACTTTAATAGTTTTTTTACTTTTACTGGAAATAGTAAAAAACTAGTATATTAAAGACTTTTTTTAAAGTAGATAAATTAGGTAAAGGGGCTGCGATTTTAAAGAAAAGTAAAGGAGGTTAAAAAGTAATTATTTAAAAGAGAAATAGGTATTAATAAGCAGGTAATAAGCTAGAAATTAATAGTTAGGTATAGTAGTAGTAGTTTACTGGTCTTTAAACTTCTATATCTTTAGGGACTACAGTTACTTTTATATATGCATTCCGGCCTATATAATATTACGAGAGCCCTGGAGCTTCCAGTCTCCTAATATAGGGATTAGTGAATTTCCTGTAAAATATAGTGGCTCTGTAATAGTATTACAACTAGGCTGTTAGCGACTTTATTAATCTTCTTAAGCAGGGTTAAAGGTTAAAGGTAATAGTGCAGTTATTATAAAAAGGCATAAACTATTATAGTATAAGGAATAGTAGGTTAAAGTAATATCTTTATTATACTTTAAATAAGGCAAGAAACTATAAGAATATAGTTTAAAGGTATAGGATTAAGTTATTATATAAGGATATATATAATACTAATAAGTCGTTAAAAGGCAGGTTTAGTGCTATAATAATATTTAAGTAAAAGTTTTTAATAAATTTAATAGTTATTATTTAAGCTTATAACTATTATAAAGTGCAGTATAGTTATTTAAAGTATAGAGAGAGAATAAATAAAGCCTAATTTTATTAAAAAGGATATATTAAAGTAGCTTTATTATATATATATTGTTACAGGCTAGGCTATGTCTCCCGGAATCACGACTACACCGAATCCGGAAATACAACCAATACTAGACCGCTTACCTAATTAAGAAACCACCTCAGCCATAACCCTATACGCACAACTATATAACGTATACATAGCTAGTGTAGAGCTTCCTTCCTTCAGCTATAGATAGACAATATAGAGGTGCCTTAACTGCGTGCTTTCCAGTTAGGCTATACCTGTTATATATCTATAGCTCAGCTACTACCTAGCCAGTAAGTAATAGAACTTTTACTGTAGAAGGAAAATGGCGAATTTCAGAGACTAAGCCTCTAAGGGCGATAATATATAGTCGCGGATTAAGCAAGCTATTCTACCTTTACAGGAATAAATAACTGCATTAATAAAAAAGCTAGACTTTATAGCATTAGCGATTTAGGGGCTAGATAGCCAGGAAAACAAGATATTATTCTTTCTGCAACTTAAGTAAAAACCCGCGTAGGCTATAACTATAAAGCCTATATTAACCTCTATAATAGAGTTTATATAAGCTTTTAAGGTTAAAAGGAAACTATTCTTTAATTTATTTAAATTCTCGGGAAAGTAAAAGGAGTATACTATATAGGTATAAAATATACGCAAAAAGCTTGAATTTAATAAAGAGTTTTATAATAGTAATAGAGAATAGTAATACTTTATTAACTCCTATTTAGACGCTATATTTAAGCAGGTAGTTGCTACCTTTTATATATTAAGAGGAATTAATACGAACTATAACCTAGCGGAATTTATGCGATACCTGGACTATACCTATAAAGATTAAAGACTCTGGAATTAAGCTATATAAAAGCTGCGCACTTTTAAGTAAAGAGATAAAACTTTGCTTTTATTTTTCTTTCCTTGTTTTAAATAGAAGCTTTTTAAGGCAGGCGGCGATAACTAGGCTAACTAAGCTAAGATTATCTTCTTTAAGGGAGCATTATCTCCAGAACTACAATTCCGCTTAGTAATAGTAGACCTGCCGCTTACTTATAGCGAATAGCTTATTAAGGTCTAGGATATCGCTAGCCGCATTAAACGATTAGATCTAGACTAACGGAACGCAAGAGCCGCCTTAATAGGCCACTTCTGGCAGAAAAAATATAATAAGCCTTAACTATATTGCACTTCGAAAGACTATATATAAGCAGTTAATAAAGAGGGCGATACCTAGATAGGGGGCATAAACTATATAAAGAACTAGCGCTAATGCAGCTTTTTAGCGAGTAAGGCAGATACTGCTTAAAAGGCTATATATTACTATTATAAAAAGGAGGGATATATTGCCTAGTTTTGCAAGAAAGGCTATAAAGCTTAAGCGCATTAAGTCTAGATCGCTAACCGCGAGTTTAATAATAATAACTAATATATTAATAGCGAGGAAGACAGTAACTTTAGTAATAAGTTAAAAGATTAGCTTTAATGTAAAGTTAGGCGTTAAAGCCTATAAAGGAAAAATTAAAGGGATAAAAGGAGTTTAAAGAGCAAATAACCGGCAAATCAGTAATATTATAAGCTAGAATAGAGAATATATCTATTACAGCACTATTTAATACTAGCTATAACCTTTATACTATTATAAACTACTCCTTTACTTAAAAGTTATACCTTTTATAAATTAAGATTACTAAAAGGAAAATTAAAATATTTACTGAGATCTATAAAGAGGTAGAAACCAGCTATATTACTATTATTTACCTAAATCTATACAGCTATATTAAACGTTAATACACCTATATAGTAAATTAACTAAATTATAACCTAATTTTTAATGAGCTTTAGGCTAAGGCTAATTAGGTAATATATAATACAGTTAAAAAGGAAGTTAACTATAGAAAAGCTAGCCTATAGCTATAATTTATAGATAAAGAGGAGCTTGGGAATATTAAAGCTATATAAAAAGCCTAGCTTATATTAGCCTTAATATTACAAGCAGAATACCACTATATTAAAAGGAATAGCAAAAAGGAAATATATTTCCTTTAAGCTATTAGTTTATTTAATATTAAAAAAGCACTTTAGCTTAAAAAACTTATAAATCCTTAAAAATATATCCCCCTTAAACTATATAAAGAGTTTTATTTATTATTCTCTATAAAAGAAGCTATTAAGCTTTTACTATACTGCTTTAAAGTTAATTTGCAGATTCCCTTAAAAGCTAATAAATACAGTAAAAAACTAAAACTCTTTTAAAGCCCTTTTTATAGTATATTATATAAAGAACTATTAGTATTATAAAAGACCCTCTTTAATTTACTTAATAAAGGATTTATTTAAGCTAACAGCTTAGCTGCTATAGCCTTTATTTTTTTTATTTAGAAACTTAAAGGAGGAATTCGCTTTTATATAAACTACTGCGCTTTAAATATAATAATATAGTAAAATCGCTACCCCCTCCCCCTTTTTTTTAAAACCTTTAATAGCTTAATAAAAGTAAAGTAATTTATAAAACTAGATATAGTAGCTGCGTTTTATAAAATTAAGGTTATAAAAGGAAAAGAATATAAGACTGTATTCTATATACACTATAGCCTATATAAGTAGCGGGTAGTTTTATTTAGATTTACTGGCGCACTAGTAGTATTCTAATAGTATATTAACTAGGTATTACGCCCCTTTTTAAACGACTTTGCGTCTATATACTTTAACGATATCCTAATCTATATTAATAAGTTATAAAAGGACTATATAAAGAAGGTCTAGCGAGTTTTATACGCCCTCGCTAATACTAGGCTATACTTAAATCCTAAAAAGTACACGTTTATATAGAAAGAGATTAAATACTTTAGGTTTATTATATATACCAGTAAAGGAATTGCCTGTAACTTTAAAAAGCAGTAAGCTATTAGCGAGTAGTAGGCGCCTATAATAGTAATAGGAGTTTAAAGCTTTTTTAGCTTTATTAATTACTACTAGATATTTATTTTTAAGTTCTTTCAGATAGCTTACCTGCTTATAAAGCTAATTAAGAAATGGACCTCCTTTTAATAGAAAGGTATAAAAGAAGTAGCTTTCTAGGAGTTTAAACGCCTTTTTATTAAAGCCCCTATATTATAAACTTAAAATCTTATAAAATACACTTTTATTAAAGTAGACTGTTTAAGATATACTTTAAAAGGAGTCTTTTTGCAAAAGAATAAAAAAGGAGAATATTATACTATAGTTTACTATTTATAGAAGCTAAGCCCTGCTAAATATAACTATCCTATTTATAATAAAAAAATACTAGCAGTAATTTACTATTTAAAAGAATAAAGAATAAAGTTATATAGCTGTAACCCTTTTACAGTTATTTTAAACTATAAGAATTTGCAGTTCTTTATAATATATAGGAAACTTTTTAAATAATAGATACATTAGGTAGAGTTCTTTTCCCAGTTCGATTTTATAATTTAATATAGGCCAGGCAGCGAGGCAGCCGCTCCTGACGCGTTAAGCTATAGGGAATAAAACCTTCCACTTAATAAAGGCAATAAGCGCAAACTAAGCCGCTATATATAACTTATCCTAGCCGCACCAGCAATATAGAGATTTAAAGACAACAATATTAATCTCCCTTTAATACATGTATTTAATGGAAATAAGGAACTATAGGACCTATAGAACCTAACGATTTAAAAGGACCTAGTATATTAATAGGTATATACTGCAGTTAGGAAAAAAAAGCGCTCCCTCTTTATAGACCTTTAACTTAAAGTATAAATATTAGAATATATAATTAACAAGGAACAGAAACTAATGTTCTAAGACTGTATCTAAGTACCAGCTATAATTAAAGAAGAAGGCGAAGTACTGTACACTTGTATTATATAAGCAGAATATAACGCTATAGTCTTAGGCTACCTAGCTTATAATAAAACCCTAACTATTATTTCCTGCAGGTTCTTTTAGCTAGGAATTAACAGTATAGTCTAATAATTCCTTTATAACTGCAATATATATAAAAGAGGAAAAGTATAGAGAAGCTATAAGCGAGGACTCTTTAAACTATTACCTATTCCCTAGTATATCTGCAATAACCTAGCTATAGACTTTATAGTTAACCTATTACTTATAAGACTAATATAGGTATAATACCTTTAAGTTATTATTAACTGGCTTATTAAAAATATTACCTTTAAGGTAATAAAGAGTATAGAGGCAGAAGTATATATAAAAAGGTTCCTTTAATACCACTATTGGTTCTATAGAATACCTTAGTCTATAGTTAGCGATTAAAGATTTAATTAAACTAGCTGCTTTTAGAGAGCTTTCTGTAAACTAACAGGAACCTAATAATGCCTAAGTATAGTATATTACCTATAAACTAATAGCAGATTAAAGAGGAGTAATTAAAAGATTTAAGTATACTTTAAAGTATATATAGACTACTTTTAAAGCAATTAGGGAGACCTCCTTCTAGCAGCGCAACTAGCTTTAAATAACTGCAAATATATAGCTATTTAAATAAGCCCCTTTTTCCTTAAGTATAGCTACTATATAAAACCCCTTTAGCTATATATAAAAGAAAATGAAGCTATTAGATTAAAGGACTTAGAGGAGAAGGCTATAAAAGAAATAGTTAAAAGACTAAAAGGAGTAACTGCCTTTACTTAAACAGCACTTGCCGCTATACAATAACGCTATAAAGATTCCGCGAATTAGCAGCGAGGCCCCTTTAAGAGATATAAAGTAGAAGATAAAGTCTGGCTATACCTCGGCAACTATAATACTCCCCAGCCTTCTAAAAAGCTTAATGCCTTATATTATAAGTATACAGTAATAAAGGTTATTAGCCTTTATATAGTGGAACTAGGCATATTAACTGGTATATACCTGCAATTTTATATTAACCTGCTAAGAAAAGTAGCTGATAACCCTTTTTTAGGCTAGATTTTAGACGACCCTTGACTATTACCGATATAAATAGATGGCGAGGATAAATAGGAAGTTAAAGAGGTCCTTTGCGCAAGGATTAAGCAGCAAGGTCGCGGCTTTTTCCGCGAAGCATTAATATAATGGAAAGGATATATAAAGCTAACCTGGAAACCGATATATATACTTGAAGACACAGCAGCCCTTAATAACTATATATCTAAATATAGCCTAATCGAATCTAACGATAGGCCACTTAACAGCTATACGCCAGCAAAGTAACAGCGCTTAAGGAGAGAGCTACTGTAAAAAGGGGGGGTAATGTTATAGGCTAGGCTATATCTCCCAGAATTACGACTACGCCAAATCCGGAAATACAACCAATACTAGACCGCTTACTTAATTAAAAAACCACCTTAGCTATAACCCTATACGCATAACTATATAACGTATATATAGCTAATATAGAGCTTCCTTCCTTTAGCTATAGATAGACAATACAGAGGTGCCCTAACTGTATGCTTTCCAGTTAGGCTATACCCGTTATATATATATAGCTAATATAAAAAAGAAGTTATATATATATTAGCTTAACTTTACTTTTTAAAAGTAAATAATATTTTGATTTTTAAAGCCTTTAATGTTAATAACTTTTTATTTAACTTTAATAATAGTAATCTTTTTCTAGCTATAATTATAAAGGATTTAAAAGAAAATTCTATTATTAATCCTTTTTATTATTACTATTTATTTTAAGTTTATTTAATATTTTATAATAAAGGCTAGCCTACTATTATTTTAAAAGGTTAATTTTATCTTTTTTTTAAAGTAAAAGGTTTTTTATTTATAATATTACTTTTAATAATAACTATAGTTTATATAATTTATTTTTAGCTATTAATTTATAAAGAGGGGCAGATTTAGTTTTACTTTAAAAGTAAAGCTTTATTAACTATTATTTATTATTTTTTAAGTAAATATATTAATTAATTAAATTATAATAGAAGTTTTATTTAATTTTCTTAAGTATATAAAGGCCTTGAAAAGTATTTATAAATACTTTCTTGATTTATATAATAACTAAAAAGTTGTTATAGCACCGACTATAACACAATGTTAATGCCCTGTTATATAAGCTCCGGTTATATAACTAGGCCCTAATATATTCCTAGCTATAGCTTTCTATAAAGCTTTAAGGCTTTTTTACTCTTTACAGTATAATAATAATATTTACCTTCACCTGCCTTTTTATACTATAATAGTTTATACTATCCTTTAACTCAGCTGCGCTGTCGCGAGGTATATACTTAACCGATTATAAATTCCCTTAAATCCCTTTTTATTCTTAAACCTATAATAATACCTTTATAGCCTAGCCTTTATCCCTTAAACCCTATATCTATAGGAAATTAATTATAAATAAAATAAATATAAATACCTTAAACTTTACTTTATAGCTTAACTTAGCCTAATAAATTATAGTTTTAGCTATAAAGCTAACACTTTTCCTTTTTCTCTTTAAAACTTTATAAAAATTTAATATTAATAGTAATTATATATATTTAATAAATGTAATTATTAAAAATAATAACTTTTATTATTAATTTTATTTTTTAGTTAAATAATAAAGACAGGTCTAGTTTAATAAAAAGAATAAAAATAAACCTTTAAATAAAAAGTTTTAAAGTAAATAATTAAAAACTAAAACTTTAAAGTATAAATTAAAGTTTAAGTTAAAGCTTTAAATACAGCTTTACTATTAAACTTTAAAAATAATAATTTATTTAACTACAGCTAAATTAAAGACTTTAAATAATTTAATAGTAAATAAAAAGATATTATTAAATGTTAGTCAAAATATATTAATTAATATTTTTAAATTAATATTACTTTTATAAATAATTAATTAAGTTTTTTAATTAAATTTAAAAAGATTTTATATATTATAGGTCTTTTAAAAAGAGATAGATATTAACTGCAATAAAGAAACTTTAATACTATAATTAAAGATTTTAATAACCTTGCCTAATAGTATTAAAAAACTAATATAATACTTTTAATTAATTTTAATAAATAATATAAAACAATCAATTTCTTTTAAAAGGCATTATAGTTTTTTAATAATTTATATATATTAAATAAGCCTTTTTAAAATTTTATAATAAAGTTATTTATATTAAGCAGTAAATATAATAAAACTGTTAAATCAATAGTAAAGGCTTTAAAAATAAAGGTCTTTTAAAAGCTTACTAATACTATAAAGATTTAAATAATTAAGCTAAATAAATTTAACTTTACTAAATAGTATTAATTCTATTAGATTATTTATAATAAACTTTAAAAGGGCATTTGCTATAATACCTTCTATACTGCCTAAATAGGCTAGCATTAATAAAGCTATTAATAATAGCAGTATTAGTATTAATAATAATATTATTAATACTATTAAAATAATTAAACTGCTACTTTAGCGCTAGCTAGTAATTTAATATAGCTAGATATTATATATACTTTATTACTTTACCTTTAAGTCTTTTATAAAGAATATATTGCTAAAGGACTTTACTTTTACTATAAAAAAGCAGGCTATAGCTTTAATAAATATAATAAAAAAAAGCAGTTTAATATATATTAAGGAAATCTATACTAGATATAAAACTAAAATCGCTAAATCTAGCTATACTAGCTATACTTTAACCTAACAATACCCTAAAGCTAATAATAAAATAGTTTAGTAAAGTATAATAATTAAACCTTAATAGCGCGCTAATATTACCTACAATACCTAATTAACTTATAAATCTAGACTTTAATTAATATACTTTTTCTAAATATTAAAAATAATAATAATAGCGCTACTTTATTAACTTTTAGTTTATTTTAATTTAGTTAGCTTGATTTATTAGGAATTTAGATTTAATTTACAACTTAAGGAAAAGATTAACTTTTGCTAACAGTTATAAGTAGAGGTTAATTATAAATAGGACTATTATCTTAAAAATAGATTTACTGCTGTCTTTTTAGTTAAAAACCCTTTAAATTTAAATTAATAGATAATAAATCCCTTTTAGTATAAATTATACTATTCTTTATATATAATATTTATATTAATATAAAAGCTTTAATAAATAATAGCTATATATTTTAGGCTTTTACTAGCTGCGCTTTTATTAAGCGATTTAATATTACTATTTAATAACTACTATTTATTAAAAACTTTTTATTTACTAATAAAAGTATAGCTAATAAATTTTTAGACTTTTTTATTATATAAATAATAATTAACTTTTATAAAAAACTCTGCCTTTTTTTATAAATATCTTTAATAATATACTTATAATCCTTAGCCTTTTATAGCTAAGAAAATATAACTTTAATATTAATTAAAAGGAGTTAACTATTACTTTTAAATCCTATTACTGTTATAATTATTATTTTTTAGAAAATATAGCTAGTTTTATATAGGTTTTAATAGCAGTTAAAATAAAAAATAACTTTATTAAAGCTAATATAGGGAATATATATTACTAGCAATTCATAATTAAAGATACATTAAATAAAATAGAGCCTAACTTAATTAAATAAAGAAGTATACTATACTAATAACTATTAATTAAGAATACTTTAAAAGTAATAGACTATAACTTAATTAAAGAGGGAGCCTTTAAACTACATATTTTATAAACCTTAACATTAAATTAAAATGACTATATAATATACAGGTATAGTAGAATTAATAATAAAGAAATATAGGTATAAATAATCTTAAACTAAGTATATATAAAGCTACTGCCTACTTTTATAATTTACAGTTAATAATAAAAAGGAAAACCTTTATTAAAGCTATTACTATTACTTTTTAATATATTACTTTTATAAAACTAAACTAAACTTTAAAGTTAAAAAATATACTTAAATATAGCGGATATATAAATAATAGCAGCTATAAACTTTATTACTTTTTATTATTAATTATATATCAATATAATAAAAGTAATTTAAAAGGAGATTAATTAAACTATTAAGATTAAAAAATTAACGCCTATTACTTTACTTAAGCTTTTAGATAAGTTTTTCCGATAAATACTTATAAAATAAAGAAACTATATTAAAGTAAAAATATAATTATTAAAAGAAATATATAACTTTATTAATAAATACTGCTTTTTAATATAATTAAAAAAGATTATAGCTGCTAATATAAAGAAATTTATAATAAAGAAACCTAAATTTAATAAACTGGATATTTTAAAAAAACTGCTATTTTAGCTATATAACTTATATAATACTTTCCTGCTAAAGACAGTAAATAAGTTTCCTTTGTAATAGGCTTAGGACTATAAAATTAAAATACTGCTAGGAAAAGATCTTTTATATTAAAAGAATAGGCTATTTTTACTTTATATATTACAGGTAATAAAAACATAGTTAGATAATAATTTAGTCAAGGGATTTATTTATAAATTGCAAGTATAATATACTACTCTTTTCCTTTTAGCCGCAAAACTAAAAGGCAGTATTTATATTTACTAAAACTATTAAAAGTTAAATAATATTACTATTAAATATTAATACCTATTACTATTAATCTAGGAAACCTTTAATACTTTAAGCTGTATAAATGTATATATAAAATTTGATATTATTGCTATATTTAATAACCTTTATATCGCTAAAGGGGATATATAGAAAACAGTATTTATTATAAGGTTTAGCCTTTTTAAGATATTAGTTATACCTGTTAGCCTTTATAATACACCTGCTATATTTTAATATTATATTAACCATACTCTTTATAACCTCTTTAACTATATTTATATAGTATACTTTAATAATATCTTTATATATTTATTAAACTAAAAAGAATACTGAAAATATATATATAAAATAATAGCCTACTTTTCAAATACTAGCCTTTAAATTAATATTATTAAATATAAGTTTAAGATAATACAGATAAAATATTTTAGCTTAATTATTACTTTGAAGGGATTAAAAATAAATCTTAAAAAAGTTAAAGCTATATTAAACTAGCAATTACCTAAAGGAGTAAAAGACTTATAAAAGTTCTTTAACTTTATAAATTTCTATTACTATTTTATTTAAAAATACTTTAAAATAGCTATATTATCAAATAAACTCTTAAAAAAGGATTAACTATATATTTAAGAGAAAAATAGCAGGAAGCCTTTAATTTAATTAAATATACCTTTAAATTAGCCTTAGTTTTAGCCTTTTTTAACTATAATAAATAAATAATCTGTAAAATTAATGCCTTTAACTAGGCATTAAGCGGTATCCTATTATAGTATAATAAAAACAGTATTTTATACCCTATTATATTTTTTTCCGCAAAATATACTACTTTAAAATCTAACTATAAAATTTATAATAAAAAACTCTTAGCTATTATTAAAGCAATAAAAAAATAGCGCCTAAAATTATAAAGCTTATAAAGGTTTAATATTATTATAGATTATAAAAACTTTAAATACTTTACTTTAATTAAAGCCTTAAACTAGTAGTAAGTCTAATAATCTAAATTCCTCTTTAGCTTTAATTTCTATATTATTTACCGACCTAGCTTTAAAGCTATAAAGCCTAATACCTTAAATAGAAAAGTAAAAGATAGGCCTATAAAATTAAACCCCTTTAATAACTAAATTAAAAACAGGTAATATACTATCCTCCTGTAAAGTTCTTTTAGCTTTAAAGCTTAAGCAATATTCTAAAAAGAAGTTTTATTAAATATAAAATTATCTGTAAAAGGCTGCCTTTATAGCTATAATAATACCCGCGAAAGATAAATTAATTAATAATTTAATTACTATAATATATAAATAAAATATTATAGTAAAAGAAATAGTAACTATACTTTAAAACCCTAATATCCGCTAATAGTTAAAACAGCTTTATAAAGAACTTTAGATTATAATAAATAACTGCTAAATAATAAATAGTAGAATTTATTATTAAAAGTAGCTTTTTATTCCCTTTAATAATAAACTTTATATATAAATCTTATTTAAAAACTATTTAAATAGCCTAGCTAGATATTTAAGCAGGTTTAAAACTCTAGACGTTATTAGCTAGATATATTAATAGCTATAGATCTTAAAAGATATTAAAGTATTTATATAAGCCTGTAAACTATATATTAAAATAAAGGCTTTGTAATCTTTATTATAAAGCTTTTTTTAACTATTACTAATTTTATTTTATATATAATTAAATATCTCTATTAACTATATTATACTACTGTTTAAATCCTACTATTATAATATTACCTATAAGTATTTACTAATAATAGTCTACTACTTTATAAAAATATATTATTTTATACCTATTACTTTACTATTAATACAAAAGCTAGCTAATACATTTATTAATAAGATTTACTGCCTTTATATTATACCTAATAATATTATATTAAACTGCAGTATATAGTTTAGATTAAAATTCTAGAAATAACTTTCAAAGTAATTAAAAGTTATATTAAAATAATTATTAGCCTTTTACGTTGAAACTAATAGCTAAATTAAAAGAATTAAGATAAATATAGAATAATACCTATAAGCTTTTATTAACTTTTACTAAAATAACTAGGTCTATTAGCTTTTATTAGCCGAGTTTACTGTAAATAATATAATATTTAAAATTACTAGTATATTACTGTTTTTTATTAACTATAGTCTTAACCTTTATTTAAAGATAAAGCCTTTATAGCTTTACCCGCTAAACCTTTCTATAATAAAGAAAAGAAAGTTTTTCTGCATTAATACTATTATTAATTAATTTAAACATATTATTATATAGCTAAAAGCCTTTACTAAAGCTTTAAGAAAAAGATATAAAGAAAACGCGAATATATAGAGGGAGGCATTATTAATTTATACTATTAGGTAGGAAGTCTTTATTAATATATCAAATATAAAGATTAACTAGCTAATAAAAAAGCTAAATAATAAATAAGCAGGACTTTATATAATAATAAAGGTATACCTATAAGTTTATACTATTATCTTGCTAGAAGGTATAAAGATTTTCTTAGTTTTATATAACTCCCTTTTATAACTTAAAACAGCTACTTTACTATACTTTAAGTAAAAAATAATTAATAAAGCTAAGTTAAAGAATATTTAAGGCAAAGTATTAAAAAGGGAAGATAATATAGATAAAGTATAAAAGAAATAGGAGTTTAAAGTCCTTTTAGATTATTATAATAATAATAGATTTTATTACTTTATTAAATAAAAATACTATACTATTATATAATAATTAACCAAAGACCTATAAAGCTAAAAGAGGGTAATATAAAACTTTTATAAAAGAAACTTAAAAAAGCTAGGCTTACTGTAATAGGCATTAAAAAGAATTATAAAAAAGGAAAAAGAGGAAATAGCTAAAAAAGAAACTAATACCTATAAAGCATTAATTAAAGACTATACTATATTAAAATTTATAGCTAAACTATATATTATTAATATTAAAAACTATATAATTCGCCTTATTTACCTTTATATTTAAAGTATTAAAATAGATTACTTTGAATTTTAATTTATATAAGTAATATAGCTATTTGCGGCTAAATAGTATAATAAAGAGGGGGGGTACTGTCACAGCATTAACTGTAACGCGATATTAATGCCTTATTATATAAGCTCCAGTTATATAACCAGGCCCTAACGCGTTCCTAGCTATAGCTTTCTATAGAGCCTTAGGGCTTTCTTGCTCTCTACAGTACAATAATGATATTTGCCCTGACCTGCCTTTCCGTGCCGTAATAAAAGTAATACTTTCTTAATACTTTATTAAACAATTATTTACACTTGAAATTATTAAACATTTAGCCTTTTATTTAATCTTTTATTTATATTAATTTCTTTAATTTATACATAGATTTTATAAACTATAATAAACTATTTACTATTATTAAAAGTAAATACTTATATTAATTTACTTTAAAAAAAGAAAAAAAGCTTTTTTAAATCTTTATGAAAAAAAGAAAAATTAAATATTATATTAAAGTTAAAATTAAGTTTAAAGATATCATTTTTAATATATTTATTATTAATATAGTATTTTTTAAATATAAATAGAAAGACTATAGTCTCTTTTTACTTTAAAAGTAAAAGAGTATCTTTTTCTTTTAAATAGTTAAAGTATTGCCTATTTAATAGCAGTAAGGTTTAGTTATCTTTACTTTATTTAAAGTCTAATAGTATTCGCTATCTTTCTCTAAATACCTAAAAGAGGCAAGAGAGTGTTATTAAGCTTTTTCTTTTTAATAGCTAGTTAAAATGTTATAGAATTTTAGTAAGTAGGCACCTAAAAGGTAAGGTATTTATAGGTGTAGGAGGGAAGCTTGTTTGTAATAACCGTGCCACGCCCCACTTATTCTCAGGTTCGGTTTCCTCCTAGCTTATAAGCTAGTACTCCCTAGCTACCCAGCCATTTTTCTTAACCTTTAATATATATACTTTACTTTTTTAATCAAAAAGCCTTAAATTATAAAATAGCTATAAAATAAAATATTCAATTAGCTATTAATTACCTTAATACTAATCCTGGCACTAAACTTATAACTATTGCTTATTAATTTAATATACTATATAGCTGTCTATAAAGTTATTTTACTGGCAATCCCCCTTTTACTGGCTATTAATATATTAATATAACGCTATTAAAACCAAAAAAAAGCTATATATAGCTATATCAATTATCTTAATAATATTAAGCTTACTATATACTAGGAGCTTATAGTTAATACTGTAAACTATATTCTTTATTAAAGGCTCTTATTAGCCTAATAGCCATAATGCTAAAATATAATTATATAACCTATTTTTTATTAATAAGTTTATATAAAGATAGCCTTAAAATTTAATATAAAATTTATAATATCTAGGAAAATATATAGTATAAAGGTAACTACTATTACTATATTAAAATATTCTTTTTAATTATAATAGCTTTATATTTATAAAGTAGTATCTAATATAAAATACATTTCCCGTAAAATAGCTTTTATTTAACTATATAATATATTAAATTAACAAATAATAATTGTAAATTTAATATTAAAACAAATATTAAGGTAATTAATAGTTAATTACTTATTCTATTTTATTATTTTTTAAAGATTTAAGACTATATTAATTATGAAAATAAAGTATATATATTAAACGTTAAGAAAAATAGCTAGGTGGCCAGGGTGGCTGGGTAGCCAGGGAGCACTAGCTTATAAGCTAGGAGGAAACCGAACCTGAGAATAAGTGGGGCGTGGCACGGTTAGGTGGGGGATGGTCGTTTTGAGACCCCGAGTAGAGCCTCTCACCAACATCAAGCATTGCACTCCTCAACCCAGTCGCTTCTTCAATCCTTATTTGTACACCTTCGTATTTCGAACCCACTCCTGCATAACTAAGTTACAGCCAACCCGGTCACCATGCCACCTTCCACCACCTCACCACCAACCAAGTCCTCAACAGATGTCCTAAAGCTGCACGACCTCTCTCCGCTGATCGTCTATCGGCCTCTCCGCGTCTTCAAGGACGGACGCCCAACGCCTGGTAGCAGCACTTCCGTGGGTTACAACTCTGCTTTCCTCGTGGAGGTGATGAAGGCTGGGCGCTCGTCCCGATACAAGAAGGTCCAGTGCGTGTTGAAAATGGCACACAAACCTCCCGGCAAAGGCCACATGCACGAAACCCTCCACCGACAAGAGATCGCCGCCAACACGCTCCTCAACAAACCCTACTCCGCCTCCTTATCGGCACTCGAGCTCACCTATGAAGCCATATTCACCCAAGCCGCCAAAGCATTGAGCAAGAAGCAGCAGCCGGACACCACACGGCTTCGGTATCCCCGATGCTTCGGCCGTCTGCAAGTGCCTGAAGCACCAATCTGGGATGCCGTCGACGGCTCGGGCTCGGTTAGACCAGACACGGACGCCGAGACCGTGTGTCCGGGCCTACTGTTTGAGTATATCCCCGATCTTGAGCTGCTGGCTACCGCGGATGTCACGCCTGCTATTGCCGCTGAGACGCAACGCGTGCTGGCCACTATTCACGCATGCAACGTGCGCCACAACGACCTCCAGAACATGAGGGTATTCCCGGACATTGGCTTCTTTAACATCTTTCTCCAGAAAGGCACTGGTTATATCTACATCCTAGACTTTAACTGCGCCAAGACAGTGGGTGATACACCCGAGGGCCAGGCGCTGCTCAAGGAAGAAGCCGACAATTTGGCTGAAATCTTTGACATTGTCCTTTCGGGTAGAGATCCGCGCAAGGGGCTGCCCAGAGAGGTCCTCCGGTTGATGTCCTAGTTTTAACAGCGGTATTGAGGAGCCGCACAAGTTATATAGATGTATATACACATATATACAAGTTTATTATGCCTATTAATAGAAGATAATATTTCTCTATAGCCTATTAGTATTTTCCTCTTGAGCTTAAGTAGTAGATTGCTAGCTACCCTTTAATGCTTAATCCTAGTTATGCTTACTTTTAAAATACTTTTTATATTTTTTATAATTTAGACCCTATTAACTAGCATTTTAGTATAAATATATAGCGAAAGCCCTTAATCGAGCCTTTATATAATACTTTAATTAATTCACCTAGTCCGAGGGATCACTTGGGTCACGAACGTGAGCCAAGGTGATCCAACACTACCGTCAGCTATAAGTGATCTAAGTACACTCACTATATATCTCCTTTATATATAAGACTGGATAAGTCACGATCGTTAGTATAGTTACTTAGACAGTGGTTAATAATTGCATTCACCAGAGCCGCCTTTTCTACAGAATCGTGACTACTTTACCCTGCTCAGTATTTATCCATGACCTCTCCGTCAATATAAACCCGCGAACCTCGGTTTATCCCTTGAGAATCAACCCGGATCGTCACATGTTGGCAGGCGACTAGGGCGCGGCACTGAGCGGGCTGTGTCACAGATTCGGGAAGAGCAAAGGATACTCTAACGAATCAATTGTGTGGTTAACGGCTGACGAGTCTCTATCTATCTATATAACTGGGAATACTGGTGATTTATATACTTGAGAGTGTTACGGGCTGTACGCCCGAGTAAGGAACTGGGCTATGCCCTAGTTCGGTTGTCCCTGCGTATACGACTTATACGATAAACAACACATTGTATAGATAGCTATAACCCGAGGCAAGCTTGCCTCAAGTTCTTTTTCTTTCTTCCCTAGTTTTAGACAGACAATTCTAGGTCCCCTTGTTATTGCATATAAAAGGCCAGTCCTTCCACATTATTAAAGGAGGGTATACTGCTTAAATAATAGAAATATATTAAAATTATACCTTTTAAAAAACCTAGTAAAGAATATTATATAATTATAAAAGTATAAAGGCTAATTTTACTATTAGCTATATTTAATAAGGTACTGGAATTAGTAGTGGCGGAAAGGATTTTATATATAGTAGAGATATATAGGTTACTATTTATAAATTATTTTAAAGCCTGAAAGTAATGATTAGTTCAGTAAACGTTAATGCTACTGCAGGAATATATTTTCAGTGTATAGTAAGCCTGCTATATTATAACTTTGGTTAGCTTTAATGTGAAAGGAGTATATAATGGAGTATGCAAAGAAAGGCTGCTTTAGCGAATGAGGGTAAGAGGCATTCTAGAGGAATTGGTATACTAGGTCGATGCGTTCTGCTCTAAACGGACAGCCACCATTGGCATTAACGGACAAACCTCCGAGAGTCAGGCTCTACTGCAAGCAAGGCTTCGTCAGGGATCACCCTTATCACCTATCCTTTTTCTTTAAGGAGGCCCCCTGTCGATCCTGCGTCGCCGGCGACAGCGTCTGCATCTATGAGGGCCAGCGCCGCGGTGCGAAGCCGGGGTATATCGAGTCCCTGGTCAAGCGCTTGGACACGCTTGAGGTGCTGGTCCTTGGGCAGTCGCTGCTGTTATCACCGAATCTGGCGACGTTGTCCCAGGGAAGCTCTAATACGCCGAGCCTGGATGAGAGCTTGCGTGATGTACGCCAGCAGCTGCTTCAGCCGCGCAAGAGGCATAGGCAGGGTTCGTCTGGAGAGTCATCGCTGTCTCCCAACCCGGCAGTTCTTCCCCCGTCCGTCATCAATAATGCCAACACTACACAATCTACCCGTACCGTCCCCGTCCCCGTTGCTGCCCCCGAATCCACCGTCCCTCGCGGGTCAACCGGTGAGACATATCCCATCATCCCCCCACCATCCATGATGAGGGACGTCGTCGACCTATATATGGCCCATATTCACCCCTGGATACCCATGCTCCATCACCGACCTTTCACGCCAGCATACAGTCCGCCGAATCCCAACCGGCAGATATTGTCCTGCAGGCCATCACGGCTGCGACTATCAAATTCTACGCCGTCGACCCCAGGACCAAAGATTGGTACCATTCGCGTTGTCATGATGCAGTGGTGCTCGCTTGTATGGATAGATTCTCCGTCGAAACTCTGCAGGCTAGCATTATTTTAGCGTTTAACACTATCAGCAGCGGGAAGGGACCCAGGAGTTGGTCTATCGTGGCCTCGGTGATGCGAATCGTAGAACAACTTGGCCTCGCCATGGAGGAAGAGGATGCTGTTGAGAATAAGCTACTCAACGGAATTGGCTTCCTGCCGCTGGCCAAGAGCTGGACAGAGGCCGAGTCACTACGAATGATTTTTTGGTGCATCTTCCTGCTTGACCGGTTCTGCTCCGTGTCTACAGGGTGGAATACCAGTCTCACAAGCACCGACGTCAAGAGGCGACTACCTGTAGAAGACTGCTTCTGGCGAGATTAAGTGGAGAAGCGAGGACGATATTCCAATATTGCCAGCCACAGTATGGATCCCGAGGACGAAACGGATGCTCTGGGTGGCTTCGCCTATTTGGTTGAAGCATCAACATGCTTGAGTCGAGTTGCCTCCTTTTTGCTTCAGGAATCGGTCGATATGTCAGCTAGTGACAATCTTCGCTTATGGTTCGAAAAATTCCAAGCCCTGGACAGCATGCTTGTGCGCTGGAAGACGTTTTTGCCAGCACGATGGCACGTCGCCGGCATCGATGCGACTGGCAAGATGGATGAAAATCTCACATTAGCACATATCACACATAACAACAGCGTTATTATGCTTCATCAGAATATCGCATACCCCGACGCCAAATTCCGACACCGACTACCGTCTCAGAATGCAGCAAAGACCTGTATGGCAGCCGCGGGCGAAATTGCAACGATTGCGGCCAAATTCATTGCAAACACCGTCGTCGTTGTCCCCCCTACCATGAGTTTCTGCTTGTTTATTGCGGCGCGCGCTTTGCTCGCCGATGCGAAACGTTTCAACACGCTCGTCGGCCCTAACTTTGAGGTGCTGCTTCGGGCCCTACGTGATGCTTCCGCGCGATGGAGAGCCGGAGGTTTGAGCATGACGAGCGAGAATGTGGCTGGCCAGTTTGCAGACAGGATTGATGCTCTTTGGCGGTCTGGGTCCCCGATTAATGTGTGTTCTGTTGCACTGCAGGAGGACGGCGCCATGTCCATGGCCGGTCCGCCGTTGCTAGATATCTTCCGCGCTAGCTCGCTGAGCACGCCGAATATTTACGACCCGAGTACGATGGGAGATGTATATAGTATGCCTAATGTTAGGTCGGAGACTTTTAATCAGATTTTTGCTTGGACAGATGAAATGGTTGGGTAGGACATGTATCGTAGGACGGCGGCATGTTGTTTTACATATCGTTTACTTTTGCAATCCATCAGCGGATGGCCGATTTAGCAGTCCAGAAAGCGCTCATTTGCCTGCCGAATCAGGCGGTAGCTGGCTTCGCCTTGCCAGGCTCGACAGTGAGGTGCCTGACAAGGCACCTACAAGCGAAGCACACAGCCCGTGACTCACGCGGTGAACCTCGCAGCTGCACCCTAACTTCTTCCCCGAATATTTATTCTTCGGTGCTCAGGATACATTCGCCTGACTCAGTGCGCCAGATTCGCATCGTATTGTCGCGTGAGCCTGAGGCTATAAGCGCCGAGTGTGTGAGAATGCGACCGACATAACTGGCCTGCTATGGCCCTCGAGGGTCTGGAAACATTGGCTCCAATTACCTTCTACCTTTGGCCTAAGATATGTCCAAGGGGCAATTTCGCCCTCGAATGTAGTCCGCACTTTGCTCTTGTTTGGTGCAAATGCAAGGAGAGAGGAATATATCTGAAGAGGCGTCGAGTCGATGGCTGAAATATTAGTACGGAGGAAGCGCTTAGCATTGTCAAGGAACTCCGACAGCTCTTTGCTACTTTGAGGCTAGGATTCAAATTAACCAGTGTGTGGCCGCCATACGATGCTATTCGACGTACATTCAGGAGTGACTCAAACGCTCACTACACCAAGAAGTGTGATCACCTACTCGATCACCTGTGACGATCCGGGCTGATTCCTAACAACTAAACCGAGGCTCGCAGGGTTTATGTTAGCAGAGAGGTCAGGGATTAGAGCAGGGTAACGTGGTCACTATTCTATAGAACTGGTAGGTTCTAGCGAATGCAATTATTAACGACTGTCTAAGTAACTGTACTAAAGGAGTGACCAGCCAGTCGTATATATACAAAGGAAATCCATAGGGAGCGTAGTTCGTTGTAGATGGATCACTGGTGATCCTCATGGCTCTGCGAGTCTGTCGTGCCTTCGTGATCCAAAGCTGATTGGCCCATCGGTCCGTAGATTACCCGGGCTCACGTGTACTTGTGAGGGATTATGTTCGCACTATACCAGCCACACCTCGTTCATAAATGGTCGTCTCCCATAACTATAAACCAAGAAAGCGCACACTCGTTTCGGCCGACGCTGTATGATGAGGAGTCCGCAATCAGAGGGACTGACGGAGAGTTACTGTCATTGTGTTGCCGACAATGTTCCCAAACCCTATGACAGAGGCCCAATGCGGAGGAACCCTTACTTTGTTCCCATCGCCGGGCACTTGAATTCCTGCTCTGTCTATCGCTCCTGCTGATATCTAAAGAACCATGCCCATTATCGCTAATAGTTTCCTGGCCAGCCAATTTATAGTGCTAGAAGAACGCGTCGTGTTCTTCTTCTCTACCCCTTTAGACCCTCCTAGAGTTCCACCTTATATTCCAATTCGTGTCATCTTCATCGGGCTTTTTCCACCAATCCACATTATGCAACAGTTGTTACGCGAAAGTGATCCCTGGCTCCAGTACGATTCTCGGGTCTATTAATACCGTTTCTCAGCCTCAAGCAGCTGCACGAATGAATCCTTCACCGTTTGACTCAGCGGAATATACGTAATACCCAACACCATCTCTGCCTTCGTTCCATTAATCTGATATACCTTCTCTAACTGCCCAGCCCCTGTTGTTCCAACCGGTAATCGACTTCTCAGCTCAGGGATTTCCTCTCGGAGGGCATCCACAGCACTCTGATAGTCGAAATGGGTACCAACCACGAAGCGCTGTCCACCTGCCTCGACTCTTTCAAAAGCCTCCAGATGAGCAGTAGCGACCACACGAACATCCGCGAAACCGGCAAAGTCGGTGGGAGGGACTTCTTTGGCATCGGCGAGACGCCACATGGCCTCAGATGACTCATTGAGGTGTTTCAAGTCTGTGATTTCCGAGACATGAGGGCCGAAGATCCAAGGAGGGCAGATTGATGAGAGCGAAAATGATGGCTGCTGACTCTTCACCCAATCCCACTGCGCTTTCTCGGCGAGGGCCTTTGAGGCGCAGTATGCGACCACCACCTCTGCTTCAGAGGCCTCGTCGTACGTCATTGGATTCCAGTCATCCTCAGCGTAGGTATATCCTGGGCGCATGCCTTTGCTTAGGTTGAGAACTGATGCGAAGGATGATGTACTGACGACACGTCGAACGTTCGAGCCATAAGCTCTTGTGGCTTCAAGAATACTCACAGCGCTGCTGATGGCGGGATTTAAAAGATCACCGGTGATAGATTTAACCTTTAGTGAGAATGGTGCGGCGACGCTGATGACACTGGTAATTGGCTTCGCTGTCCCGGCGAATGCCCCTTTGTAAGACTCCTTTTTGGTGATGTCTGGAACGATGGCTAATGAGATTTTGGACTCGTATTGCTTGAAGATCTTGGTGACTTTGGCAGCTGAACCTTCCGACCGGACGGTTCCTCTGACGTAATATCCTCGTTCCAGGGCTTGCTTGACGACGTGAAGAGCAACAAAGCCGTTGGCTCCGGTGATGAGGAGAGTCTGGTCTGATGGAGATTCCATTTCAGGTTATATGAATGACTTGACTGAGAATTCAAACTCAATATCTCAAGCTGTGTGGAGGTCAAGTTATTACGATGGTTGTGTCGTGAAAGAAAATACGCAATGAGATTGCTGTGATGTGAATTCCCATGATGAATGAAGGAACAGGGTCCAAACAACCGGAGTCCGGACAATTATATATAATTTAGATACCTCTCAACCCGGACCTCGTTTTCTAATCTCCGTATACTTCGGGCATCTATTTCATTATTGCCGTTGGCTTTATAATCAGTCCGCTTTCCAGCTTACTTGCATTGTACTCCGTAAGTTAGATGTATATGGAATTGTTTTTGCAGCTAGGCGATAAGTCAGGAAGCAACATTTCTTAACGCCGAAATACAGAGACTGACTTGACACATCCAGATGTGGGGCCGGGTACATGCGGCTAGGTAGGTAGTCACGGACTATGTTCCGGATAACAAGGATCAGGTTATATCACTGGATCAAATACGAGAAATACGAATGAGACGGTATTCAGGGACTAGGGCCACATGACAGGAAACGGATCGGATTTGTACGGCACTAGAAATTCGATGGCCGGGAAACTATAGGAGATTAATAGATATAAAATATAGGTGCAAACCTCCCCTACTTAATGTAATGACAACTGAATACACAAACGCATTCCGCAACAACATCTCTGCTGTCCGATTGAGGTCCCTCTGAGGCCATGGATTTGTTGTCCATGACCCCGAGCGTTAACCGATCCGAGAACATTGAAAAGATCCACTAGAACGGACTCGGTATTGCGATTACTTTTATGACACGGACCTGGGTACTAAGCTCTTCTTATAGCGGATAAATATCCCTCCAACCACCACTCCTTCTTAGCCGCGATTCCTATTGCTGTATTTTAACCCTCGCGTTCCAGTCATCTTAGTCCTGCTCCTAAATATCGGCAGTCTGCAACAACAAATTGGGTCTTCGTGGGATCAAATCGTAGGGCTTTTATCGCTATCGCTAGACATGATAGCTCACAGAATGGTATGGCTCTGTTCTCGATCTTCCTCTTTGAGGATACTTAACCCATAGTCACGCAGGAACTTGAATTCAGTTCCGTAATTCGTTTTCAGCCATGCTTTTTCGGCAGATGTTAAGGACCCTGCGGCTGCGGCTTGACTTTGATAAGAGGAGTGAAAAGCTGAAAACCTCTCCCGCTCGCCATGGGGCCAGAAGGCGTGAATCAGGTACTTCATGGAAGGGTCGAAAGGTGAAGGGCCAGCCTCGGGTCCGACGGGAGGCTCGCGGAGCCTTAATTCGAATAATCCGACGCCATGGTTCAGGGGCTTGACGTAGGCTATGGAGCGACCGTCAGAGTGTTTGGTGATGCAACCAGAAACTTTTTCAGAGAAGAAAGAAGAGACATTGTAATCGTCCAGAACGGGGTGTCCGATATTGTTACAAAGGAGGCTGGGGACGTGGGGCACTTTCTTTAAGCGGGGGATGCTGTGTGAATGAGGACCAGTCTTGGTCGGTGAGGTCTTAGTGGGAAGGTCGACAGTCCCGACCCCAATGACTTCGACCGAGTTCCCAAACATATCCTTAACGAAGGACTCGAAAGGGGTATAGTCGTCGCCGAACCAAGAGCGATCTTTAGCAGCACTGGTTCGGTTAGGAGGATGAACCTAACCCAATAACGAGGAAGTCAGATGGGTGGAATACTTCCTGAGCGTCAGGATTATTAGACCAAACCCAAGCGGGACAAGGAAGAGGAGCCTGCTTGTTCCTCCGAGACGATGATGCCATAGTAGGTCTGCAACTCCAACTAGATAGCGTTTCACAAAGAGAGCTTCGAGTAATGGATCTGTAAATTCGGTAGTCCCCGGACGCAGCAGGCTCATACCAATTCCCTAGCTCTTTGGGGAGCAAGGGATATTTTTCAGCCTGAGCGTACAGTATGCTGGCTGCTGAACGCTTGCCGCGTGATGATGATACTTTCAATTCCTGTTCGCCATAACTCGCTTTTGCCCCGTGGGGTTTTGATCACGCTCACGTGCCTTGGCTTGCCGCCTTGGCTTTTGGAGAGAGGGAGATTACCTCAGCTACACATCGGACTACGACAGAAGGAACGTAGCGTACTTCTGATCCAACTCTGGACAGAGCAGGTCGAGATACAGGACTTTCTCTTCAACCAAGAGGTCCCAGGAGCAACAAGCCCAGGATGCGACTGCAGCAAAGGGCAACAATAACGTATATTTTGCTTTGGCGTAGGAAGTATCCCCCACAATTGACCTGACGGGAGACTCGAACGTAGAGACGAGGAAGAATATCTCTGCAATGCTAATGGCGTACTGGGAGACCTCGATGTTGGGCTTGTGGGCTGAGACTATTGCGATGGCCCAGCTGGAGAGCGGAATTGCAAAATGTGCCGTCACAAGAATGTTAGGACAATTCCCTTGAAGCCAGCCGATTGGGCGATCAAGGGCAAAAGTCACTCTTGCGCCGTACAGTCTACCAGGTTGCGATGGTATTGGTTCGAATTGTATTGGTGAGAAAAGACGCGGCATAAATAACACGTTTAATCACAGATCAGACACCGCCAACTATTCAGTCGAGCTGGTTGCTTTGCCATTAGAAGCCAGCAGTGAGACGCGGCATAGAATTGAACGGCAAACCCTTTTCAGGGTGTTTCTGTGTCAGGAACCCAAGGAGTCGAACGGCGATGACATCATGAGGGAGACGCTCCAAGGATGCTGGGAAGCTAACTCTCTTACATCAGATCATGTGACGAGAAAGGGTAGTATATATATATGTTTATGGATAACCTCTCGCCCTTACTCTAAAGGCAGGTCAGATATCAATACTATAGTCACTCTTCTGCTCTTGCTATCCCCTAGCTCGGCTGCTGCTATGATCCTCCCACACTCTCTCACTCCCTTCTGTATGGCCTCAGTCTTTAACATACTAAGACTCCTAGACATTCAGATTTGCGCTGTCTGCCAGTGTCTATACTGTGTCTTATTTAGGACATAGGTCCATATCTTGAGACTTTGCGTGATATTTCATCCATAGACGATAGTTTCAAGGTAATGTAATGTTTGCGCGACCTAATCCGCGTATGTGTAATGCGTCAAGTCGAACAGATCTTCTGTAAGAACCTACTCAGATGGAGTCGTATGTGGCATGCTATGATACGGTACAGCATGAGATCACACTTCTCGGCGACTTGCGATCATTAGCTTTCAGCACTTCAGCTAGAGTCTTTGAAAAGTCATATGCTACTATTCTCCTTTAGCAATTTTGTTAATTATTTGGCTTGAGGCATTAATTATGCTTCTATTCACCCGCCTCGCCCGCCTTGTGTAAGGTGTGTTTACAATAGAGGGTGGGTAGGTTAAGCTATCTGTTGGACCATGGTTGTAGCCTGCTTCCATGCACAGCCCGGCTAGTGGGGGACTGGTCAGCATGTAGATTTTAGGCAGCATCGCCAACATGGGCAGAAGCAGATCGGTCGGGTCTTCAATGTTGAGGTATGTAGTAGTACTACCGAAATTCGGCACTCCATTTTTCTGAATCCTTGATACTCCTTCCGTACTACTTCGTATACTAGTCGGATATCGTAGCAGGGAGTAGCACAGGTAAGCAACTCTATCTTGCCACTATCAGTGTACCTAAATGACGATCATCTACGGGATTTGCGGAGATGAATGGGTTCTAACCTTTAAATAGTACTAGTAGCAGCCTGTGAGGACGTTTGACTCTTATACTACTAGCTTATACGGAGTAGCGCGCCAATAATTTCTTCCTATACTCCGTACGAGTAAACCGGCAAACCGGCAGACTGGCTCTGAACTCGTAGTACCACTACTATGCGCACAACAAGTAAGTGACCTCACCCACAATTATCGGTCTTCCTGGTCCGCTTCGATTACACATAGTAGTAGTATTGCCACTAAATTACGTATCTGCGCCCGGCTTATATAATATGCATGGTACTTTTAGAACTGGCGGCAGTTACCAAGTTCTCCACTAAAGATCCTTGTTGGATCAACAGAGTATTTACCATAATGATAACGTTAATAACCCGATGCTAGCGTAATCGCTAGCTAATTACAGCTATGAAATAGTACTGGATTTATACATTGTACATAGCTCCAGCAGCTCAGCGTTAATAGGTTAGGAAAGATAGGGAAATTCATCAATCAGTGACTCGCTATAGAGGCTACGCTAGGGTTGTGTTACTTATATTCCTGTACTTCACCACGCATCTATTCAACGGCAAAGATGTTTGTTCAGTTACATGCAGAGTAAAAAGTGGACAATGATAGTATTAGAAGCACTATTTGGTCCTTGTGGAGTATAGAATAATTGGTTAATTACTAAAACCGGGCGTCGGTTAATACTACTACTATTGTATTCTTGATCCCTAGCGCGTATTACCAACAGTAGGCCGTGAGTACAGTAGTTCCGAAATGGTAGGTACCAGTGGTGTTGACAAGCGCAGGGATCTACGGCGCTAACTATGCCTACGTAACAATCATTGTCAAACGAAGCCTCTGAAACCTCGAGATAGTCCTTTTTCAGGTATATAAGTTAAATGGAATATCCTTCTATTCATAGTGTTTCACTTGTCTCATCCACCTCCTTTCTCTTGATATCCAATTTATTGTCTAGGAAAGGATTTCCATTCCTATCTTTTATCATGATGCTTCGGAGCACCCTAATTCTATCCTTAATGACAGTCGGCTTTTCTAGCCCGATTATCTTGAGATCGGACAGCAATGGCCCTCCTGATAATGCCACGTTCATCTCATGCACTGAGGGGACTACGGACCCGATCTGTCAACTCATCCGCCGGCCTAGCCAGGACATTATCACGGAAATTCTGCACCCCAACGGAACTACGGAAGTGAAACGAAATCTATACACCCGTGAGCAACTGCACGCAATTCGGGTTCAGAACAATGTGACCAGCACCAAACACCAGCCTAGTCAAGTCTTCCACGACCGATCCGCTGAATTTATTAGTAATCTGACAAAGCGGGAGTCAGCACCACTACTTTGCCGTAGCGAGGTCTAGAGATGGTACGACACAAACGCCTGGGGGTACTGGTACCAACCATGGAAGCAAGTTGGCAACTGCTTTTATTGCGACCAATGCTCGGAGTTTCTCTGTCTCTGAAACCTGGACCGCGGGACTGAATATTAACTTTAATAAAGTTATCACCCTTACCTTCAGCTTCTCATATAGGCAGACGTTTGCCTTAACTGATAGCCGCACCTGCCAGTGGAATGCGGGGACAGAATCTGGGTGCCATTCAATCTGGTATCAGCCCTTGATGTCATACCACAACGGATATCCGAATTACCAGACACATGTCCATTGCAGTTCCGGCCAGGGCCAGTCTGCCCGTGATTTATACTACGACCACAACTGGGCCTGGGCCGTTGTAAACCAGGCTGGCAACAACGGAGTCAATCAAGGCAATTCGGGGTGCAATAGTGGGTGCCAGGGAAATGACCACAGGCAATGCCAATATGGAAACAGTGGTGGTCTTCTCTGGCCCCCGAGTCAAAACTAGGCAAAACATTGGAATCTTTGCCTGAGGGCGGCAAATACATCGCTGTTCATGCCCTCTTGAAAGCCCCACCACACCAACTTTCACTTCAACATTACATATTGCAAAAGCAGTTATTTATGTATATATCCCGAGACCTACGTATATATCTCAGGATTTGTGTACATATCCTGAGAGATCTTCATCATCTTTAAAAAAGAAACATAGCTCTCACTCTCAGAAGATCCACCACCTCAGTTCAGCTGGGCTAAAATGGGCAGTACTGAATGAAGTCTGAATCTCGTCCAGTCATTTTGAATTAAATATATTCCTCGTACCACTACACAAGAATAGCCTTGCCAGTAGCCTCTTTCTCAACTTCCTCGTTGAATAGGTTGAGGTTCCAACGACCATGTCGGTCTGAGATTGAGTAATTAGCATTAATCATTTCCCCACAGACTTTTTGCAATGCTAATAGACTTACATAGCCAAGGGATATTGAAGCGGCGGTGGTCTGCACCAAGTTTGTTAACGGCCTGAATGGCCTCCTCATCAAGCTCAATTTCATCAAAGTTTTCAGCAATGCGGGCCGGATTGGCCGACTTGGGAATTACCGAAACGCCTCCAAGCTGGGACCAAGCAATGAGAACCTGTGCAGGACTGATAGGCTTTCCATGAATGTTTGATAGACGTTTGGCGACAGCTTGAATTTCGGGGTGGTTGATGAGGAGCGGCTCGCCAACATCGTTATTGCCAAAGGCGGAGTAGCCAATGACGGCGATACCTTTCTTTGCGCAATAGTCAAGAAGCTCTGGTTGAGGAAGTCGAGGGTGGCGCTCCACTTGGTTGGCTGCAGGAATGACACCAGTCTCCTGTATGACCACTTCGAGCTGTATAAACAATCAGATTTTGCAACCTTCGCCAGACCGCATGTTACATCAAAGTAGCTTACCTGCCCAGGTGTAAAGTTTGAGACCCCGACACTGCGAACCTTGGTCTTGGGGAGATTAATCATCGCTGCGAGGGCAAAGTTAGATTTATATTCTTTTGTGAGGCACATGAGACTCACCTTTCCAAGTCTGTGTCGCAGATACACTCAGGTCAAGTGCAGCCTCAGGGGGCGTGACATTAGGCTTAACAGGGAACAGCTTATCACCGGGGATGAATGCAACAGCCCAGTGGATGAGATAGAGCTTACGCCCAAGCAACGTTAGCAATTTGAACACCGTATTGCTGGATATACCAGCAAAGAGGCTCGAGGAATGGGGTGCAGATTCCAGAATAGACGTACATCGACATAATCTAGGCCTAGCTCTTCAAGAGTCTCATCTAACGCTGGCTCAACGTCCTCGGGTCTGTGCTTATTGTTCCATAATTTCGATGTCACGAAGATATCTTCGCGCCTTAATCCGGGGATCTCAGTAAGAGCACGCTTAATACCTGCACCAACGCCACGTTGGTTCTGGTAGACTTTTGCCAGATCGAGGTGACGATAGCCGACCCTGAGCGCCTCGAATACGACATCAGCGACCTCATTCATAGGGGCGGCCAGTGTGCCAAAGCCAAGGCTCGCCATCTTGTGGCCGGTATTAAGGGTAATAGTTCTGCTCAGAGACATGTCGACGGTTGTGCTGTTGGCGAGAGATTGGTAGATTTGCGGTCTGTGGTTGTTGTCTGACGACGGGGAAGCATGAGAAGATATCCCCGCCTCGGAGACCTGTGCGCCTTGGAGGGGAAACCGGCGTCGAGTCATTCGGCGAGACTCGCCCCATGTTTTGCGGAGTTCTTGTGGCTCTCAGCAGGGGTTTATGCCCCAGTACATAATAGTACTGAGAAAGGCACAACTACTAGTACTAGTACAAATTCAGTCATTAGATTTCTTCCCAAAAAGGATATTCCGCTACTTGTATTTGCTCCGAAGTACGGAGTACTACTACTAGCACCGTATTCTGCACAAACATAGGTAGCTATTCATAAAGGTGTTTACACGTAATAACTCAACAATAATAGCGAGCCGTCTTGCTCGGTAAAACCTATGTAAATATTAGAAGGAGTACTCTAGGTATAATGCTCTGTACTTTATAGAACATGAGTACTGTTATTTGTAGTTTTTCGCATAGCTGAATACCAGAATAAGCCCATAAACCAATTCTCAATTTCAGGGTTGCCCTTTAAGCTTTACACGTCAATTTTAGGTAATTGCTGGCATTACAGGATAACGGTTTTCAACATTAATAACCAGCGGGTAGAGAGAAGATGGCAGTAGCTTATACAGTCAAATTTCTTGGAGAATGAATTAATATGGGGGATTGCCCCGGTACTGGTACAAGACAATACTCTAGAGCAGTACTCCGTACATGAATAATTGTCAAGTTAACTGCTACGGCAAAAGTGTAGGCCTACTGTGTTATATAGTAGTAGCTTAAATGAAGTTATATACCTTACGCGACAATAATATATGGATCGCACATCGCGGGGTTCTATGCAGACTACTTGGGGGCCATTGTTAAATCCGTAGGCTGGTGGAAACATGAGGGATTGTAAGAGAGACTGCACTCAGGGGTATCAGAGCAGATGTCCAAGGATCGTGACCTGTTCCCTAGGCACCAATCTTTCTTCAGACATATCTATACGAGAGAGCAATAGGGACGGAATTGAGGCACCCGAAGCCTATCTTTTGTTGTGACGGCTGACTGCGCGACGCGTTACGCAACACTTAGAGAGCCCCTTTGGCTGTAAGTGTGCTTTTGTAACTTGGACAGTGACCACACCTACAGCATCGACAGTGGACAAATATCGACATACTGGCCCTACCGAAGCTGGATAGACACGAATGATAACGAATGAGTTGAATTTGAGTAGGCGGAAGTGATTCCGCTTAACTAGTAAATAACGACGTACGCCGCACATCTTAACCCACGGGGTAAAGAGCGGCATTAGTCAAGTTGTCTTCGTGTTGGTCCATAACTTTTGGCATCCGCGGCTTCTAAAAGCACCGGGTCATGGACTACTGTCGAGGGAAGGCACCATTAGTAAGACTCATGCCTTTGATGGACGAGATTTTTGACTCATTCGTACACCTAGGTCTCATAAGGGGCAGAAGGGATCTCGACGCAGCGCTCAATACCATATCTATAGACCATAGAGACTACGTCTAAATATCCAATCCCATCTGAGCGCTTGGTCGAATTTGGGAAGAATAAATGCGAGTCGGCTGCTAAGGATATGATAGCTACGTAGAAGGCGGCATCAAAAGCCTAGATGCCCGTTGTGCGGAGATACTCATTACCCGTGTTTGCTCCTTATAGACTCGGGTTAGTTGGCAGGCACATAAGTTTTATAAAATACCTGGGAAGAAAAAGGAATGCTCCAATCACCTCCAGTGCATCCGTTCAAGCTGAAGTCTATGTGATACGACTATATAACAGGTGCATGATACGGAGTTTATGAGTGATATTGAGAAGGATATTGGCAAGTATACCTTCCAAACATGCTAATATCGGCTTCGGAATACACAGGACACCTGTATGATGGTGTAGAATACCACCTTTGCTACTAATTGTTGGTATTTTAAAGCTATAGGGAATATACAGCTGATTGAGAGCCACCGATGATAAATAACTGGCGAATAAGCATTTAAATTGCCCACTAGCCGTCCCCGCCTGCACTGATCAAATTAATCTTGTCAGCAGTATAATGAACCTGCCCTGTTGATTATTGTATTATAGATACGACGTACGAGATGCAGAGGAAGCCTTGTCCCTTGGTCTCTCCATTTATCTGCATTCCTGACACGAAACGAACAGAAAGTCTTACTGTTTGGCACCATAGAAGTGCAACATCCAGTTGATATATTAGAGAATTATTAAGGATGTTTGAGACATAAACATCGTGAATACATGTCATATATGAATCGAAATATTGGTAAATAACGGGGCGACGCCGACTGGATAAGATGTCGGGTCAATATGAAAACCTCCCCCAATCAAAGTCGCATTGTCTGATAGGTTGTATGAGCATCTATGGATGTTTCAGCAATGATATCCTTGCAAATGTTAATCTAAGTTTGAAATATGTTGCAAAGCTAGCCTTACCCTTAGATTTAGGCATAATCGTACGAAGTGCATCATCCGCTGGATGCCGGGAAATGGAAATCAGATCACATATGCATACTCCGAATATCGGGAGTCTCCATCTAAATACCAACTATACTATCTAGGGCTTGATCGATTATATAAATGTGAATTCTTCCCTGTATTATTGTGCCTTCATGGCTCACATCCAAAAACAACAAACTCTCAACTATTTAGTTCTTGATCTGTCACTTCTAAGCAACGCGTTTAAATACCCCTTATTGTTCACCTCCTTCACAACTTCCCAACTTCCCAACTTTCAACAACACTCCTAAAACACTCTCATAATGCGTTTTAACATCTTTCTCGTCTCCCTCGTGGCCTCCGGCACCGTCGCCGTCAAACCTCTAGCTCTTCGCCACGCTCTCATGCCACGACAGACTGATGCTAGTCAGTGCGTTACGGCCGCTCTGGACATCGTCAGCTCTATGCCTACGCCCCCTCCATCCCTTGTCTCAAATGGAGTCAATTCGAAAAATTCTTGCAACACTAGTATTCCAGACTCGCTTACCAAGGATTACTCGAGCTACAGCTCTTCCTGCTACAAGTCCAACGAGCTTAAGATCTCGTCACTTCTGTCCAAGTGCACTAAATACGCCACTGTGACCGACGTGTACGCTTTTTGCACTTCAATTGCTGGCCAAGCAACTAAAAATGTGGCTTCCCGAGAAACAGGGATGATCATTGCTGCCATTGCTACGGCCAGCGCTGGCTTTGTGGCTGCCATGATGTAAAAACATAACTAGAGCCATGGGAGAATCTACTAGCGGTATAAGTTAAACAATGGCAGCTATATTTTCGTTCTGAACTTGGGAAGGAAGGACAAGGCCACCGTTCGTGTGTCCAGCCACGAGATGAAGCTTCATCGGGCTGTGATAGATAGTTGTTTTCTTTCAATGGCTCAAAAGCCGCACTGTTAACAGTTCTTTGCGGTCATGTTTCATAGTAGCCCTAAAGTTTGTTCCAAAAATGCTCCTTCGCCATTTCTCCTTACATCCTGTTGCAATTAACGGCAAGTCTCTTGATGCCATAGTCTCCAATCATATTTAGTGATAGTACTCTCCGTCACACCGCAGTGTAATCCACCTTATTAGCTACGATTCCCCAGTTGTACACTTCAATTCCGCTGATCTAGTAGAACGCCTTAACAATCTTGGTCTACGACACTGTAGCTGCGTGTTTCAGAGCATTTCATGTACTTCCATATTCCCACCGCAAGTTGGCACAAAACCATATCACTGGATGCAATGATCCAGGCAGAATGAGGCCCCGAGATTTAGTTTCAAGAGTGTGTCCTACTTTCAAGACTCGAGCGCAAAGAAAAGGGGTTTCGAGATATAAGCAAGCGACGGTCCAGACGACTTGAGTCAAACCCCACCATAAAAAAGGCGGGAAGTGCCTGTGAGTGTTCGTGACATCCATTTGGATATGACAATATCCCAGAGACCTCACGTTAAAGATACAGGTCAGTATGCCTCGCTACTGGTGTCTCACCAGGGGGTATTTAAGAGCAAACACAGTCTGTAGTCTGTAGACGCGCATGAACTTCTGGAGGTTAAAAGTAGGTTTCGTAGCGTTGGTGTAGGAGCCACGGTGTCTACTAGTAATGTCCCCGTCGATCCGGCATTCCCCGCAAGAGTGTCACACATCCACATAGTAGATGAACTTATGTTCACTTTTCCCCGACATATGTGTGTCAATTCAATGGATCAGGTCTTATCGATGAAGCAATCTCTGTTTTACATTTGCTAGAGTAAGGACTTACCGCCATTCAATCTTACGAAAGTCAGAGCGAAAGCAGCCGAGCTTGCTAGACACGATTATCGATCATTTGCCACTGGCTCCCCACCATGTAGCTGTCATTTCGTGTAACCACCCACCCCTCGGCTAAGCTAATGATTCTCCCACAGGTCGTAGTAGATTCTGCTCCGGGCTCCGGGCTCCTGGCATGGCATGGCATGGCACCGCATGTGTCTACACTACTGCATCGTTTCGGCGCTTCTTGGGTCCAACTCGTGGTGCGCGTGTTTCATGTAAACTTGGCGCTCAATGTGGCGGCTGTAATATTTGTAATATTTGCAATGCAGATAGAAGCGATTGACTGTCACCTACTAAGCTAGGCAGCTGGAGATAAGCCCTTTGGGGCTCGGATACCCATGAGAAACCCCCGTTCATCTAGAAGACCCTCCCTTTCAGGCACCTAACTGCATACCCTTTTAGTCCTTTTTGGCTGAATGGATTGTACAAGACCCTGCATGTAGCATTGGAAGTAGGCGGCTATTCTCGTGACGTATTCTCGGTTGACACGCGATCCACGACCTCCCTGTTTCATATAGGCCGCAAAATCCAATGCGAAATGGCTAAGTGTTAGGCAGTGGTGGGGCCATTCCTCTTTAAGAATTGACCGTTCGATGTAGTTAGTTTTTACTGCTTCTTTCAACACCAATGAACAACAGATGAATCCCACGGAGTATACAAGTCGAAGATTCATATCTAGGGGGAAAGGGTGTATAGTTGATTTTACAATTGGGCTATTGTCATCATAGAATTGATGACTAACTCTCTATCCTCTCAGGGTAAAGGAGCCTTTTGCCTTTCTGTCACGTGAAATCCTCGTTCTGCCATCACAAGTCATGACACTGGCGTCTTAGCTTACGGGCTATCTAGCCGCCTTCCAAAGTAGTGTTAGGCCTTCCTTATGTCATGGCAATCAGCCAACCACCTGTATGAGTCTGCCATGCAACGTTAACCTATCAAATCCTTGTGAGAGTTCCAAAGTAGGAAAGACCGTTGACACAGAATCCTCCAATGCTGAGAATATCAGACAATAGAACGAGAATGTACAGACACGATTACGAGAGTAAGTGTTAGACAGCTAGGATCAAAATGACTGTCGATTAGATATACGTTTACTAGGAATTCATCGGTGACCGTAGGTAAGAGTACTCGAGGGAGAATTTTCTGACAATGGACATCTGTTCGCAAAAAAGTCACAATTGTTATCCTAGTCTTGTTAATGCCAAGGCTTCCCAGCATCTCATCCTACTTAGTTTACCTGAGGCCCCACGCCACATGGTGGGCATGTTACCAGCAAATCGGGTTGTTCCTGGACTGTTTTATGTGCCGGACAATATCCCGAACGGTGACTATGACCGTTGGAATCTAGTTACTAAGGCCCAAAAAGGAGATTTGATGCATCACGATGCTAAGATTTCTGGGAAGGTGTCAAGGAAGCTCCGGTGTAGATCCGGTAAATACCACCATCAACCAGAGCATGGGACGACTATTTGTCAACATGTAACCATTCTTTTCTAAGTGTTCAGTGGGGAGTGGTGACAGTGGTGGATGTTGTTTTATGTGGCTCTTCAAGGAACGGATATAAAAGGAGGGAATGTTTCCTTCGACGACTATCCTTTTGTTTAATCACATCAGACTCAGCAGGCTCAGCAGTCCTTCCTTCAGTTCAAGAACATATTGCCCACTCCTTATCTACTTCTTTTTGATAAACTCCCTCAGACTTAAAGTTATTACCTTCAATAAATATCCATCAACATGCTTGGAAAGATTGTTACCGTCATCACCTCCCTTGCAGCCATCGCCGCCGCTGCCCCTACAGGTAAACGTGCAGGTGCCATTGCGGATCGCTACGTCTTTTATCAGGGAAATGGCTCAAATGGTGCTGGGTGGCCCTCCCCAGATGCTTGGGGCTCCTACGAGGATCTATGGAATGCCAACGTACCACTGATGCAGAAATCCTGCAACTGGAACGGCTGGGGCGCGGACAACTCAGCTGATGAAATCAGAAACCTCAACACTGCCATTCGACAGGTTTCTGCCCAGACAGGTGTCGATAACCGCTTCATACTTGCTGTCATCATGCAAGAGAGCAAGGGCTGCGTTCGCGCCCCTACTACCAACAACGGTGTTGTTAACCCTGGTCTCATGCAATCCCACAATGGTGCCGGCTCCTGCGCCCGTACGAACCCTTGCCCAGCTTCTCAGATCACCCAGATGGTCTCTGACGGGACTGCCGGGACCCCATTCGGTGATGGCCTGCAGCAACTCATTCCCAAGGCACAGCGTGCCACTGGTGACTATGGCAGTCGCTCAATCTACGCCGCTGCTCGTCTCTACAATAGCGGCTCCGCTGATTACAACAACCTCAACAACGGCCTGGGCAGCACTGCATGTTATGCCTCGGATATTGCTAACCGCTTGACGGGCTGGACCCTCGCTGCCAGCAGATGCGCTGCTTAGAGGGTTTCGCTCTTAGACCGCAACCTGCCACATCTCATGTCTGAAATTTCCGAGATTGGGTTGCGGACCCCACAATTCTCTTGTTTTATATTCACTTCTCTTTTGTTTTTCGAACAAACTTTTGTGTATACCTTTTCAACTGTCCATATTCTTCCTGTCCACATTTTTTTCTGTCCATACCTTTCTTGTCCATACTTCTCTTGTACATACAAAGGGGTCATACAGTGGTTTGTAGGACATTTCCAATTCACATATTTCACCCTCTTTAGGTTATGGATGGGAACGCTTCAGCAAAGTTCAATTCTCTAGGAGCCTTCAAGTGATCAAATCAACCCTTACAGACAAGGTACACCCGGAGTCCTTCACACTCGCTCTCATGCTCCCCTTATGATTGCATGACACTCCAGTTCTATGAAAGGGGGGGCATATTTCCAACTTTCAGTAGCAGAGGCCTATGACTCTGGCATATCGTCTTCTATTTCCAACCCTTTTTTTTATGGGCAATTGAGTAACTAGAATTTCAGGCACGGCAAGTTTTTTGTTTAACAAGCTGACAACCTCAAGAAGATAGGTCCGCCAAGTGGATCGAGACGCTATTAAACGATGCTTACATTGCTCACAGAGACGGCAAGATTGGGGGAAAACGGGAGTGGCCCTGCAGACAACACCAACGATAACTATGGTCGGGGCAAGGGAGGGTGAGCTGCACATAAATCATCTATTATATTGAATACGACTGGAATCTCTTACTATTGAAGTCTTCCTGGCAACAGTGATGGCGGACATTGTCTGTACTCCGCTGGGCGAGACGAAACGCCATCACCTGTGGAAGAAGCGTTCCTGCAGAATCCGGGTGTAGAGCGGCAGAGCAAACAGTCATTTTGGGGCTCCAGATTTTAGTAATAGTATTCCAGATCAACTTTGAGAGAACTAATGGATATTGTGCTATTGGACGAGATGGTATCGGCAGTTCGATCGGCACAGAGAACCCCGCGCAAGCTGACCGGCTTACCGGATCACCGGATCATATCGCCGATCCAATCTGCTCTTTATTCAGCACATTTCCCCGCATTGTCGTGGTTCGCAAATACCACTGCACAAGCATCAACATCTACACACACACACACTCTCTCTCTCTCTCTCTCTCTAACCCAACTTCTCACACTCTCAAATTGGTCGGCCAAGTCAGTATCCACCGTCGTCTGTGTCCACCATGAGCAAAGCAGACAAAGCGAGTGTCTTGGATCTCTCCAAGTGGCCGGCAGCACAAGAATTCGTTTCAAGGTGTTGTGATTTTTTCCAAGAAGTCCAGGACCTGTAAGAAAGACCTGACGTTCTTATTGCACTGTTTGCCTTCTAGAACTAAGCAAACCACAGGACGCCAGGAAAGGATCTGGAGGCTCGACTCAATAAAGAATACGGCCCTGGCAATCCTTACTATGAGGATTTCTGCTCGTACATCAGGAAGGGATTAGAGGAAGGATGGGTGGCCGAGACAGAGCTCGATGGCCGAAAGTATCGCAGGGGAAAGATAGCCTTGCCTACAGCAGAAACAAGATATTTTAGTATCACCACAGTGTTCATGGATAGCCAGGATGAGTATTCTGGCCAATACCATGCTCATCCCTATGGGGAGATCAACTGTGTTGTCCAGATTGACCCGACGGCTGAGCTGAAGGGTATGCAGGGATGGCAGGCTGCTGGGTGGACGGCTCCTGGGCCTGGAACCCACCATTACCCGCAGGTTCGTGGCGGCGCTTTGGTTGCCTTGTTCTTCCTTCCTGCAGGCCGAATTTCCTACGCCGCAACACCAGATATGCCACAGCCGGTGTCTGTGTGATTGGTCTCTCCATGACTGGGGGGAGCAGTGATAGTCAGATGTTTAGCGGCAATAGATGCAGTACCATTTACAGTTCTTCGTGGAAGTCCTACCATGCACACAGTGTTCGATCAATGCCAGCAGTCTTGGGGCAGATGTTCCAATTTCCAGAGTCCTGTTGACCATTTCTCTTGCTGCAAGCTTGCATCTTTCTAGCCTTGATGTACTGTGGCTTCTTGAAAGAGGGCAAGGCGGTCTTTCTCCCGCTTGGGCAACTCGTCGATATCCAGCGATGACACGTCAAATAACTGCACTTCTAGCTCCTTGAGCTGCCGGAGGAAACCAGAGTTTGGGGACACCTGTGGCCGTGCTTGCAGGATCTGTCCAAGCGCTGCTCTCAGCGACAGGTCACGGCGCTTCATGAGATACGCCGCGACGACCATAGGGGAGCGCGAGATGCCTGCCGAGCAATGTATGAGGATTTTACCGCTGCCATTATTGGATTGAAGAGCGCCGTCGATGATGTCGCAGGCCGAATCACAAACCTTTGTGATGGATGAGGATGGGGAGTCGCTGATATAGATGCGGTGGTACACCACCCCGTTAACTTTTTCTGCTGGGGTCGCACCGACGCTCAAGACGTGTGATATGGAGTTGCCTTGCAAGAATGGCCCGGATGAGGCTGCTGAGCATGGTCCAAGATATATGGATGGAGACAAGATCAGAGAGGTTGTAGACCGACCGCCAGCTTTGTCCGGTCTTCCCATGTTAACGAGAAAACGTGGCAATTTGAAGATTCCTACTCGTAGAGCGAGGTGTGGGAACGAACCCCTGGATTTTTTTTTGTTGGCCTAGTTTGTTAGGCACCAGTCGCTCGGACTCTTCAAGTGGGCCAAATAACGAAACCATTGAAGGCAGTTGTGAGAATGATTCGGCATATTATTCAATAACCCATCGATTCACGTTTGTATAGAGAGCCTCGCCTCTTCACAGGATCTTGATTGACGATATTGGTTGGCCTTTGCGACAGGCCCATCCATCATGCACTCGAATATAAACGCTGCCAATGTTATGTCATAATACTCCACGGATTGCGATAGTTACTCGAAAGCTAACGAGCAAGCAACCAAGCAATCTTCCGTTCATAGTTCATTATGTCTATCAATGACGGCATTTGTAAAAACGGATCACCGGCCTCATGCCCCTGCCTCGCACCTCACCTGACCACGACAGCACGGCAGTAAGCACGGCACCTCCTTGCTTTCCCCCCACAGGCCGGCTATGCGTGCCGCCGATATGATTTATTATTTGCCCTTCAGGCCAGCGATAGCGCTATGCAATCCCTTCCACGTGGGAGTCTTCCAGTATCCCGGTTCCACCAGCGAGAATGGCCGGACTCCTACCACGCATCGGTGATTGACATTGATCGTGACACGCCGACAGAAACACCGACGGGAAACCTGATCTGGGAAAACGTGGGCTGTTACTAATACAAGTACTAGCAGTTAGTTAGTACTAATCTCGATTGAGCTATTCACCTACCAATTTCAGGAAAATTGACAGTCACCTCTTCGCATTTGTTGCGATCCTCACGTAAGTGATCCGCGAAATAGTCTTCACAAAATTAAGCGCCATATTCCAGATTTAATAATTGGGCGAATTCAAATAGAATTGACCTGCAATAACAATTACTCGGTGTAATTACTCACACACAAGTATGGTCCTCTGTAGACGAAAGTTGACCAAGCTGGATAAAGTTTCAACACGACTGAGAGGAAGCTGCATCAAGCAACTTCCCTCCTATACAATGCATACTTGTATTGCTTACCATCGACCTCACAGGGGTGGCAGCTTCCCTGCTAAGATTTATTTTGAATCATTTTCGTGCGTTTCAGAAAGATAATTCTCCACGCCGATTCCCAATACAGACGTTCAAAATCACAGCCCTGGACACTAGCCTCCATATTATCGGTCCGGCCACTATTACCATAGCAGTACGAAAGCCGAGATGACTTTCCGAGACCTCTTTTTGTGGTTTCTAATAATACCTATGTCCAATCTGTGATTTGTGTGGCAAGTCCCATGAGTTGATAAAGGGTGACTGTCCGTCCTTTTGGATCGGAACTTTCTCTTCCAAGCAGGTCTTTTACACCAATCCCTCAGAATGAGACTCACTGCTGCTCTCCCCATTGTAGGTGCGGCCCTTGCCGGCCTCAGCTCGGCCTGCGCCACTCCCGGCAACTTCATCGTTACATTCTACGGCTACCCCGACAACGATCCCCCGGGACCCGGTGTTGCTCACAACTGTGACGGCCGCAACTATGTAGCCGGAGGTTCGTGGCCCTCATTGCCCCGACGTTTTGCGTGTTTGTAAATATCGACTAATGGAATGTTCAGGCACTGGTACCTACAAAGACCCTATCACTATTGCCACCGCTCCTGGCGAACTGAACCCTTGCGAAATCGTGTATCTGCCATTCTTGACCAAGTACGCTCGTGTCGAGGATGACTGTGCACAGTGCAGTAGGTCTAAGACGAACGATAAGATGAAGGGTACAAATCTAATGTGTTTCCTAGCCACTGACTGGGCCAATGGTCAACACCACATCGATATTTGGACTGGCTCCAACAGCGTAAACGGCGGCCAGAACCAGATCAGTTGTGAGAACAGACTCACCCCTGGAGGTCGATACTCAATTGTCCGAAACCCACCCACCAACTACGGCGTGAACAGTATGGGCGCCTTCCCTAGATGCTGAGAAAGTTTTGTGACTAATACATGAATAGCCGCTCCTCTCTTCGTTGCTCCTAACACCTGCAATACCCAAAACGTCTACCCTAATAACCCTGCTCACTGCTGAACTGGCGTGTGGGACGTGTGTATATAACAATTTGGGCGTCAATTTGTGTACCAAGCCAACCACAAGATGATGGGCTATGCAAATAATGAGGTAGTTTAGATACCTGTAATAAATGAACAATGGCTATCAGATTCCTTTCCTGTAGTCTACTCATAACATATACAACTAATCACTTTACCACGACAGCACCTGGCTGTTGAGTTAGGCGCAGTTTTTTTTTGAGAAATAAGAAGGAAAAGTTAATAGTACTAACGTCGCTTTTTGAGCTTGTGATATGTATGCCCTTTAGGTGTTGGCAATCCTCTATAGATAAATATTTTTTCTGAGCAGGCGATTGTTAGGTATCTAGGTTATTTACAAGGTATACTGAATACAATTTAATCTACGGAGTAACAGGCGGTAATTCCAGCTTAAGGAGTTTGCTTCAGCGTGCAAGCCGGAACCCCCCCCCTCCCCCTCTTAGCTTAAATCGAATTAACTAAATTAAGTAGAAGTACTAATATTGAATGGCTGACTTGCCTTATCCAGGGTTATCTTAAAGTAGTAATTCCAAAATTATAGATACTCCATACTAAAAGTATAAAAAAAGGCTAGTCCAAGTAAACAGTATAAAAGTCTTTTTAATGTTTTTTTTTTACTTTATAGTGTAAGGCTTTCCAATTTAATAGAAAGCTAACTTAAGTTGTTTAGGCTAATATTGAGATTAAATTGCTTAGCTTAAATTGAATTAGCTTAGATTGTGTTTAGCGTTAGTAAGCTACGCTTACTAGGGGGGCCCTAATAGTACCTTAGTCATAGACAGTAACCAATGATCGTGTCATGTGGAGATACACGTGCTTAGCAGGCACTGTCAGTCGCTCCGACTGTTGTTCCGTCGTCCTAGCTACCTGACTTGCTGACTACGTCGCAGCCTGGCCTTCCCCTTGTCCTGTAGGTGATAAACTGGATGCCGCATAGCATATAGGGTCACTTATCCACACGCACAGTGTGGGCTAACATTTTGCTGGATTTCGGTCTCACACTTGAATCATAACAAAAAGCAATCAGTCATCTAAGTCGGGAGGCAATAAGGAGTACCTGGTGTAAATGAACACACACAATGTCACTCTCTCCATCTCCTCCTCCCTCTCTCCCTTTGGGTCAGTACATACAGCTGCTTAAGATGACACTGTACCTAATGCGACATTACCTGCAGACTCCCTTGTTTTGGAGACTGGAAAAAGTCCAATAGCATCCGGCTGCAGTCTTACTTGTGCATTAAAAAAGCAAAGCGTAGTCATATGATAAATTAACAGCTGCTAAGATAATTAGCTCACCGTAATTGCATATTTTCATGTTGTACTTCGTACGTCTATAAAACCAAGATCGCCACGTTAGCTTCGCCTCCATAGGACCATGGCTGCTCAACCTCCGTTACAAACGCAAAACATGCAAGCATCGATGAAACCTATTCTCGAATATGACAGGTGATTCTAGCTATTATTCTCTCAGGCATGGAGTTCTTGAGTCGACCATGCCTCTTCTCGCCGTCGTCATTACATCAACATCCCTTCTCTATGGTTTTGCTCTGGCTTTCTACAGACTGTATTTCAGCCCGCTCTCTAAATTTCCGGGGCCAAAGCTAGCCGCACTTACAGAGTGGTATGAGGCATACTTCAATCTATTCGCCAAGGGAGGCGGCCAATTCGTCTTCGAACTCTCGCGGATGCATGAGAGGTATGGCCCAATCGTGCGAATCGGCCCCAATGAACTACACATCGACGACCCGAGCTTCTATAACGAGCTGTATTCCAAAAGTACCTCCTTGAGACCCATTGATCGACCAGAGCGAATGAGATATGTTTTTCCTATCCCGGGTTCCACATTTAGCACACTGCATGCCGAGCAGCACCGCGAGCGGCGGGCTGCTGTGTCTCCTTTCTTCTCCAAGCAGCGAATAATGCGCCTTCACGACCACCTCTCGGCAATTACGGAGCGTTTATCACATCGATTGTCCACCGAATATGCTGGTACAGGACGCGTACTTGACATTACCCGTATGTGGGCAAGCATGACTCTCGACGTCGTTACAGAACTAGCTTTTAGTCACGAAGTGAATGCCTCGTCTGCACCTGACTTCGAGTCTCAGCTTTCCAGGGGTATAAGTGAAGTCATTTTTTCTTCTTATTGGAATATCCACTTCAACTTCATTTCGAAAGTGATTGTCGGGGCTCCGGAGGATGTTCTCGCTTTTTTATTTCCATCGTTTAAACCTTTGGTGGACTATAGAAAGGTAGGTCGCCACTTGAAGTTCCTGTGATGTTGCTAACAGAATGACCAAGTTGATACGTCAGCGCGTCGAAGATATACTTTTAGGCAAAAGTACCAAGGCAGTAGATGCCTCACATCCCACTATTTTCCACGACATACTCGCATCAACTCTTCCTCCGCAAGAGTTAACCGTCTCAAGATTGACGGATGAAGCTATGACTATCGTCGGTGCAGGCTTCGAAACGACGAGGTGGACCCTATCCGTCGCTGTTTTCCATGTACTTGAACAGCCCGATGTGCAAACTCGCCTCAAGGCTGAGCTGGCCGAGGCTATGCCTGATCCTACCAAGATCCTCGCTTGGAATGAACTTGAAAAAATGCCCTATCTATCAGGCGTGGTCTCCGAGAGTAGGTATATTTATGATCAGCCAGGGTTCTGGATTTTCTCTTCTAATGAGACTTCTATTTCCTAGGTTTACGTGTTTCTTTTGGAGCGGTTCAGCGCTTTTCACGAATTAATCGCCTTCACCCTGTAACTTATGGCGATTTGGAAATACCAGCGGGCGTAGCTGTCGGTATGGACTCCCATCACATGCACAACAACGCGGAAATCTTTCCAGATCCATCAGCCTTTCGTCCCGAGCGGTGGTTGGGGAATCCTCAAGGGCCAGGTGGCAAGCATCCTCTTTCCAACTACTTGGTTTCATTCGGTCGTGGATGTCGAATGTGTCTCGGTATAAACTTAGCACTTATGGAAATCTATGTTGGACTTGCTACAGTATTTCGCAGACATGAGTTAAAACTCTTTGAGACGGACAGCAGCGATGTAGATATGGCCTTCGACCTTGTCGTTCCTATGCCAAAGAGGGACACTAAAGGAATCAGAGTAACCGTGAGCAAATGATCACCATGTGCTGCTCATGGTTCATTCAATGAATGAAATAGTTTGTATCTAGATTCCGATACTACAATTCGTTTCATCCAAATGAACTACTTAACCAACGTCCTAGGCCGTGTTATTTCCCTCGACAAACTGCCCCTGCGCTTTTCTTACGTCAACCAAGCGGCGAGACATGAAGACTCGTCATATAATTTGCTGATACATTCTCTCCTCAAATCATTTCTTAGTGCCCGAGTTGACTGATCCAGCACCAGTGTTACCACCCTTCGCCAAGTCGCAACCAGCCCCAGCATTCGAGTTTGCCCAGCGGTCACCTGTGGATTGTGCACGAGCAGCAAATCCACCAGAGGACATATCTCCACCGCTTTTAGCCTGGAACGCAACGTCTTGTCAAAAGGGTTTGCGATCAGTGGTGGTATGGCGCATTACCTGCGAAGCCTGGATTCGTGAAGAATCCGACTTGGTCATCTCATGCTTGGGCATGTTGAGGGTTGATTGTGTAGGACTTGGTCAAAGATTGCGCGTAGAATTTTAGAAGGACTGAAGAAAGCTGAGACTGCAATGATCAGAAGAGTGTGAATCTTGTGATAATAACATGTACAGAGACAGGGTTTTATACATGGTCCCAGCTCCAGGCACATCGTGTCAGTCACGCCCAGATGACGACCATCCCGACCGAGGCAAAGCGGGCACCAATGGCCTGTTTCTGCGGGAGGCCCAGTAATAAGATAATGCTGCCACACGCAAATAATCATTGGCAGAAACATGAAACTTGGGATAATGGTGGTGTTCCAGGTCTGGGGTGATGCCAAAGAAACGAGGCTTAATGCACATTGTCAGATCCAATCATCCTACAGAATATCATCAAACATCTAACTCGACGCTCTATTAGCGTCACTTGTCCAACATTGTGCTCAATTTTAGACATATGGCACTAAATAAAGGTCCTTTACCCCCGAGTATGTAGGTTGGTCTTAGGGGACCTGTAGATCTCACCTTTCAAGCATGGCATCTACATGAAGACCAATGCTTGGCCAGCTTAAGCAGGGGCTCCTGATGGTTGCACAAACATTACCAATATGCCTGTAATGCATCGAGGTTCCTCACTCAAGCGACTCGGTATAGTTCGGAAAGATGGTAGTATGGGCGTGGGTGTAGAAGGAGGAGACGGAATCTAGTTCTGCTTCTGAGAGGTCTCTGGTCATTGAATTGGCTCGCCATGCATCGACCAAGATTAGTGGGACCTCAACATCACATTCCGAAAAAACAAACATTCATTGGAATGTTTCTTTAGTATAAAAAGGCCGGGATGGATGGTGGAACATGCAGACCACGAGAATGGTCGAATCATTGATGCGGGAGGCCTTTGAATGGTGAGCGGGGTTGATGCCAAAGCTGATATCACGAAGACTCCCTTGAGACACTCACAGCACAGAAAAAATGGTTTTTCGATTCAGACTGGCTGTGTCAAAGGATTACTCTACCGCCCTGCATACTCATCTGGCCATAGAGAGGGAATTTACAGTGGCCCTGCAAACAGTGGATAGAGGTTTTTGGCGTTGCTGCAATAAGAAGGGTACTAATATTTGATATTAACCAAATTGAACAAGGACACATTGCTCAAGATAGCACTGTCATCAAGGTGTTGACGAAGCTATCGTGTGAAAGATCATGCCAATGACGTATGCTTGGCTTTTCCCCTCCTTTGTCTGTTCTTGTCCCTGCGAACTGCCTTCCTGGTATGGCGATAACACTTGGCTCTGGCATATGGCGTCTCTGTCAGCAAAGAAGCTTGACATGCAAAACAGTGCAACAAATGCGCTACGGTGATGTGACGACCGAAAGTGGAGAGTGAGCTCTTCAGCTGTGTCGGAGAGACTCTGTAACTGGCCAAAGAGCCCCATATAATAGAGATAGGCTTCGTATGTAGATACGGAGGATCGGAGAATTCTACTAATTTGAGGTGTTTTCCGAAGCTACCATTTATTAATGACTTCTGCGTCCGGATTTTCTTTTCTCTATCGCCACTATCTGTCCCAACCATGGCTTCCAGGAAGGTAATTTTGGTGACAGGCTGCTCTGCCGGCGGCATCGGTGCCGCCATCGCGCTCGCTCTGGCTCACAAAGGTCATCACGTCTTTGCCACGGCGCGGAACCCGTCCAAAATCCCCGCAGAGCTCACGCAGCTTTCCGTGGTTTCAACCCTTGAGCTCGACGTCACATCTGCTGCTTCGGTAGAGGCTGCCGCAAAGGCCATCAGCGATGCCACGGAACAGCAGGGCACTCGTGGATTGGATGTGCTTGTAAATAATGCTGGTGTCGGGTACACCATGCCGATCCTCGATATCGACTTGGAGCGCGCGCAGAAGGTTTACGATACCAACGTCTGGGGGTCCATCAGGACAATTCAGGCGTTCGCTGACCTTTTGATCGCAAAGAAAGGCCGAGTAGTTAATGTGAGCAGTGTTGGCGCCATATTCAACTCACCATGGATCTGTAAGCTGCTCCCTGGCCACCTCCTCACTTGAGTGAACTACAGCGTTAATCACATCTGCAGCAACATATGCATCTTCCAAGGCAGCACTGGCAAGTTACTCTAATACGTTACGCATGGAGCTGCGGCCGTTTGGCGTCAGCGTCATCACGGTCATGGTAGGGCCTGTCGATACACCATTCTACAGCAATTTGCCAGCGCTAGAACTTCCGCCTGCATCTCGCTATAGCACTATCCTAGACGCTATCATGCCCTGGAGTAAAGGCGAAATAGGCGTTGCAGGTAGCACTGCGGAAGAGATGGCAGAATCCTTGATTCCAGACATTCTCAACGAGGGAAGAAATGGGCAAGTGTGGAGGGGCAAAAATGTTCCCTTCATCAGGTTTGTGTCAGAATGGTTTCCCAGCTTTATCCTCGTAAGTGGCATCCTCAGCACATCGAACAGAAAATGGTGTTCATGTTCATACACAGTCTAACATGCTCCCAGGACCGCTTGATATCCCGTGGGACGGGCGTAGAGGAGTTATCCAAGACGGTGAATGGGTATTGAGAGACAGGGAAACAACCTACATACCATCACCCCGATAACACCTGACTTGGTCTGCCGAAATTGTGTGTGATGGATTGAAGATGAAGGGGCTTTGAATAGAACCATCGTTTAAGACCACACAGGCTTCGGAGTTCCCGGGTTCATTCGGGAGTGCTGATTATCCGAGACGCGTCTCCCCGCCACTTTCCCGTGCATCATCCATCCGGTTAATCTCTATCTGTACTCTGTTCAACCAGTAGCCCAAGAGGATAGGAGCTGAATAAGAGGTTAAATGTTTCCGTTCGTTTCCCTTAGACGAAATGGCGGGAGGCGGGATCCGGGGCGTCCCTAAAGCAGCCCCATGCCACCCTGTCCTGCATCACAATTCCCAACTGTCATGGAGGACAATAGCAACCCGAGACTCAGACTGAAAGATCTCGGCCATACAACATGATCCTGAAACGCCTAGCACAAAACTAACCGGTACAACTATCATGGGATAACAACAGGACCTGTTACTACTAACCGAGATGCCTCCGCAGCCACGTGTATGTGGGCGAGGCTTATTTCCCGCTTGTGATGGCGTGGGCGCCGCCTTGCCGCAATCAGTTGAGATCCTGCAACATGCGTTTTCCCCACTAGCGGCTGAACCACCCTCTTGTTTGATGGAAGAGTCTAGACTTGGCCATCGTCTATTGCTACAGTATGTCCGGCACCAGAGGGCGGCGTGTTTAAATATCGCAAGGCGCCCACTCGCCGAGGGAAGAACTTGGCACCGTGAGAGCGATCATTGCCTGTAACAGCATGTCAAACTACGAACAGCCACCTCCTCTACCTCCAAGGTATGGTCCGTATGGGAACGGATCGGTCCCTCGCCCTCCGCAGGGACAGGCGAGTAATCAGCCTGCACCACAACCTTACGCAGGCAACACGCCGTATGGTCATTCGACATCTGCGGCCTCAACCGTGTCTAGTCCAGCGCCGTATTATCCCCCTCCGCCTCCGGGCCCTCCACCGGCAGCGCAGTCCAACCACTCCTACAGCCCTTATCCCGCGTCTTCAGTCGTTTCCAACGTCGGAGAGACGATTCCCCATCAATCTTATCATCCTCCTCCCCTACCTCCTCGTCCCCGGGAGCAGCAGCAACAGAGCCCATCGTCTTCCTACTACCCGGCATCAGCTCCTTATTATCCGAGCCAGAACAACACTCCTCATGCTTCTCAGAGATATTTTGGGCAGCCTTCTCCGTATTATCCTCCTCCGCCCCAATCCGTCCCATACACCCCTACTCCTATCAGCCCTGCTCCCCAAAGCCAATATGCGGCGCCGCAAATCCAGTCTCCCGGCTTTTATCCATCACCGCATTCACCGGCATCGCCAAGATATCAGTCATACACATCAGTAAACCGGCCTCCTCAACAGCAAGCGGGACAACCAGCTTCACTACCACCTGCGCCACCCTTGAGCCGCCCTCCTGTTTTGGCCCATGACAGCACGGCAGGTTACTATCCTCCTCCTCCGCCATCAGCAGGACAGCAACAGCGACCCCCCCAGGCATCAAGCCACCAACCACATTATCCTCCATCATCAACAGGTGCTCCAGATCCACAAACACCTAGGTCGGACTACCAACAAGCTCCCTATCCTCTGCCTCCACCAGCAGGCTCTTCATCGGGAGGACAGCAACCAAACCCGCCGACCGCTCCGCCACAGCAGAACCAATATCCCTCTCCTCCACAACCACAACCACAACCACAACCACAAACACCAAGCTACCAACAATATTATCCTTCCCCAGCCGCAAGTTCCCTCCCAACAGGTATACCTCCACCACAACACCCTCAAACGCCAGGCTACCAACATCATCAACCTCTACCCCCTCCCCCACCTCCTCCAGCAGTAAGTCCACCTGAACAACAAACTCCGGTGTCCTTACGTGCAAGCTATCCGCCGCCTCCAGGCCCTACGCCAACAGCATATCCACAAGCAAACAGCCCTCATACACCCGCGCCACTGCCACAGACGCAAGCACCACCAACAGATGCAACAGCTAATTCCAGGCAGGCAGGCCAGCCTTCTTACACGGAGGCCCCTGCTCCTCAGGATCCTGTTGCTGGAATCTCTGCACAGATGGATAAACTCGACATGGGCACTGCCACTCAAGGTCCGGCATCTCAGCCCAGCAGGGGAATCATCAATGACGATGTCCCCAGGCCTCCCTATCCTGTTCGTGCCACTGGCACTCCGCTTGATACTGTGCCTTACTGCCCGGAATCGAGGGCCGTGGACTATTCGCTCCATTGGTATCAATTACCTGACATACCGGATTTCCTGACCTGCACGAAATGCCACGCCGATCATGTCAAAGGCACACAGCTGGAGGATAGATTTGAGCGTATCAAGCGACCCAACGGCACCTATTCTACCTGTTGTTTCTGGCTTCCACGTATCAAAGAAATTTTGTGGCCCCAGGCTGTTCGGAGCGGGAACATGGATGCTCTACGCGCATTCATAACGAAGCGCCTAGACATCCGGGTTTGTAAGGGACAAACTCTCGTGCCCGCATCCGAGAGCATCAAGTGGTTTGGCATGACCAACTCCGAAATTGTCGGCTTTATTTCATGTGAGGCTTGCTACGAGGACAAGGTGGTGAACACCAGCTTCGAGTCAAGGTTTAGTCCCTACCGCAAGCAGAAAGAAGATGAGAAGTGGAGGTGTGACCTCTCCATACCGTTCATCTCACGCGCTGTCCTGAAGATGGCCAAACACAATGACTGGTCCGGATTTGTAGCCGCCTCAACCCGTCGTTTGCAACTACCCAAGTGTGAGGGCAAGGAGGTGCAATCCAACAGCTGCAAGTGGTTTGTGCCACGTCACGAAATTGCGAATGTGCGTGCATGTGAGGCTTGCTACATGGACAGGTTGGAATTGACCAGATTCGAGAGCGAATTTGAGCCCCACGCGATACCAGGGAGCAGCCTAGACTCTTTCGATGCTTTGATCTCTCAGCTCACCCAGGCCTCTCAGCTCTGGGACTGCAAATTGTCGGATTCCAACCTCCCAATGATGTTTGCGGTGGAGAGTGCCATTGAACAGCGTAATTTTTCAGTGTTCCAGAATGCAGCAAGTGTCATCTGCAGTCTCGTCCCCTGCACAGCAAACGGCATCATCCGCGGGAACTGGTGGACTTTGTCCGGAGGATGTGAAAACTTCGACATATGCGAGGCCTGTTATGTAGGCATCCTGGGTACTGGTGGTTTAGATAAGTTCTTTGAGTCAGTACAGCACCCGGCCGATGCGACACTGGTATGCGACTTTTGCCCCGCGAGTCCACGGTTTAGCCAATATCTCGCGAAGTATGCGGAGGCAATTGACAAAGGTGTCTTCAGCTACTACACTGACTACGTCAGGAAATTTGCAACAGTTCATGCCTGTCCGGGTCTCGGGGCTATCGAGAAGCGAAAGTGGTGGGGTTATCTGGAGGCTTTGTTCTGTCAAGACTGTTACCTGAGCTTTGTGGTCGACACTCCACTCGGCGACTCGGTGCCAATCAAGGGGGAGTACGACGAGCGCGCTCATATATGCCAGATCTGGTCGCCTCGTATGCGCAAGATGTGGTTGGAAGTCTGCGCCGCTGGTAACCCAGGATCAGAAGAGTCGCAGGCTGCACTCAAGGAGTTCCGAGCTTTTGGCACGAACCGACAGCAGGTATACTTGGCGACAGTGCCGCAAATCAAGTTCATTCGGAAAATGAAAGAGCTCAAGATGCAGAATGCGATGCATCAAGGTCTGCTGAGCGTTATGTACAACGGTATGGGGGGCATGGCGATGGTATCGGACACAACGGATGGATACATGCATGGCAACAGCCAAATTGGTTGGCATGAGACGTGGCAGGGGGCGCATGGAGCACAGTTATTCCAAGATATGCAATCTGGCTTTGCGAACGCGAATCGAATGGACGAGTGGATGCAGATTATGCAACTCGAGACGATGTGGAAGCAGGTTGAATAGAGCCCACGGTATGATTGATGATCGTGTACTATGGAAAAAATTCATCTTTACGATATGATTTGTTCTACGCGATTTCTAAACTGCTGCTTCGTGAAGGCTGGATCGATCAAAGTAGTCAAGGATGTCTAGACAATCGCAATCGCATTGGCAAGACTGGCAATGCCGCCTGAGACGGGATTCGGCATGCTTCAATCCGATTCATGTCCGGTGCATTTATGCAGATGTTCGATTGGGAACTTGAGGCAAATTTGTCTCTTGTCGACTATCCGAGTGAGTCGACAGTCAGGCATCTCTAGCCATCTGGATTTGATAAAGTTGCAAAATCTCACCACATCTCGTGTGGGGCGTGTCAGAGGGTGCCTAGATTCGTTGCAGAAGAGAGCACCAGACACTTCGATGTGTATAGAGTAGTGGGGGGGTCCGGACAAGATAGCTACTAGCCGGCCACACGGAAGAAGCTCGTGTCTAGGTGATTTTATTGATCTCTGAGGTCTTCCCTCTTCTCCCGGGCTTGATACCCTTTTATACTTGATCTTGGCCACCTAATAGGTGTCATGACCCCGGCAGTTGAGAACCCCGACAAAGAGCAAGCTAGAATCGCCACGTACGCACATTATTCAGTAACCCTGTCACCTCCCTGATTATTGATGTGATGAAATTTCGGACCACCGGACCATAGGTTCTCACGATTATTAAATCTAACGTGTAGAGTTGAAAGTAGACAAAACAAATTCAAGGAGACGGAGTAGTCCGCCCGGAAGGGAAACGGGACTTCCCGCCCACTCTCAAGCTGAGCCTCGGATGTAGACGGGGCGATTACTGATTGTGATTCTTGGCTCATGAATGCATTTTGACGGTAACACCAGCAACCTGGGGTGAAGTTTTCCATCCTGGACAGTATACATGTCGATCTAGTCGTTTTTTATTCGTGGTGGCTTGTAGCTTGAGATGTTTCTAACTTTCCCACATACTCATGATACTATTAAAGCGATATCCAATGTGAACTCCGTGTAGGAAAAGAAATCCAAAAGTTGCGTGACCGAGCCAGCACCAACTGAGCGAAGCTATTCCTCTAGATACTAATTTGCTTTCTGTATTTTCTGCCACAATAATACCGAGATTTAATATTTCCCGCGGTCCAATTAAGCGCTATGCTCACGATCATAGTCATCGCCTTAGGGGGAGACGGAAGCATCTCCGCCATGACCGGCTACAACCGCTATTATGTCAAGTTGTTGGTACATAGGGCGGGACATCCCGCATCTTGTTTCTCAAACGCCCGTTTCCACAGATTTTCTCGGACCACGTAAATCATCTTCTCCAGCATTTCCGCCATCACAGGAATATTCGGAACAGCCAAGATGCTTCTTAATCGTGATTACCAACCGTCAACTGATGGCAAATCGCAAAATCTCTCCGTCAATCTTCACGTCGACAATGGGTATTAAAGGCGCCCGACAGCCTGGGTAGAATCCCATCAATCAACAAACATCCATCTCAACACAAGCACAGTCGCCAAGGCATAACATTATCATCAATCGAACTTCCTGCTTCCAATCCGTCATCATGAGTCAAGTCACATATGAAGCCTATCGCGGAACGACGGAGATCACCCCTGCCCGCCAGATCATCACCAAGCAACTGCGTCCCAACGATGTCTTCCTCGAGATCACCCACTCTGGCGTCTGCGGTACCGACCTTCACTTCAGACACAAGGACATTGTCTTAGGACACGAGGGCGTTGGTATTGTCCGACAGGTTGGCGAAGCTGTGCGCGATCTCAAAGTTGGAGATGTTGCCGGATTTGGTTACACCCATGAGGTCTGTGGTCATTGCGACAATTGCCTATTAGGTAAGTACACAGCTAAGCGATCTGAACTGTTTCATGTCCTGGTAGAAAGTGCTAATGCGGATCATTCCAGGCTGGGACCAGTACTGTGATAAGGTCGTTCGTTACGGATTTGCCGACTTCGATACCGGAAGCTTCTCCAAGGGTGCCGTTCTTGACGCTCGCTGGGTCTTCCGCATTCCAGATGGTCTCGATCCTGCTTTCGCCGCCCCTCTCATGTGTGGCGGCGGCACCGTCTGGACTGTCCTTGCTCGATATGGCATCCAACCCACGGACCGCGTCGCCGTGATGGGAATTGGCGGCTTGGGTCACTTGGCTATCAAGATGGCTGCCGCCATGGGCTGCCATGTTGTTGTCTTATCAAGCAGTGAGTCGAAGCGCGAAGAGGCCTTTGCGTTTGGTGCCAAGGAGTTTCATGTCCTCCGCAATGGCGAGAAGTTGAAGGAAGAGATTGCGCCACTTAACCATCTCTTGCTGTGTGGCAGCTCCAATGCTGATTATAATACGTACGTTGAGCGAAAGCAGATTTCTGAAATTGGACCTTTGACTGACATATTCTTCTGGTATAGACTGATTCCCCTGATGGCCGCGAACGGTACCATCTACCCTCTCACGGCCGACCTTGATCCTTCCCAGGTGGTGCTCTTCCTATTGTCTCTCAATGCTGTCCGCGTTCAGGGCTCTTTGGTGGTTTCATCAGCGGATACGCGGAAGATGCTGCAGTTCTGTGCCCAGCATTCCATCACGCCCCAGATCCAGAAGTTCCCTCTGAACGAGACTGGCATCGTTAACGCTATGCAGTCATTGAAGGAGGGTGCCGTGAGGTATCGTGCCGTCCTCGTCGCAGAAAACTGATGGACATGTGGTGAGACAAGTATTTTAGAATACGGTATCGAGCATAAATGAACCGAATAAGACCAATTAGACGACTGATTGCATGATGACTCGTCCGTTTTGCGCAGTGAATTGTGTCGTTAACAGCTCGTGACGTTCGTCAAGATGGCACTTAGGAATGAAACGATATGACGGAAACCGATTGGCCAGATCTATGTCGATGGCTCGTGATCAGACCCATTATAGTGATGTACCAACTCCGTTTGCCTTGTTAAACCGCTGTACCAGGCCAGCAAAGGTGAAGTGTACACCTCAGCAATTGTAGCTGATAGCATAGGTTATACAACCTCCATCCGATATATAAGTGAATAGTTAAGTGGGAAGCACGGAGTAAGTTGAAGCTAATTAAGCGTTTCTCCGTATTTTGGGCTCGCGCTGACAAATATATTGATGTCATGTTGCCACTGCCACCATCACATGACGCCACTAAATAGGCCTCAGCCGATATAAGGGATGGCGTCGCGCTTCAAGAGCTTTGAATGAAGGTAATTGGACTGTTGCTTCAATTCCTAACATTTCCCCAAAGTCTCTCAGTCACCAACATGGACGGGGGAATACCGGCGACCTCTCTAATGGCAGATGCAGCGCAGTCCAATCAGCCTCAGCATCGAAGGCTCAAAACCCGATCCAGAATCAGTGCTGCCTGCGTCCGATGCCAAAGGCGGAAGATTCGAGTATGTTCCAATTTGCTTGGCAATGCAAGCCACACCCATCATGCATGTCCGACATGAATGACCAATATGCGCATAGTGCGACGGTATACTTCCCTCCTGTGGTGGCTGTCAGAAGGCTGGTGTACGCTGTGTTGATGGTGGAACCTCGCGTGAGGTTCCGCGAACGTAAGTCTCATATCTAAAACTGGTCTATATTTTGGTTGACCATGCATCTCCAGTTACCTGTTGGAACTTGAAGCGCGAGTTGCGTGGCTGGAGTCCATCGTTTGCGACAGATGCCCTGATATTGATCTCACTGCAGGGCCTGGTCGGCCTTCACAAACAAAAGCGCGAGTGACTGAGCCTTCAGAGCGTCTGTCTTCCCATTCTTCACAGGGAAACAGCCCGACACACGAAATCACGGAACAGATGGGTCTGATATCTGTCGCCGCAGGATCTGAATTGCGGTACCTGGGGCCCTCTAGCGGTCTCTTTTTCACGAGATTTGTCCTCGAGGGTCTGTCCCGAGCAGCAGAGGTTGAAGCATCGAACCTCTATCGCCACGATCTAGAGTCGCATGATGATGCGTTAATTCCCAGCGATATGGTTGAAGTCCAAGCAAAAGAAATTCCCGCTGACAGGAGACACACCACTTTACTCTCTAAAATTTATTTCGAATCCGTCCACCTACAATATCCCTTTTTGCATGAGCCTATATATATGGATGCCGTTCGCAAATTTTATGACGGTGTCAATCTCGAGCCTGAAGAGGAGTTCCATATCCTTCTGGTGTTGGCTATTGGAGCAACACTTCTCTCTCGTCGGTCTAGAAGACCGCTGTCGGCTGAAGGCTTTTACGCCTCCGCTATGCAGCGACTGGATTCGGTCTTCCGGGTGGCCTCCCTTGCTGGGGTTCAGTGCATGTTGCTGTTGGAAATGTATACCATGCATAACCCATCATCTGGCTTGAATCTGTGGACACTCCACTACCACTCGTTGTCTTCTGCCTTGGAGTTGGGACTGCAACGTGATGTCCAGGGGATTCGGCACTTCTCCCCCCTTCAACAGGACATTCGGACGAGAGTGTTCTGGTCAGTGTACTGTATGGATCGTTTGCTCGCCATAACAATGGGACGACCGATTGGAATTTTGGATGAGCAATGCGATATGAGGGTGAGTCGCCATGTCTCTCAAGCAGACACTGCCCGCTAATACGATGACTACAGCTGCCAATGGAGTTAAACGATAATGAGACACAAGAACGAGCTGGGCCAGTTACGCAAGATACTGGGACTCTCACCAACATGACCAGTGCTATCCACCTCTTTAAAATGGCGAGATTTAGATCTGAGATCAAGTGCGTGCTGTACTGCGTTGATCGAAATTATCCGCCTTACGCAACGCCATCCATCACCGATATCAGTGCATGGCATCGGGACTTTTTGAATCGCTTGCGAGTGTGGCGACACGACATCCCTAAGCACTCAGAGGGTGATCCCCGGCGCTTCATGAACGACGTTTGTGAAATAACATACCACGAGCTCATCATGCTGGCACTTCGTCCAAGTCCTTTGTTCCAGCAACCGACCAGGGCGGCCATTCACGACTGTTTCGTAAGCGCCATTGAGTGCATCAAACTATATGCCAAACTGTACCGGGAAAACAAACTTCAATATGGTTGGATAAGCGTCCATTCGCTCTTCTTGTGTGTAATAACGATATTTTACTGCGTCTGGACACCGAACGGTGTCGCCAACGAGGTGGATTTCGACACGCTGACCGGCGCGCTCAAGTCAGCTTCCGATATCCTCAGTGCAACAGGAGAGTATTGGCCAGAAGCGACGCGAAGCCGCGATGTTTTGGATCACATATTTGCTGCGACGATGAGGCGCTTCTCGCAGAGACAAGATCAGGGCGGACAGCGGTCATCATCATTTCCATCCATGGAGCCTGTAGTTAATGCCGTCGGACAGGAACTGGGTCAAAGTAATGCCTTGGATGCGGAATTTGCCTCGCAGGACTTTTCAATGGCGGATATTCCTGTCGGGATGCCAGTCAAATTCCCTCCTTATGCTTCCGGGTCGTTGGATTCCTTCATGTCCACGGATTGGTTGTCGTACTTTATGAGTTCGGAGGAGTATGGGAACACTGGTCTGGAGGGGCTTGGGAACTTCAACGCCATGCCGAACACGCCTAGATAGATATATTTATATGTCAAAACTGTAAAAGAACACATCTGAGAGACGTGAAGCTGTTATGTAACAAGAGTATTGCTCTATATCATTACTTCGTCCATGGACGTTGGTTTGGAGAATAGGTACTCACAGCAATGAATCCAGGGTCCCGAAGCCGCCCCCCTAGTTGGACTCCAGGCCCTCAGAAGCCTAAAAGGGTCAGCTGGGGGCCCTAAATGTGGGTGGCGGCTCGCTACCCCAGACTAATCGTGACCCCAAACTGATGGCGCCAATAGCCTCGTCTCCCCCTCCTCTGTCTCGTCTGCCTCCTCTCTTCTCCCTTCATGAGGCTTCATTGTCTACACATGTAGGAGCATCTCCAATCTGTGTGGCCAGACGACGACATGTCCTGGTTTGCCATGGGCTGGCTCTGTCGCTGAGATTGCCTGAGTTTACCAATACCCCATCACCAAGCACATGTCCTCGACAGAGAATCCGTCGTCTCCTCTAGGGAGTCAATCGAACGCGACAGGCACGAATGCGCCACCCGAGAGGCGAAAGAAGAAGCGCATCAGGAACTGGACCGCAGATGATCGCGCAGCTCACCGTGTCTTTGAAAAGTCACGTAGAGAAGCCTTCAAGGAACGGCTGACGGTATGTTGAAGTCTGGACATGGATAAGCAAGCCTGGGGGGCATTGTGGAAGCATTTCCTAATGACAATTGAGTGCAGACTCTGTCTAGGCTTATTCCGACACTCAAGAGTACCGATCCAAATCGACTCTCGAAGCATGTTGTCATTGACGAGAGCGTTGCACTGCACAAGCTGGAGCAGCAGAAGATTGTACAGTCACTCCAGCAAGTCGACCAACTTGTTGCAGAGCGAGATGAGCTCCTTTCCGAACTGAATAGTTGGAGAGCTGGTGCGGGTCTTGAGGCCCGACAGGCGGGCTTTGTACCCGACGATCACGAGGGCACCTCCATTTCAGCCAGCTCAAGGGCACCAGCCCCGGGAGGCAGTGATTCTACAGACGGTCTTCCAGACAATCACAGGAGACACAGTGGGCAGGCCTATGTCGAGGAGCAGGCTTCATTCATAACGTCGGATCCTGTTACTGCGGTGGATTCAATCCTGCTACCAACGGCGGAGCCAGAGCTGCCACCAGGACCTGTTGATGTGCCATGGATTTCTCCCAATTTGAACTTCAATCTGCCCAATTCACTCGATATTGGGCCTACATTCCATAACATGGTCGCTGTCAAATCACTGGACTTTATGCAACTACCGATGCCTTTCGATGTACCGGCAAATGAACTACGCGGTGAAACTTCACGTTACGACGCTGGGGCAATGGTTCCAATTGTCGATCCATTATCCTTTCCAGGCAATTCATTCGTGTATAATGGTTGAGTCCTGATACAATAGGAAATCGCACAATGAAATACCACCATTCCACACCCAGTTCGTGTCATCCATTTAAACGACTTGAAGCGTCGTCTCAATCTTGTCCTTGCTCTAGTTCCGGCCGCCTGTGAAGAGCTCCAGAGGAGTGGCCAGCCCCTCCTTGGGGTAGGGATCAGCCTCAATAGCTTTCGTCAGCTCCTCTCCGCCGTTAGAGAGATAGTCAATGTCAGTGATAGCCAACTTGGCATCCCAATTTGCGGCACATGAGGATCGATGTTCGCCAGCGTTTTGAGTTGCTCGGGAACGGGGGCAGGGTTCCTATAGACACGGGCTGGCTTCGGTAAGCCTTCTCCGGGCTGCTTGATGGCGTTACACTTGACCTTGGCAATCTGGTTCAGCACAGAGTGGCATCCAAGCTCTCCAGCAGCCATGGCCTCCTTGGTAGAGATGAAGAAGCTCACCGGGTTAGACCCATAAACCAAGGCAGAAATATGGAGTCGGTCGGGTCACTTACCTGGTGTTCTTCAACGGCTGCTCCTTGCCGGTCTCTTTGTACAGGCATCGGTTCATCTCAAGGATTCGGTAGAGTGGAGGACTTATGGGATGCTGGGTTGCAGGGTTATCGGTATCGGGCCAGAGGGTGTGGTCATTATGTGCTCGTGTCTCTGGACAATCCATCAGTTCCGTACTAACAAGCTTTCACACCGAGCTGTGGTCTTGGATATACCATTGTAGTATGGGCCGATGTAGAGCATACCAACCTGGCTACACGCAATAGCCTGGTGAAGACCGAACAGGGCTGTACCAAAAGTAGGGATCCCCTCCGAGATGAGGGCTTTGGTGGTGTTAAGGGCCTATCATTCTTATCGTTAGTGCCTGGGAGTGGCCGTGATGCGCATTGAATGGATAGTTGTACGTATGTACGTAGTATCACGCGGGTATATATTGCCAACCAGCTCTTGCCCTTCACTTCCTTGGTAGTTTTCGGAATGTCTGAATTAGAAGGGTGGCCAAGCTGTGTATCTACTCACAACTTGTTGCAGAAACCTTCGGGGTCTTGCTGGATGAACATATGTTTGGCATAGTAAGGAGCGACCTAGACTCATGAATCATTCGACATGCTCTTTAAACAAATAAATAATGCTTATTGCTCTAGAGATCGCGCGAATGATCATTTCTCGCATTAACGGTGTGCTTTGCGACTACTGTATTGAAAATTACCTGGGAAACACTTCTGACTATGGAGGCTCTCGTTGTGCTGGACCAAAGATGTTCGCGAACCCCGGGTATTCATACTCTGGCGTGTGCAACCTGGTTAATGGTTTTTTAAGGTCGCTTTTTGAGAATTGTGTATATAAAGTGAAGAGCTGAGAGGGTTTGTTGAGGTTCAAGGTCTTCGAGATGTGTTGATTATTAACGATGTGTGCTATGATGTCTTTTCAACTGTAAATATATAGGTACTACATAATAGTCAGCTTTTATACAAGATATACTGCCGATTTATTCACATCTGTATTATAAAACGGACTTACTACCCAATTTGCAATTAGGCAAGTCCCAAATCTTAAAAAAACACATTGAAAGAAGTAGTGATTCAATCGTGATCCGCTTTGAAGGCATTGCCAAGCTCGCACTGTCCAGTTTCTAGTATTTGGGGGAGTGCGGGAGGACTGTGGGGAGGATTAGAGGATTTTGCGACATGACCCCAGCCATAAAGTACAGTATCCGCATATGCTCTCACACGTTGCCGGAGCGACACAGATGGTTGGCTGAGGGAAAACATAGATTAATAACCACAGATTATCATCTTCAACCTTATCTCAATAGCAAGCAACCTCCCTGCTTGAACGTGTGACATGGGAAGCAACTCTGTGCCTTTTGATAATAGTATGTCGCATAACATATAAGGTCCTTTATCCATGCATAAAGTGTGAGCTCACATTTTGCTGGATTTTGGTCTGACACATATAGTACGACTTGTAGGCACGGTGCATGCCAAGGCAGATGGTCTTGAAGAACATTCAAGAAGCTGAAGAAGGTATTCTGGCTCATTTTTCTTAACGAACCGACTCCATAAGCATACGTAGGTAGAATGTATACGTATGCATAGGTAGCCTAAGCGCGGGGGGGGGGTTTCGATGGATAAAGGTAGTTCCGAAACGGCAAAATACTACCCGTTAGTGTATACTTTCGTGAACACCAAACTAAAAGGACTTCGCCTTTTAGTTGGCCCCAAAATCTGTGAGCCACCTCAGTGCCCGAGCCACTCATATAAAATGGGTAGTCGGCTAAGTACATTTTCGATTTTTGCGAAAATCATCGATTTGGATTTTTGACCTGTGCACTAACAACTCCCTATAAGGAACCCCATACAAACCTGTTCCTGGCCCGGGTACTGGGGTGGCTCAAGGGTTTTGGGCCCAACTAAAAGGCGAAGTCCTTTTAGTTTGGTGTTCACGAAGTACCACACCAACGGGTACCTATTAGATAGACAATACGAGTAGTACTACTAATGCGGGGAGCGAAGTTCTACGGGATATTAAAGGGCCTTTCTCCCCAATTCCCCGTCTGTGATCACTCATCGCTTTGTGCCATTGTTTACGTACCAACTTCGTATTTCCCCGTCCCCAACAATAGACTCAGCACTCCAGAATGACGTATAGATGGACCTCGAACACCCCTGCGATGTTTGTCGAATAGGAACGACATCCGACGTAGAGAGCAAGTTACGCGGGATACTCCGCGCAGTATGACCCCCACGGACCGTAGCCAGCCCCTGATTAGGCTGTGCCAGCTGGCTATGAGGTGTGCCAGCATATAAGACCTACATGTGACATCGAGAACGTTGCTTCTCCGTCTGGCTGGGACCCAAAGACAGCCGTTCAGAAGGTTACCTCGTCTCAATTACCATGTGGTCATTGTCCGGGTGCGTGGGCCTTTGCGTCCTTGCGGCAGCTCTGCCGTCGACAGTTGCGGCGAGAGCCGAATCACCACCTTTCTACCCAACACGTACGTCTCGGGATAAGCAACTTGTTGGCCAGCATATTAACTTTTGGAACAGCAGAAGGGATAGGGAACGGCCTGTGGGCTCGGGCGTACACCGATGCTCGGAAGCTGGTGCAGCAAATGACGTTGGAAGAGATGGCCAACATCACCCGCGGATTTCCCAGCGACAACGTTTGTGCGGGCAACAGTGGCTCTGTACCCCGGCTTGGCTGGCCTGGGATGTGTCTACACGATGCTGGAAACGGAGTTCGGGCGACTGATCTTGTGAACTCATATCCTTCGGGTATCCACGTCGGTGCCAGCTGGGATAAGAACCTGACCTACCACAGAGGGTTCTACATGGGCAAGGAGTTTAAAGCCAAGGGAGGTGAGCGTGACCAAGTCTACTATGAGGCTGTGGTAGTACAATTGCTAATGAGGCTGCCCAAGTCAATTTACCTCTCGGTCCAAATGCAGGACCTCTCGGTCGTTCCCCGCTAGGAGGTCGAAATTGGGAGGGGTTCACTGCTGACCCCTATCTTTCTGGTCAATTAAATGCACAAACTATTGTCGGAATGCAGGACGCCGGTGTCATTGCAAATATCAAGGTATGCCCTCTAGAAAGCAGTACTCTGGCTTTAATAATGGCCGCAGGCTTCTAGATGCACTAATGGCTTCGTTGGACAATAGCATTTCATCGGCAATGAACAAGAAACTCTCAGACGACCATACTTTGGAGTTGAAGCAGCTTCCTCCAATATTGACGATAAGACTCTTCACGAGTATTACTTATGGCCGTTCATGGACAGTGTCAGAGTCGGCGTCGGTTCCGTCATGTGCTCATACAACAGGATAAACAACACCTATGGGTGCGAAAACAGTAAACTAATGAATGGCATCCTCAAGACTGAGCTAGGATTCGAAGGTTTTGTCGTGCTTGACTGGAATGCCCAGCATAATGTTGAGAGTGCGAATGCTGGGCTCGACATGGTCATGCCTCTTGGAGGCTCCTGGGGCGCGAACTTGACGGCCGCTGTTCACAATGGCACAGTTAGCGAAACTCGAGTAACCGATATGGCTACAAGGTAAGTTTTCCGTAATACGCTAATGAATGAAAGTATCGTAGTTACGTGACATACTGACTTGCTGAACAAAGAATTGTCGCCGCCTGGTATCTTGTTAGCCAGGACGATCCCAGCTTCCCGACTCCTGGTATTGGAATTAAGAATCTTACCAAACCCCATGCCAAGGTTGATGCTCGAGATCCCCGGTCAAAGCCAGTGATCCTGGAGGGAGCAATTGCTGGACATGTTCTTGTTAAGAACCACAACCGTACACTTCCCTTCTCACAGAAGCCAACCATGCTGTCAGTCTATGGCTATGACTCAACGATTCCGCGTACGAAAAACACCGACGTACTTTTCCAACTCGGATATACTTCATCGCCCGAGATGGGTCAGGCAGTCTTAGGCAAGGAGGCCCATTTTGACCAGGCTGCACGGGGAGGCACCATCGTGACTGGTGGACGAGCGGGCGCAAATGGTCCAGCATACATTGATGATGTGAGGATATCCATTCCAACCTTCAATGTCGCCCGAGATATATACGGTATCTAACGATCAAGGTAGCCGCTCAGTGCTATACAACGTAGGGCCCGCGACAACGGAATATGGGTGAACTGGGACTTGGATTCCTTCAATCCCGAAGTCAATGCCGCCTCCGACGCCTGTCTGGTGTTTATCAATGCGATCGCAACTGAAGGCTGGGATAGAGAAGGCTTGCATGATGACTTCAGCGATGGCCTTGTGCTCAACGTGGCAAGAAAGTGTGCCAACACCATTGTTGTCATTCATGCTGCAGGCATCCGTCTCGTTGACCAATGGATTGAGCACCCAAACATCACTGCTACCATCATCGCTCACCTGCCAGGCCAAGACAGCGGAGAAGCACTTGTCAAGCTTCTTTATGGCGAGGCCAACTTTTCGGGCAAACTTCCCTACACATTGGCCAAGAATGAGAGTGACTACTCGGTGTATGCCCCATGCAAGCGCCGCACGCCAGACGACATTGATCCCCAATGCGATTACACTGAAGGCGTGTATTTGGACTATCGCGCGTTTGACGCCAAGAACATTACTCCCCGCTATGAATTCGGTTATGGTCTCAGCTACACAACCTTCAATTACTCCTCTGTTTCAGTTGCGCCGTCGACAGACCTGTCTCGCTCCAAGTGCATCAGGGATGATCTCTGGAATCCTGCAGCCACAGTTAAGGCTACCATCACCAACAGCGGCTCATTGACGGGGGAAGAAATTGTCCAGCTCTATTTGGCCATCCCGAATAGTCCACCGAAGCAGCTTCGAGGGTTTGAAAAGGTGGTGTTGGCTCCTCAACAGTCAGCAACACTCCACTTTGAGCTCACTAGGCGGGATCTGAGCGTATGGGATGTTGTATCTCAATCATGGATCATTCAAGAAGGCCATTACTCCGTGTTTGTGGGAGCCAGCAGTCGAGATATTAGGTTGACCTCAAGCCTGCAGGTCAAGACATGAGCTCACTCGGACTTATTTGACACATGAATAGAAATGGTGACTGTAGCAATCTTACTAATATATTGACCATGGTATCACGTATTAAAATGGCCGAGGCTATCGGAGTAAAGGAAAGTCCTTAGGAGCCAACCTCACAGATCAAGCATAGCCCTCTCTACCTTCAACTGGCCGCACGTCATGTAAATGATCGGCTATCGACCGGCGACACTCAACTCCTATTTTCACTTTTGTAGAAAGGTTCGATTACTCGAGTTTGAAAAGATAACTGCACCAGAAATCTTTCTACCGACTCAATCTCCACAAGTGCCGACCCATCCATCCTTCGACCCGCTACTCAGCAGGGATGCAACCTATCTCAGGACCACGATTTCGTCTACCCATTTTCTCCATCATTGAATTCTTGACTGGGGCTCTTGGAACCATCTGGGGCATGTTCCTGAGCGGGATTCGAGTGGGTACTTATGAATTCTTGCGTCGCATCAGGAAGGTTCTGTCTGGACATCCCAACAGCATCGAGGTCGTTCAGTGACTTATATTTGGAGTCTGCTTGAAGCACTATCATGTGCTTGCAGAATATAGCAACTAGTTCAACACACTTCCTATGGTTCGCCAACATACGTGAATCCCAGTTCCGAAACCTATATATGTCGTTTTTGAGCAGGGTGATCCAAACTCACCATATTCTCAGTTCGGCGTCTATCTTCTCATCACAAGAATAACGGGTGCACCTTTCTCATTGTACCAAAAGCTGATATAAGATGAAGACTGTGAGTAAATTGGCAACCTGATGAAGGAGTACTTGACACAGCTGCGAGGTATTCCGAAGTCAGTCAACCCAGATATAGCTATATGCAACACTTTCGGTGAAGCTATCTGAGACCTTCACATTCGGAGCGCGAACCTCATGGGGCCATTCAAGGATGAAACATCCTTTAGTGAAGTGCTTCAGTACTCAGACGAATCTGGCCGCCGTGGCCATGAGGTTTTCTTTACGCATGCGGACTTTAATGCCTAGCAGTTTAGTAAGCCGGATGGCGCCAAAGGCTGGAAGATTAGCGGGGTTGTTGATTGGGAGAATTCAAGATACTAGGTATCCTGAGTGCTGGGACTACACCAAATCAATGTTTGAGAGCTTTAGATGGACACGGGGGTATAAGAACATGATTAAGGACGCGTTCAGACAGTTTGGCGATTACACCAAGGAGCTTGATATTGAGACGAGAGCATGGGAGTCGGTAACGCTGTATGAGCTTGGTTGGGTATTTCCGATTCAACCTTTCTTCAAATCAGATACCCCAGTCACAATGTTGATCTAACCCTTGATCACAGACGCTTAAAAGACATCTTGTGGTGACCTAGACACGGCTGAATCTTCAAAAATTTCCGAAGTGTCCACGAGTTTATCTTTGATCGTATTACCTAGTGCTATTATCAAATAAATGTGTGAATTTGCAAGTGAGTATTCCGTGTCCCCAAGTTGGCGAGCATCCACACTTTCGATCACCATTCCAAAGACTGGCGGAGGTGTAACATAAAGGAGCTGATGACAACAACCAGAGAGGCAAATGAAAGTGGAATTATAGTACACAAAATGACTCACATTGTTTGATGACTGCCGAATGCGTAACCCGTTATTCCATGACCATTCAAGGCTAGTCAGTGAAGACTAGGTCGTGTGTATTGATGAAGCTATAGGTATACAGAAATTTATGAAAGTTAGTTTAAGCTATAATATGATATGAGCATGTAAGACTTGGTAAGCTTATAGCACAGTCCTTGCAAATTTAATATACAGAGTAAAGCGACAAGACAGTTCAGGCTTAGGATTTCTTGGTTGTGTCCCAGATGACATGGCCTGAGGCATCCTTAATCTGAATCCATGGCGTCTGGTTCAGTACAACCATGGTTGCGCCTCTGCCTGAAGTGTTAGTGGTCCACTGGACCGCGCCTTGGTAATAGCTCGCGAGATTTCCGTCAGAAGAAAACTGCAAGCGGCACTGGCTAGGGTTGCCACAGCCCTGATGAAGAGTGTTGCCGCTGGCCCAGACCGGTTTGCCATTTTGAAGAACCACAACGTTGTTGTCGCCTTGGTACTGAGCTCTGACTCCATGAAGGTCGGCAATGGCTAGCGAGTCGGAAACGATGTTAAGCTGACCTTTGGTATAGGTCACTGAGTTCGGCAGCGGAAGACTCGAGCATAGGAAATTGGTCGTGTTCCCAGACGCAGCTACAAAATCTGACTGGAGTCTTTGAGGACCTGTTACACCAGCAGGGTAGTAAACAAGGTTGGCATTCTTGTTGAACGCATCCTGAATCGCCGGAGAGCAGTGTGAAGCATCGGAGAAGCTGGACTTAGGCGAGGTAACGCCTGCGACGTTATTGCCCGTGATCTGCAACATGTTAGGTCAAGTCTAAAATACACACGACAACTAGAAAACGTACCGTAATACCATTTGCCCACCCGTTGAGCGCGATTGGAAAGCTGACTTGACCACTGATGGTGTTTCCGGTGATGTTTGCAGGGCCATGGAGCACGTATGGGTCGTTGAATGACCAGACATTTGCACCGATACCAATGCCGATGTTGAACAACTTCTTGCCTTGGATCTTATTATTAGACACCACGACGCCGTCATAGCTGCCCCGATACTCTCCATCAACCATGTTGATAGCTCCAAATCCAAGATATTGGTCAGAGGAGATGATGGTGTTACGGTTGATGGTACTCCCCGGTGAACCGAAAATTACAATGCCACCGTCGGTTGATCCAGTAATCTGCGGTAAGTTAGCATCCTGAATTGAAGCCAGCGAGATGGTTGGTAACCGACTGTGTTGTCTTGCACGAGAGACTTGGTGCAGTCGAGGGAAATTCCGTCACTCCATAGTCCATTTCCATTGGAATCAACACCAGACTGACCGCATGGACCAATGTCATTGTTAATAATATAGGCATTATTGCAGGGGTTGGCATCGTTTCCGGAACCAATGACGTGTAGACAACTCCAACCTCGAGGATTCCTGGAAGCCACGTACGAGACGACTTGGCCGGTAGATCTACCACCAATCTCGATGTTGGCGCCACCACCCTTCTGGTATCCGGCTCCGGGTCTGTTTCCATCAAGTTGGATATTCTTGATACGAATGTTGTTGAAGCCAGAGCCGGAAATCAGAGTGCTGGCAGAACTACCCGGCGCGACTTGAATGGTTGCTCTTGTGTGATCGGTGGGATAGTTTTGGGTTGAGATTTCCTGGCCGTCCGCACTGAAGCTGATTTTCTCGGTAATCTTGATAAGCGCATTCTGGCATAGTTGGACGACGGTACCAGCGCCCCCTGATCTCAAGGCATTATTGATGGTGTTCTGGTCGCCAGAGGATATGCATGTTGCTAATGAGAGCGTCGGTAGCGTAACCGCAAAGAGGATACCGCTTTGGAGTACGTGCTTCATGATGGCAAAACGTTAATCAGTGTAGAGAAGCGAAAGGACTAGGGGTCTCACTGCTCTTATATAAGTTCCGAACTGAACGGCGAAGCTTACCCTTTGAGCTGATGGCAGTAATACCGACTGCAAGTGAGCGGATTTCTCGTTTAGCCTGAACCTTCACCATCTAGCTAACACTAATACCACTAGCATGTGTGTAAGCCCATAACCAGCTCTAGCAATGGAGTGCTAATAACATAAGGCGTCAGACATAGTCTTACGGAGTGCGCCATGTTCACTATTAATACGGAGTAAGTAAGCACCTGCCCTTTTCACAACTCAGGAGAAGTGGTCCTTGCTGTGGGCGCTGCCGCCTTCCGTGTCACCTCTCTTAATCATTAATAAATGGTATTGCTATAGACATTCTTCATTCGTCATCTTCTTTCTGGCTATGCTGTTACCCAGAGTAGCAACGAACATCAGCGGCTATGAAACAGTTGTAATACTATCTCCTACTAAACTTTCGGCAAAATCCTCGGCATCTTTGCTATGGTATGGAAGGGTATTGACTGAATCGTATAGGCTAAAGTAACAGAAATCGGCGCGGAAGTTTTGCCAATGAAACCTTCCGATGTGATCCATCCCACTAGTCAAAGAAAAGTCTGGGAGGAACAAGATGTACTACTTCGTACTTCGTAGGGCATTACTAGTGGGAGTTCAAACATACTAGAGGTTTTGGTTCCATATCATTTTAAGGCAAGGCATGGTGGGGGTGAGATGATACATACATAGCGTCATACTGGTGGCAAATTAGCGCTCCGTATGGAGACTAACTTGTTGGCATTCTTCATCCAGATTTCCGAGTACGGCAAAAAGGGATGACAGAATCCTTCTCTCCTCGCAACGTTTGGACCCTTGGTTGTCTATAATGTTGGACCATTTCCTGTTCTCTATACCTCCCATTAATAGGAGTACCTATTCACTGCATTGTTTATGGGTCTCTAATCGAAATAGGGGGAAAAAATCACTTGGACTTTTGCGATCGTGAACCCTAAATTCGCGATTGCTTCAGCATAAGTAATTGCATTTACCCAGACATTTGGTTGGGATGGTGTACGAGTAAAGGTGAGATCAGTCTTAGAAATGCTCCGATGCATCCGGTCGCTTTTTCTTCGCCACCGGGAAATGACAGCCAAGGCAAGGGTGTGAGACCAGAGGAATATCAGAACACTGCGCCTCGGATCTTGGTCCGATTCAAAAGGTAGACCCCGAGTATGAATACCTACATCTCCAGGCCAGAGATTTGCATTGAGACTGCTTCGGCAATTCTTTCAATATTTGCCTCAGGACTACAGATAGATATGTACTCCGTAAGTGTGTGAGCAAATTAGGTAGCTTGGAATGGTGGCAGGTTGATGTGGTCGCAGGGATCCTTAGCGTCAGGGGTCAAAAGGAATACGAATTTCACCACTGGAGATAGCTTCTTTATAGATTAAGCGATATGATGGTCTCTCGAAGCTATTTAGGCGATGCGCATGATGTGCCGAGAAAGCCGACTTGCGCCGCTGTGGGCCCCTAGACAAAGTGATGAAATGCTGAAAGTATGGCTAACAGACTCCCTCGCCTCAGCCTTGTGGAATCAGTTTATCCACACATGAGCTTTTAGTTTGGAACTCCGGAGTAGAGAAATGCCTTGGAGCGGAGCCTTTGTGAGCCGAGTTGCCGGGCCTCAAGTAGCTTAACTTCTGCTGGCCGGGTTAATAAGTGAGATTCCCCCTCAGAATGACATCAACGCAGAGGTGGATAAGTCGTGTGAACGTTTGCGTGAATCGCCATTGTAGACGACGATTCTTGTGCTACCCTGTCAGGTCTCCCATTGACCAGAATACTTTTCTCTATAGTAGCACGATGATAATGAACTTCATTGTTAGTATCCGGAGCACGCGTCGACCACAGCTCTAATACAGGAGAGTACATGGTCCGTCCCACTTTAAAGTCAATGTGTTGAGAGAAGGTATTGGTAGTATGTTTCATTTCTCGATGGAAATTCCAGTAGATCTACTTCATGTGGGACGAAAAGCTCCTTCAGTTGCTAGCAACGTTGTGCTAGTTTATGTTCACGCCGTGTTTCCATTCGAAAGCCATTGTAGGCCTGGAGATTCACTATCTGACAATCACGAACCTCCCCCAACGAATAATACCAGTTTTGTAAGAGTAGTGCTATTCACACAGATAGAAATTGCTATTCACACAGATAGTCGGTGCGCCGCCCGCGAAAATCTCCCTGCAGCTACTCGCACCATACAACTTAATCCTGTACATAATACTATAATAGATAGCAGCAGCAACACATTACATTACTTCAATTAACAGATCTTTAATATCCCCTTTATCTACTCTATACAAAATCTCCCTAGCCCGACTATTCTTCTGGCTGTATAGCTGGCACAATATTATTGAACTCCTCAATCCTAGCTAATGCTGTAGCCGAGATACGGCTCTGTCGTTGCGATGTTTTGGCGACCTGCGAACTTCCGCGGCCCCGAGAACGCTGAGATGACGATCTGGAGCTTTGTGGTGTCTGCTGTAAGCTAGCAGAGCTCTCTATCTTAAATTGCGAAGGGGCTCGCTAGATACTGGTGTCTAGTCGGCGTGTAGGCGGTCGCCCTCGCCCTCGCCCTTGCTCTCCTTGTAACTGCTGTGATTGCTGTGTTTGTTGTGTATTAACTCCACCTCTGCTGCTGCTGCTGCTGTTATTGGTGTTGCTATTGCTGCTGTTGCTGCTATCAGTAGCTTGAAGTGTGACTGGCATAGGCAGTTTCCTATTATTCGGTAGCCGGGGTCTTCCACGGAGATTTCGAACAATATCTGGGTCTCGGATGTGAAGGAGTGGTTTATCTAGAAGCAGCTCTGAGGGTAACTGCAGCCGCCTAGGATTTTCGCTATCAGGATCCGCGTAATCGACGAAGTTAAAGCCAGACGCATCTTCAGATTCAGTTAATAAAGGGCCAACGGGAATATCCATTATAGTAAAGGGCGCCGATAGTATTGGATTAGTGTTGTTGTTGTGGCTAGAGGTGTTATTGAAAATGTTAGGAATTGAAAGCTAGGGAGATTTTCGCGGGCGGCGCACGGACCATCTGTGTGAATAGCAATTTCTATCTGTGTGAATAGCACTTGTCATAGGCGGGGCTATAATGATCGACTTGTAGATCTCTGTCGCGCCTTGCTTATCGTATGCAGTTTGAAGAAGTGTTTTGGACTACTAGGAGTGAGACTTAATGTTTGGGATGAAGGAAATATACATGATTGAAGAAACAAGACTGAGTTGCTAGATACATAAAAATTGGGTCCTTGGTAACACCGCACAATACAGTTAAAGTTCAGAGTTTTCCAATACTCTTTCCTATTATCACCTTCCTGCCGTTTTCACTTCATATAAATTGCAAGACCAGGTTGCCCTCGCGCAATCCTCCACCTTTCATCTTTAATATTTACCAGCCGTCACGACAGCCATATTTACTGAACAGGCTTACTTTGCAATGCTAGACAGACATCTTCCAGCCCATTTGAGAGTGGCTAATCTCCTTAATTCGGACGATGACATCGAGGTCGGCCACGCCACCAATATCGGTGCTATCCCTGGGGGAGCCGACCAACAATTGGCCAAGATGCTCACTTCGGATAGTGGTATTCCCGCCTCTGAATTCCAGCCACGAGGTGACCGATCGCTCAGAAAAATCGGCGCTGGCGCTTGTGGTGCTCTGTTCGCTCAAGATGGGGAATCCCTCGCTATCAAGCTCGCTAAAGCTAATCAGCATGACCTATGGAACGACTATATCAAGCACATAAAAATCGCAGAACAGTTCGGCATGCATAACTGCGATGATGTCAAGATCCCGGCTTGCTACTACTTCGTACCCGACAACGTTGCACAGTGGTTCGAGGAGCGCCCTAATCTTGTTGAAATCGCTCAACACGTTTGCAACCTTCCCACGAGTGCACTTGTGACAGAGCGCATCTGGCCTCTGCCACAACTTACTCGAAGTCTGCTGATCAACAAATTCTGCCCGAAAAACATAAGGGACGCCGCAATCGCCGATCCTGCCAATATGGACTGCCTGGTAAGACCGTATCTCGGGTCCATGCACGGCAAAAACACCGGCATGTTCTTCTCTCTGCGAAACTTCAAGCTACACCTAAACCAAATGGCCGACCTACGACTTGATGTGGAAGATTTAGCCCGGAAGATGGGAACCGCTATGGCAATCATGCATTGGGCAGCCAAGACCGACGCCCGAGACGTAGAATTTGTGTTGGGAAGTTCAAGAGACGAGAAGACACCACTCACCATGCGCTCCGAGGACCTCGCCAAAATGCAGCCATTTGAGTATACAGGCCCTTGTTCATTCAAGGACGACGAATTTTTCCAACGACACACGGAGCTCTGGGTCTTGGACTTCAACCAGGTCCGGCCAATAAATTTAGACGAAACTGGCGTTTCTCAAGCTGTCGAAGCTGTCCGACTAAATGACCCATATCTTCCAAAGCCGAGAAAGGGATCAAAAATTGAAATGAAGGTATGGAATTCATTCGTGTTGAAGTATATTGCTGTTTCCGATGAGATTCTTAAGAAGGGGGGACATGGCCAAGAGATGTTGGCGTTGCCGAGAATGTTTCTTCACGGGCTGGTTGAAAAGCAACGGGGATCATAGGTGGATATGAGAGCTGCGTGAGAATTAGAAGAATCCAGAGCAAAAGTGCAAACATCATCATCATAAAACACTTTGAGATGCAGTAAATTCAATGTGAGGATTTCCCCAAGATTTTTAAACGTAAAAAGAATATATTACCAACACATAAAAACGAGGGTCTCTTGGGTGACTCTGCCACGCTGGCTCAGCCCAGCAGACTGATGCACCTATCACAGGATATTGGTATTATAACCACTCTCTATTGTGTGTATTGACGTTCACCATGCCTTTCTCTTGTATAAATGCCTTACCATACCCGATGGAGTCGCGTCGACGGATTCTTCGTGGTTGCCATTGTGATACCTCCATACTGACTCTACAGATTGGAAAATTTCAATGTTTGCCTTGGATTCACTGTTGAACTCACCATATTAATCAATTGTAGGAGAGACTGCTATTATTATAAAAACTGCTGTATTGTTCCCCGTAATATTTAAACGGAGGTTGGAGTCTTGAACAGATATTGGAGCGAACGGATGGAGCTTTTAAAAATTACAGGTTTTTGAAGGAGATGGGGGGACAGAATAGGCTTCTGTTGAGACTATCTGCCAGATGTCTGAAAGTCTAGCGTAGTGTATCCTAGCTACAGTCCATTCCATTGTGGTAAAATCGGCACATATGCTATGATAATTCAGACCAACCCTAGTATGCAAAACCGTCTCCTTCAATGCGTCACTTCAACAGCAACACTTTTCTCACCTACCTCTATTTGAAGTGTAAGCTTTTGGCCGGAAGCAATCATTCTCTGTAGCTCTTTAGCGCGCTTCACTGGAGTCGTCGTATCATCAAGAAAAGCGAGATCAACGAGTTCCAGGCTAAGACCCCTTGTTTCCGGAAACCATAGATAAATGATGGGAATAAAGGAAAAGTTGAAAACAGCGAATATGATGTACGTCCTCCACCCAATATTAGCTATACTGGAGGGCAAGATCTCAACCATCACAAAGCAAAACATCCAAAGCACAGCGGTGGCAAGGCCCATTCCCTTGGACCGATATTCGAGTGGGAGAATCTCAGGACCATAAGCCTATTCGAAATTTATGTTAGTCTCTAATTATATGAATGAAAGGTATAATATGAAGGGCCATTGCAGAGCAGGTGCAGCACCGTGTTGACTTACCCAAACACCACCCATAAATCCCCAGGTAAAGAAAGCCTGATAAGCAAATATCATAACGACAGCAACAATGCTAGAAGTGTGCGTGTTGATTGCGCACATAACAGCAAGTACCATCATAACAATACCCATACAGGCGGCTGAGAGCATGAAGAGTGGTCGGCGCCCAACACGTTCAATCAGCACCCATGTCAAGGTAGACGCCACAAGAAACCACAATTGCAGGAAGATTGACATGAGCAACGCTAGATGACGTGTGAAGCCTACGGAGTGTTGAAATCTAGAGTAAAAATATGTTAGAGATTCGGGTGGTGAAGAAATTTTGGCCCTGGGAAAAAAAAACTAGGGTCGCATAACAGAGAGTGATGAGACAGAAGGTCACAATTTCATGGGAATCATTTGATGACGTACATATAAGATCCATAATAGGCAATTGGCGTTGCGCCACTGAGGTCCTGCATTAGGTTGACTGCGCAGGCAATGATCACACGACGGCGTGATTTGACTCGGTCACTCTTGAAAAGATCTCTCCAAGTCTTTTGAGAGTTCAGTTCTAGGAGAAGTGCCTCCTTTATCTCTGCAATATCGGCAGCCACTGACTCTGCATCTGGGGCACCTTTGAGCGCTTGAAGAACAGCTGCAGCCTCGTCGATACGATCTTTCATCATAAGGTATCGGGGCGCTATAGATTTCGTGTTGTCAGCTTGTGTTTCACATGTGGAATTACACAGAAAACCAGAATGGTTAAGGGGGGGTTAAGACACACATTCTGGCATGAGAAATAGCAGAACGCTCATCAGAATGGCAAGAAGTGCCTGAAAAGCTATTGGAAACCGCCATGAAACAGGTCCCGGATAGGAATTCATGCCATAGTCCAGCAAGTTTGCAAGAAGCTGACCAACGATGAGAAAGCTGAGGGAACATGCAATTAGGGTACCACGCAGTCTTGCTGGGGCGGTCTCTGATTGCCAAATTGCCACATTGCTGGATATAAGACCGAGGCCAACACCTGCCACAATGCGACCGGAAAGCAACTGGCCAACAGAGAAACTGGATGACTGTAAGGCGGCTCCGCCGCAGATGCACAAGCTTCCCAGATGTGCAAGACTCCGACGGCCAAATCGATCACCCACGGCAGCAGTGAGGAGAGATCCAAAAAAGCAGCCTAGCTCAAATAGTGAGGTGACCACCCCTTGGAGGGTAGCATCAAGTTCGAAGGTTGATTGGAAATCTGTGCCGGTAAGCAGGCCGCCGATGACGCCATTATCGTATCCTGATGGAATATAGTTTATTAGTATTTGAATGAAGAATTGTTAAGAACGGCCCCTATGTTCAGCCTCAAAATTATATATCTATTGTGTGTGTTGTCGTACCAAACAGAATAAAACCCATCCCGCTAGAGATGGTTATACCAGCCAGAAGGCCATTCCCTTGCAGTCCAAGGTAGACCATGTCAACGGCGTTTTGGCAAATTAATTTAGAGATATTTATTTAAGTCAAAAGTACGGAGTGAGGTTCGTTAGATTGAATGTATTAATAGAATTTTCTCGGATGCTACAGTGGAGACTAGGGTTATATAAGTAGGGAGCTGAGAATAGCACGACTTGAACCCTGGCCTGAACAGACTGAAATAGGAGTAAGCCCGGCAGTCGAGGCGCGTCCAGGCGCTAGGACGGCGCGTGGAGGCTTCACTAATACTCTGTCCGACCAACCATCTACTACTATTCTTTTACTATGAAACGGCGATGATTTAGCCGTCGCGCCACTGCTAGTCATTGCCTGACATCGACTTTCAGAAGAACGCAGTGTGATACACGATAATTTTGCATCCAGCTGCTCAAAACCGGGTACCGATCCAGAATGCATTTTGTAGGGAGCTAAAGTTACAGTGTGAAATCCGAACGTGCGAGCATTAAGCTTTGAACGGCGGTAACTCTATAAGAAGAGACTGGGAAAATAGACCTTGTTAGGCGGGAAATATCCTACAATCTTGAGAACACGGCAAGGTAGCCTAACAGCTGATCAAACTGAAAGCGCGCATCAGTGAGACTGATCCGACGAGGAGGCCAGCAAGTCAAGGTCAACAATGAACAGATTTTTTTTTATTGGTGTAGAAACAATGGAATCAACGCACAACGGCAATAAAATGGCCACGTGGTCTCATACTAATGTAGCCGGTGTCGAAATTGCGAGAAAGTTTGTGGATATGACGGCTGTTGCCGTTACTCTGCAACCCACAGTACGTAGGAGTACTATCTAGTAGTAAGAAGTGCTTTGTACGAGCAGCCCTCCTACAAGGGGCTAAGTGTAACTGATGGGCCGCGATCAAATTCATACAGCAGTAGCTGGAATGTTCAAACTAGGACTACTGTTAAGCTATTTCTTTGCTGTCGCACTTTCTCAAATGTAGGACGCTTCCACCAAAAATCCAACAGTGAACTTCGCATGGCGGAGAATCGCGGGCCACTGAATCTTCTCCAAGGACTACAGACACGAGTCAGTAAAAACACAAGCCAAGAATTCCATGCTAATTAAACTTACGTCAGCAGCGGTGTGAATGTTTTTGTTTGTTTTCTCAAAAACATCCTCATTAACAAAGGCGGAAGCTGCAATTATATACATCAGCAATGGCATCCTCACTGAGTAGTCGCACAGAGACTTACGGAAACCGTTTGAACGAGCGCTGGCGTGGTCAGAGCAGCCATAGCCGCATCGAGTGGTGCTAGGAGCAACGCCGGTATATGCAGTCGCAACCAGCTGGACATATGCGGTGAAAGCCGAGTCAACATAGTCGGTATAGACAGCGATTTTGTTGCTGGGAGAGTAGCCCGTCATGTCCTGATTTAGCATGCCTAGAACGTTCTTCTTGTTGGCCTTGTAGTTGGAGAAGATACCCTGGGAGCCCAAAAGGCCGCCCTCTTCGCCGCTGTACCAGTGGAACTCGATGGTGTTCTTGGGGCGAAATCCTGACGCAGCAATAACACGGAGGGCTTCCAGGATAGTGACGGATCCAGACCCGTTATCATCAGCACCGGGGCTGCGCGCATTAATCGAGCCAGCGGTGGAGTCCAGGTGCGCACCAACAATGACTAGAGGCAGTGTCAGTGTTGAGTTGCTTGTGGCCCTCATTGAACTTACTGATATCAGAGCTCTGGCCTGGAAGACGTGCAATGATGGAAGGCTGGTTGTACGAGTGGGTGAAACGCTGGACGGTTATTTCCGGGTTGACGGCGGCAATCTTGGAGACTTGGTCAAATAGCCAAGCAGAAGCCTGCGTTCCAGTAGTGGACCGGTAGTGGCGGGTGTTGAATCTGTGATGTGTGGTTAGTGCCCCTGCTTCAGGACACATCGGCGATTACTTACTCGGTGAATGTCTTCAGCCAGCTGTGAGGCCCGTCGACGGTCACCTGGGCAATCAACGGCTGGGCCTCATCGACATGATCCACGGCGGTAGGATAGGCCACTGCTCGCGCCGATATGGCATGGGCTTCCGAAGGCGGGGTGGAAAGGATCGAAAGAACTTCTTCATCCTAAGAGCAGACATGAGTAAAGAGCTTTCTTGGACACGCAGTAGCTGTGGACCAACTTTGATATCGGTAATGTCAAAGAACCCTATGCCCTTCGAAATGTAGGAGTCGAACTTTTCCTGTTCAGTTACCCACTTGCCGGGATCTTCCTCTGAAGTCTTGATCAATCGGAGCTCAGAGTTGCTCTCTCCAGCAGGTGCTGAAAAAGCAATCTGGAGAGATGCCGTGAGAACGGCGAGAACGGCGTTGGCAATCATGTTCACTGTATCGGTGGACTTGCGTGATAATGACGAGACGCTAACAGAAACTTTAGAAGCCTGTCAACCATTCTGTTCTACAGATGGAGGCGGCAAATGGTGATTAAATACACCTCTTCACGACCTGTTATCTCGCGCCATATCATGGGGCGATTGAGATCATTCATGCGCTGTGAATGACGGAACCCGTGCAGCTCTGAGAGCTTCCCGATTCGGCAGCACAGGCGCCTCATGAGGGGACAAAGTGCGCGCCTTTGGAGCAGGATTCATGCCTAGAAAAGCTAGGCGACATTTGGGCTCAGAAGGATTCATTAAGCACATATAAGCTTAATTAATTGGCCAAGTTCATTGCCCGAACGGCCCAACTGCCGTATGGAGATGAGATTCCCCTCTAGTCGGCCCTTGGCAGCCCACTCCATCCCGGCATTTGGGCTGAGGGTAGCAATCAGCAGAAGAGAGCGTAGGATCTTGGAAAAGTTCCAGGCAAATTCAGCAGGTAGGTAAGGGCTGGTGTGCCGCGTCGCTGATCCACTGCCTATCGGCGACTTCAAGCCTTTGGAAGGTCGTGTTGTTTGCTACGCCTTGGCGGATATCTAGACCCGCATATTTGCCTTGTCTGGGCCTCGGTGTCAGCTGCATGGAGATATATCTCGGACAAATTATGCATAAACAAGGGCAATTTTTAGAAATACCAGGCTTGTGGCACAGGCTGAAGCATTTTCATAGTGACTCGTGCGAGGCCATCAACTTATACCCTAGGTATACAGGGCCATCCAGTCGTCATAATTACGGTGATTGTGCATACGGAGTAGTGCTTCGAACATACGAAGCAATAATTTATTTAAAAAAAAACACCCATTAGTATCATTTATGTTGAGAAGAAAAAGGGACAAATTCCACACATTACCGGCTATGTACAAAACAAACCCCCAGTCATACTATGATATAACAATGAGATTGGAAGAATGCATAATAACAACGTTTACTGGAGTCGCTCATCGTAATGAATCGTAGGATCTCGTAGTGCCTGGGTACTTAATGGATTTATTATCATACTCTCCCATCCGATCAGGGAATTCCCCATTGGCCGCAATCGTCTAGGGGTCAGGACACTAGTTTGTGGAGCATTTGCGAAACACTGGAAACCGAGGTTCGAGTCCTCGTTGCGGCACATATTTTTTCCCCCTCGCCTCCCTCATAAGGCTTCCTCTTTTTTAACCACGAACGAGCGAGAGGGTTTTCCTGTTTTGTTCGCCTCTTTCTTGAAAGCCGTTCTTGAGAATCATACGGAGTAGGCAAAGAGGATTTTTTTTGTGTTGTATGCGGGCAGTAGCAGCATCAAGACATCGTCATCAATATTGTTTTAGCTACATATTGAATGCAGAAAGATTACACTCTTTCCCCTATCCTGTCTCGGTATTTTCTATGCTTCCTTAGCCGTATAAATTGGATGGTCCTCACCTCTGCCTTGGCACTTTCATTTTCTTTGCCGACCACTGACGTCACACCCAAACATATAAGGACTGGCCCCAAGTTCCATGAGGACTCTATGGTACCACTCATTTCATTTCTCATGCAGTTATCCTATTAATCGACGCGATTGGTCTCCATCCCAAATCATACCGCCACCAACAATCAAAGTTGCCACCCCGAATTTAAGACAAACGCGAGATTATCCTTTTCAGTGGAATATTTTCTGACCCCTTTCGGCAATCTATTATGAGTGGAGCTTGTTAAAACCAACAATAGAAACCCTCATGAACGCATAGTAGATGATTTTAGTGTTGGTGTTGGTGTTGGTGCGGATACAATACGTGGCCTGCTTCTGTCTGGCACTGCCCTCTGTGCGTCTGCATGACGATACCCAATCGAACTGGAGATGATATGAAAGTGTGGTGATACAGTCAGCGCCAAGTAGAAGTGTATTCACTGTCTGAATCTATCTGAATGGCCAAAATGTGCCCCATAACCAATGTAAGGGAGAGGGCGAGGCAGGTTGACCCTCCCCCCCAACAGTTCCGCGTTGGTCTGAGTCAAGTATGGTCTACGTTGCGTCCTACTCTTATGACCCTGTTGGTCAGACATTTCCGATTAACGGATGACTCAGAATTCCAAATACCGCTGTATGTATCTACTCCAAATCTAATCGAGCGTAAGTTGTTCGGTTCAATGGATGAGTGGAATTCAGGGAATATATGTCTGGGCAGGTGACTTGAATCTAGATCAACTCCACGGCCACAACTCTTAATTGCGACTAGACATCAGTCACAATATATCAGTGCAAGGGGAAGAACTGCATGTTTACTGCGGATTGTTAAACACACGATATCTAATGAAGTCCCGGATGTATGTATAAGAATCGCCTTATCCTTCAGCTTCCGACAGCAGCATGTCAGTGCGGCACTTTCCGCCATGGTCAAACTGGCCAAATACCGAGCATCTCTCTGCAGATGATGAAGTCAAGGCTCTCCTTTGAAGAAAACACAATGTCTTCCCAATATGTGGTTGACCTTGACTGGCTTCACCATAAGGTTTCTGTTGCCGACATCTTTGCAGGCGCTGTGTTGACCATCTCAACCTGGCTCATCCTTTCAACTCTGTGGCAGTATCAGCGTCTTCGCCACTTCGATGGGCCCTTTCTCGCCATGCTCTCTAATTTATGGCTGGCCAAAACAGTCGGTAGGGGTGAATCACACCTCGACTCCTGGAAGGTTACGCAGAAATATGGTCAGTGGAAACCATGGGTCACATAGAATCATCACCACTAACGAGTGACTTGTACCAGGGACGCACTCGGTTTTGGCAAAGTGATGAGGTGAGTAGGACTCTGCACCTACAGAGACTGGTCATCTATATTCGACAATTCTGATTGTGAATTGTGTTCAGAATAGCCAAGCAAAGAGCAGTTGAGCGTTTCGGGCCAGACAAGAAGGTCCAAAGGGACATGCTGGGCTCACTCAGAAAGAGGCCGAATCTGAAATCTTGCTCCAGATGTATGTTCCCACCGCCGTTCATTAGATGCACAGGTTGATTGATTTGAACCCAGAGCTGCAGGGTCAGACACTACTGCATCAGCTGTGCGCTCGACTATGTTCCACATCTTGACGAATTTCAGAGTTATATCACGGCTGCTCGAAGAAGTTTCCACTGGTAAGTTCTCCAAGCCTGTGATTACCAACACTGAGGGCAAGAATATGCCATAATTGCAAGGCGTTATCAAGGAGGGCCTCCGCATTTTCCCGCCAATCGCATGTCTCATGTCGAAGGAAGTTCCAGTCAAGGGAGATACATGGAATGACATGAATCTGCCAGGTGGAACCCGCCTTGGATACAGTATCTGGGCCATTGTTCGTCGAGAGGACATCTGGGGTAATGATCCAAATGAATTCCGCCCTGAGAGGTGGTTGGAGTGTTCACCGGAAGAGCTCAAAACTATGGAGGGCACTTTGGAAATGGTATTCGGCTATGGCCAGTGGCAATGTCTAGGCAGACCGGTCGCTCTGCTGGAGCTGAACAAGATCTTCGTCGAGGTGAGCATTGCCTGTATGGGCTGCATCGAGGTCGAGGGTTGTGCCTGCTGAAGAAGATCAGCATTGGAAATGAAGGGATTTGGTTAATGATTCGAAATATATGATTTTTATCCCTTTCCCCAAGTATAGACGGGCGCCCAGAGCGTGTACTGCTTCTGCCGCTTTTTTGGTCCTTGACTTTTTTATCCAGTGTCTTTAAGCTGTTTCTTTGAGTCTCTACTTTGTCGGGGGTAACTGACGGGCCCAACGCACATGCATTTCTTTTCCCCTGCTTACCCAAAGAAGAACCGGCTGCCTAACCTGGTAGCTACTGTATTAAGGAAAGCTATAGGTATAAAAGATAAACAGGTAGACTTAGTTTAATATATAATAACCTTCTTCCCCCTTCAATATATGACCCTAGCTGTGGCTGTTGCTACTACTGAGGCATAGAAAGGCGACTGTTGGTTGCTTCTGGCTGCCGGCATCATGATCAAATAATCCGCAGTGTCTTTTGAGTATCAAATAAATTGTACGATTACGGCTTCGTGGTCCTATCAGCAGCGCGGTTCCCGCGCTCTATATTAGTCTTCGTGTATGTGTGTGTGTGTTTGGGTATGCCATTTCCCCCTCGACAAAGTACCTATAAAAATTATATTAATATAGCCAAGCAAGTATTAAATTTAGGAATAGAATCATAAACCTAAGTAACCCTAGACTAACCCTAACCCTAGGCGATTGCACTGCGGCTTGCGTACTCTATATAAGTGACACGAAATCGGTTACTGTCTTGGTTACCGCCCATTCGAACATAGCATCTTTCACATCGAAATATATATATATATATATATAGTATATTCCCTTAGTAACCTCTATGGGAATGGCAGCAGAAACTCTCAGACAAGGGGCGATGTAAGTGAGATTTTAGCAGATATTGAAGACATAGAGCTTCCTTGGAGATTCCGCGGAATATTTCCAGGATTGGTGGCCTTGCTTGCGCATAGTCTTGCTAGCTGGCCCAATAATCAGAGACATATTTATAATTATGGGTCCTCGTATTCTCGCGTCTGATAGCATCTATATTGGTGGTGGCTTGGTAGCGTGAGAGATCGGATCCAGCGACGACAGCGACGGAAGAAGCGGAGATTCAAGTTGGGGCTGGGACGCCGGACGAGCTAGCCCAAGATCACCAGGAGATCCCAGAGACCACCCAGTCTTCCGACGACCCTATCGTACGTACCGCGTCATCAACAGGAGAATACATTCTTTACACATGAAAACTACTCCGTATGGCGAAAGGGAATAGCTACTCTTGGCGCCGCGGTATGTGAATTTTCAACTTTGCCGGTCAACTTAACCCGCGTTGCTGATTAGGGCCTTTTGCGTCTAAACTATTTTTTTTTTGGTCTCGTAACTGGGTCCTTTATTTTTATGGCACGTCGGATGGTGGTCAGCTTATACTGGCTCACGCCGAGCGCTTACTCGGGCCGACTGACTGTAAGGCCCCCCGCCTGTCCGCTGGACAGGCGGGCACATAACCCGTAACTTGCACCAATGTGTAACCGTCTATCTTGACTTTATTATAACACTACACCTTCAATTTTTACTTTATTAGCTTTAAACCTAGGAATTGTATTCTTTAGTATCTAATCTTTATTATACCTAAATTTTATAGTTCCTAGACCTCTTATACTATTTATACAGCTAAAGTTTATTTTAATGGTAAGATATTAATATATATTATATATATAAATTTATAGTTAAATATACATTAAGCTACTATTCGCGAATTAGCTATTAAATTTAGTATTAATACATCTTTTATAAAGAAATATATAAATTAAATTAAAGTTAAACTTTTTTTATTGAAAGAGAATTTAAATAACTATCCTTTAATATTTACAAAAAGAAAAGAAAGCGCTTTAATTTTATAAGCCTATTTTATTAACAATAGTATATTTGCATTTATAGAGACCTGTTTAGTTAATAAAATAAATTTAATATATTAGTACGACTTAAATACACTTGTTAGCGATCTTTTAAAAGGTTAACTTTTGTAACGGGTGTAGCCTAACTGGAAAGCACGCAGTTAGGGCACTTCTGTATTGTCTATCTATAGCTAAAGAAGGAGGCTCTGTACTAGCTATATATATGTTATATAGTTGTGCGTATAGGGTTATGGCCGAGGTGGTTTCCTAATTAGGTAAGCGGTCTAGTATTGGTTATATTTCCGGATTCAGCGTAGTCGTAATTCCGGGAGATATAGCCTAGCCTATAATATTACCCCCCCTTTTTATAGTAGCTCTCTCTTTAGGCGCTGTTGCTTTGCTGGCGTATAGCTGTTAAGTGGCCTATTATTAGATTCGATTAGGCTATATTTAGATATATAGTCGTTAAAGGCTGCTATATCTTTAAATATATATATCAGTTCCCAGGTTAGCTTTATATATCCTTTCTACTATATTAATGCTTTATGGAAAAAGCTGCAACTTTACTATTTAGTCTTTGCGCAAAAGACCTCTTTAACTTCCTATTTATCTTTGCCATCTACTTATATTAATAGTAGTTAAGGGTTATTTAAAATCTGGCCTAGAAAGGGGTTATTGGCCACTCTTTTTAACAGGTTAACATAAAATCGCGGGTATATATTAATTAATACACCCAGTTCCACTATATAAAGGCTAATAACCTTTATTACTATATATTTATAATATAAAGTATTAAGCTTTTTAAAAGGCCAGGGAGTATTATAATTATTAAAGTATAGCTAAATTTTATCTCTTACTTTATATCTCTTAAAAGGGCTTTGCTGCTAGTTTACAGAGTCTTTATAGTATTATTATATAGCAGTAAATACTATTTAAGTAAAGGCAGTTACTCCTTTTAGTCTTTTAACTATTTCTTTTATAGCCTTCTCCTTTAAGTCCTTTAATCTAATAGCTTTATTTTCTTTTATATATAGCTAAAAGGGTTTTATATAGTAGCTATATTTAAAGAAAAAGGGGCTTATTTAAATAGCTGTATATTTGCGGTTATTTAAAGCTAATTGCACTGCTGGGAGGAGGTTTCCCTAATTGCTCTAGGAATAGTTTATATATACTCTAAGGTATATTTAAATCTCTTGGTTACTCCTCTTTAGTCTGCTATTAATTTATAGGTAATACGCTATACTTAAGCATTACTAGGTTCCTGTTAGTTTATAGAAAGCTCTCTAAAAGCAGCTAATTTAATTAAATCTTTAGTCGTTAACTATAAACTAAAGTATCCTATAAAACTAATAGTAGTATTAAAAAACCTTTTTATATATACTTTTACCTTTATATTCTCTATTACTTTAAAGGTAATATTCTTAATAAGCCAGTTAATAATAACCTAAAGGTATTATACCTATATTAATCTTATAAATAGTAGGTTAACTATAAAGTTTATAGTTAGGTTATTGTAGATACGCTAAAGAATAGGTAATAGTTTAAAGAGTTTTTGCTTATAGCTTCTCTATACCTTTCCTCTTTTATATATACTATAGTTGTAAAAGAATTATTAAACTATACTGTTAATTCCTGGCTAAAAAAACTTATAAAAAATAATAGCTAAGGTTTTATTATAATTTAAATGGCTTAAAACTGCAGTATTATATTCTATTTATATAATGTAAATGTATAGTGTTTTGCTTTCTTTTTTAGTTATAGCTAATACTTAAATATAATCTTAGAATATTAATCTCTATTCCTTATTGATTATATATTCTAATATCTATATTTTAAATTAAAGGTTTACAGGGAGGGAGTGCTCTTTTTTCTTAACTGCAGTATATACCTATTAATATACTAGGTCCTTTTAAATTATTAGGTTCTATAAGTCTTATAATTCTTTATTTCTATTAAATATATATATTAAAGGGAGATTAGTATTATTATCCTTGAATTTTTATATTACTAGTGTAATTAAAATAAATTATATATAGTAGCTTAGTTTATATTTATTGCCTTTATTAAGTAGAAGGTTTTATTCCCTGTAGCTTAATATATCGGGAGCGGCTGCCTTACTACCTGGCCTGTATTGGATTATAAAATCAAACTAGGAAAAGAACTTTGCTTAGCGCGTCTATTATTTAAAGAGTTTCCTGCGCATTATAAAAAACTGCAAGTTCTTATAGTTTAAAATAACTATAAAGGGGTTACAGCTATATAGCTTTACTCTTTACTTTTTTAAATAGTGAATTATTGCTAGCATTTTTTTATTATAAATAAAATAGTTATATTTAATAGGGCTTAGCTGTTATAAATAGTAAACTATAATATAGCGTTCTCTTTTTTATTTTTTTATAAAAGGACTCCTTTTAAAGTATATTTTAAATAGTCTACTTTAATAAAGGTGTATTTTATAGGATTTTAAGCTTATAGTATAAAGGCTTTAATAAAGAGGCGTTTAAACTCCTAGAAAGCTGCTTTTTCTATACTTTTCTATTAAAAAGGGGTCCCTTTTTTAATTAACTTTATAAGTAGGTAAGCTATTTAAAAGAATTTAAAGATAAATATCTAGTAGTAATTAATAAAGTTAAAGAAGCTTTAAACTTTTATTACTATTATAAATGCCTGCTATTTATTAATAGTTTACTGCTTTTTAAGGTTATAGGCAATTTTTTTACTAGTATATATAATAAACCTAAAGTATTTAATCTCTTTCTGTATAAATGCACACTTTTTAAAATCTAGGTATAGCCTAGTATTAATAAAGGCGTATAAAACTTGCTAGACCTTTTTTATATAGTCTTTTTATAACCTATTAATATAGATTAAGATATTATTAAAGTATATAGATGTAAAGTTATTTAAAAAAAGGTATAGTACCTAGTTAATATACTGTTAGAACGCTGCTGGTGCACTGGTAAATCTAAATAGAATTACCTGCTATTTATATAGGCTATAGTATATATAAAATGCAGTTTTATATTCTTTTCCTTTTATAACTTTAATTTTATAAAATACAGTTATTATATCTAGCTTTATAAACTACTTTACTTTTATTAAGCTATTAAAGGTTTTAAAAAAAAGGGGAGGGGGTAGCGATTTTGCTGTATTATTGCATTTAAGGCGCAGTAGTTTACGTAAAAGTAAATTCTTCTTTTAGGTTTTTAAATAAAAAAGATAAAGGCTATAGCGGCTAAGCTACTAGCTTAAATAAATCTTTTATTAAGTAAATTAAAGAGGGTTTTTTATAATATTAATAGTTCCTCGCGTAATATACTGTAAAGGGGGTTTTAAAAGAGTTTTAATTTTTTATTATATTTATTGGCTTTTAAGGGAATCTGTAAATTGACTTTAAGGCAGTATAGTAAAAGCTTAATAGCTTCTTTTATAGAGAATAGTAAATAAAACTCTTTATATAATTTAAGGGGGATATATTCTTAGGGATTTATAGGTTTTTTAAACTAAAGTGTTTTTTTAATATTAAATAAGCTAATAGCTTGGAGGAAGTATATTTCCTTTTCGCTATTCTTTTTAATATAGTAGTATTCTGCTTATAATATTAAGGCTAGTATAAGCTAGGCTCTTTATATAGCCTTAATATTCCCAGGCTCCTCTTTATCTATAAATTATAGCTATAGGCTAGCTTTTCTATAGTTAACTTCCTTTTTAACTGTATTATATATTACCTAGTTAGCCTTAGCTTAAAGTTTACTAAAGATTAAGTTATAATCTAGTTTATTTATTATATAGGTATATTAATATTTAATATAGCTATATAAATCTAAGTAAATAACAGTAATATAGTTAATTTTTACCTTTTTATAGATTTTAGTAAATATTTTAATTTTCCTTTTAATAATTTTAATTTACAGGAGGTATAACTTTTAAATAAAAAAAGAGTTTATAATAATATAAAGGTTATAGCTAGTATTAAATAGTGCTGTAATAGGTATATTCTCTATTTTGGCTTATAATATTACTGATTTATTAGTTATTTACTCCTTTAACTCTTTCTATCCTTTTAGTTTTTCCTTTATAGGCTTTAACGCTTAATTTTGCATTAAAGTTAATCTTTTAATTTATCGCTAGAGTTACTGTTTTCCTTGCTATTAGTATACTGGTTATTATTATTAGACTCGCGGTTGGCGATCTGGACCTAATGCGCCTAGGCTTTATAGCCTTTCTTACAAAACCGGGCAATATATCCCTCTTTCCTGTAATAGTAATATATAGTCTCTTTAGCAGTATTTGCCTTACTCGCTAAAAAGCTGCGTTAGCGCTGGTTCTTTATATGGTTCGCGCTCTTTATCTAGGTATTGCCTTTTTTATTAACTGTTTATGTATAGTCCTTTAAAGTGCGATATGGTTAGGGCTTATTATATTTTTTCTGCTAGGAGTGGCCTATTAAGGCGGCTCTTGCGTTTTATCGGTCTAGATCTAATCATTTAATGCAGCTAGCGATATCCTAGACTTTAATAAGCTATTTGCTATAGGTAAATGGCAGGTCTATTATTACTAAGCGGAATTATAGCTTTAAAGATAATGCTCTTTTAAGGAAGATAATTTTAGTTTAGTTAGCTTAGTTGTCGCTGCCTGCTTTAGAGAGCTTTTATTTAAAGCGAGGAAGGAAAGATAAAAGTGAAGTTTTATCTCTTTACTTAAAAGTACGCAGCTTTTATATAGCTTAGTTCCGGAATCTTTAATTTTTATAGGTATAGTCTAGGTATTGTATAAATTCTACTAGGTTATAGTTCCTGTTAGTTCCTCTTAATGTATAAAAAGTAGCGATTACCTGCTTAAGTATAGCGTCTAAGCAGGAGTTAATAAAGTACTACTATTCTCTATTGCTATTATAGAACTTTTTATTGAGTTTAAGCTTCTCGCGTATATTTTACACTTATATAGTATACTCTTTTCGCTTTCCTGAGAATTTAAATAGGTTAAGGAGTGGCTTCCTTTTAACCTTAAGAGCTTATATAAACTCTATTATAGAGGTTAATGCAGGCTTTATAGTTGCGGCCTGCGCGGGTTTTTGCTTAGGTTGCGGAAGGAATAATATCTCGTTTTCCTAGCTATTTAGCCTTTAAGTCGTTAGTGCTATAAAGTCCAGCTTTCTTATTAGTGCAGCTATTTGTTCCTGTAGAGGTAGAACAGCTTGCTCGATCCGCGACTGTATATTGTCGCCCTTGGAGGCTTAGTCTCCGAAATTCGCTATTTTCCTTTTGCAGTGAGAGTTCTGTTACTTACTGGCTAAGTAGTAGCTAAGCTATAGATATATAATAGGTGTAGCCTAACTGGAAAGCATGCAGTTAGGGCACCTCTGTATTGTCTATCTATAGCTGAAGGAAGGAAGCTCTACACTAGCTATATATGCGTTATATAGTTGTGTGTATAGGGTTGTGGCCGAGGTGGTTTCCTAATTAGGTAAGTGGTCTAGTATTGGTTGTATTTCCGGATTCGGCGTAGTCGTGATTCCGGGAGACATGGCCTAGCCTGTGACAGAGATACTAGCTTATATATTTTTGCAATTTATTACAGCCACCTATATAATTTTAGCTGAAATTATTTCTAATTAAGGATTAACCTTTATATTTAAATTCTAGCAAGCACTTATAAATCAGTTAAGTATAAATTATAAGCTTAATACTATATACCACCTATAGATAAATAGATAGATAGAATGTATTAACTAGATTATTAAAGCTTATTTAAAAAATTATATTAACTGTAACTAAAACAATTAAATAAAGAAGCTACTAATCGCATAAATATCCTATAACAGCGATATTTTAAAGTTAACTGGACTTAGCCCTATATACATTAACTATAGCTTTACGCTAGATATATATAGAGCGCTAAGAAAAGGACTATATATCGATAAAATATAAATTAAAGCTGAAGATATAAAGTAGTTATATAAAGAAATGCAGGTATACTTTTACTTTATATAAGAAAAAATAAAGAAATATACTAATAAATATAAATTAAAGGGATTAATCTTTAAAGAGGGAGATATAGTTTACCTATACTGTTATTTGCTAGGAAAAAAGACTATAAATATTAAAATAATACAATTAAGCGATAAATTGGATTTTAAGAAACTTAAACTTTACCTAGTTAAAAAGGTTATTTTAGAAGTCACTTATAAACTTATATTACTAGACAGTATCTAGATTTACCTAATATTTTGTATTTTACTATTTGAAAAAGTATTATAAAATAAATTGGAAAATAGATTTATTATAGACTTAACTAAAGTTTTACCAGTTAAAAAAGAATATAAAGTTAAGGAAATTAAAGCTATAAGAATAGAAGATAATAAATACTAATATTTAATAAAGTAGAAAAACTATAGAGAAAAGTATAACTCTTAGGAATTTAAGGAATACCTGATATACTCCTAGACAGAACTCTAACGCTTTTACTAAACTCTTAGCCTATTAATAATAGATTAAGTAACCTAAAAGTGGTCTAATTAATTATATTAACAGCCCTGAAAGAATGTATATTAATAGCAGCTTTTATTTTATAATATTCCGCCTTGTTTAACTCGTCTAGGGATTTAAGACTATAATGGACTATCTTATAACTATAAGACACTACAGACCGATACTGTTACCTTAAACGTACTAACTTTATAAGGGCCTCGTTTACCTTTTACTGAGCGCAGAGTAAATAAGCCTTAATTTCTTCTTTTTCTCGCTTTATCTTTTACTTCTCTGAAATTATATATTGCGCTATACTATAAATCAGAAAAAATTAATAAACTTAAAAAAAAATAAACCTATAGAGAGCATAATGCCGGAACTATCGCATAAACGACCTCGCTGTATACACTTACTATAATGTAAATTATCTGCAATTATCTTATAAGAAAGATTGCGACTGTAGCAGAATGAATAAGGTATAATGAAATTACTAGTAGCCTTGATTAATGAAAAAAAAGCCAGGCGCTGTTTAGTTTTACAAGAACGAGATTTCGCTATGCAACCTAATATCCTGTCAGTAAAGAATATAGAATATAAGATAAAGGCACTACACCTATAAACTGTAGGGGATAGCGGTATTTATAAAGGAATTAATAGGTTTTAGGGATGAAATTAATAGGAGGGGGATATTATATTATGACCTGACTATTATAAGAATGTAATATAATATATACCTGGAGGAACCTCGGAGGGACGAACCAATTAGCATTAGATCATTTAGGTCACTATAAACTATAAAGTAATCCCAGTAAGCTAATAGAAAGACTTAGTATAGATTATCAGGAAAACAAGTATAATTTAAAGTAATCCACGATTATTCCCTTTATATATATATAACTGGCTTGCCACTTATTTAGTATAGTTATTTAGATAGTTGTTAATAAATTGCATTCACTAGAACCGCCTATTCTACAGAATCGTGACTACGTTACCCTGCTTAGTATTTATCCCTGACCTCTCTGTTAATATAAACCCATGAGCCTCGGTTTATCCCTTGAGAATCAACCTAGATCGTTACATTACACTCTATATTAACAAAGCCTTAAAGTAGGTATATTTTAGCTAAATTAAATTAAATTAAATGAATAAATACAGGCAACAAATTCTATAATTTTAGTGTATTTAAAGATAATTGTCCAGTACTTTATATATTAACTATTAACTGCAACAACTGCATTAAGGCTATTAGTTATAGATAATATAAGCTGATTAAGCAATTTATTTTTAAACAGCTCCTATACTTCTACAATTGCCTGATATAACTTTTATATAGTCTAATTATTTTTAGGCATATCGGATAGCTCAGGATCTATCTTAATAATTCTTTCTTTTAATAGCTTCTATAGATTTTGAATAGGCTTAAGGTCTAGCGAATAAGCCGACCAATCCACTAAAGTAACCCCATTCTCTTCCACCCATTCCCTTAAACACTGCTATACTATATTAGCCATGTATATTGGAGCATTATCCTGGACGAAAATATAACCAAGTTCTGCAATTCTTAGAAGGTTTTCTTATAGGCATTCGAGGATAATGCGGCCAGAAACGCCATCACGCTTAGATTCTGGGTCGCCAAGGAGAGGCACAATTGAAGTCCTCCTATTACACGCAAACCCGGCCCAGAACATCTGGGAATGTCGTGTCGGCTTCGTCTCTCCTTGAATTCTATCGCAATCTAACCTTTCACTCTATATCTGGTCAATTGGGGTTGAAAATCGCAAGTATTTAAAGACATACTGGGCGGTAAAAAAAACCACTTTTGCCTCTCTCCTGCGCCGCGAGCAACTGTAGTCGCATCTGAAAAGATCCAGTGCTGCCAATCCTCAGGGGTATTATTTACCCATTTCTTCGCAAATTATAATCCTTTTTTTTTTTGGCTAATTCTCCCGTTAATTTAAGGCGTTGTAGAGCAGTTCTGTATTGGATACCATATTTCTGGAGGAAGCGCGTCATTGTGCGAATACTACTCTCTAGACCGGCAAGCTGACATCTGGGATTTAATGGCTTCTCCGATGGTTTGACTGGTCTGTTTGTGATCCGACCAAGCCATAGGAAACCTTCAACTCCGAAATCTTTGCCCAGTCTCAGTTTCGGGTTCGACGAAAGAAAAGGGATGTGGAATAAGCAGGAAAATTTAATGTTACTGTATGCATGCCTGTGTCATCGATCCTGGGCATCAGATAAAGATAAAGAGAGATTGCAAGAGAAGCTTTGGCATGAAGAATACTAAAGTTTAACTGTAGGCTGTGACGTGGCGATGTACTCATTTGTCACGACGTCGGACTTGTGCCTCAATGTAATTTGCTGGTGCTACATCGACTATTGAGTGATGTTCCGACTAACCTAGCCTGCGTGAGCAGAAATACACACTCTTTGCATTCAAATAAAAAACGGCATTATATATTGAAGATCCTCAAGGTCATGGCCAATCTGTGATGTCAACTAAATGGTAATTGTCGCCAAAGCCAATTTGTTCATTCACCACCAGAGCGTTAGTCCTTTTGCCTATCCATCCATTCCTGGATCAAACCATTGTAGTCCGACGGCGTGTATGCTTCCATCAAATCTTTCATCAGCGTCCCCTTTCGGTGACACTTCAGTCCTAGATCGTTCAGTAGCAAGTCCACATAAGGAACGCCATCGAAGCAAATGTCCGGAAACCTAGCCCCATATCCACAGGGATACCGCCACTTTTCAAATTGTGTATGCAGCATTGCCTCCTCCATAACTTCCTCCTTGCTCTTTGGCGCTCGCTCCAGTTTTCCGTCAAAAAAGGCAGAGATCCAGATTGCCTGAACCGCAGCAATCGCGCCAGTGCTGACGGTAGATGCCATGCCAGCAAATGCGATGTTTCGATCAAATACTCTGCCAGCCGGCACGACAAACCTATAGTTACGAGGGAGCTTGTTCTTGGCGGCGGACACGGATCGTACGACGGGCTGGTCCTTCAGAATAGGAAACATGTCCAAAATGTCTTTGTCGGCTTTGTTGATGAGGCGCTCATTCTCCTCATCAGACATCTCCAGATTGATGTCAAAGTTGACGAATTTAATATTGGGCTCCCCCTTCCAGCCTGTAGCGCAGACAACCACATCTGTTTCCAGAGTCTCACCATCAGTGAGATGTACATTGCCATCTAGTTTGTTGATGTCTGCGGTGTGAACTCGAATCTTGCCATTCTTTAGCAGGTCGAAGAACTGGGTTGGATAATTGTGAATCGCCTCGTGGCTGCTGGCCCAGAAGAAATTGGGCTGCAACGGCCTCAACCTAGACACTGCGGGATCGTTGTATCCTTGCGCCTTGAGGAGGGTGAAGCCCAGGAGATGCCAGAATGTCTTGACAAGGAATCGCCCGGCAGTAGTGCCATGGAGAAAGTTCCGCGTCCTCACAAAGCCATCTTCGACGCCCCAGGGACAAGGTGTGAATAACGTAATGATCCTCGTGTTGACGAGCCCTTCAATCATTTTCTTCAACGGCGTCACATATGCTGGGACAATCCAACGAGGACCTTTCCCAGTTGGTCGAATTACCATGTCCACTTGAGCATTAGCACCCATCGCAAAGGCGTAAGCACAGTCGTATGCTGACTTCCCACCCCCGAGGACGACGACTTTCTTTGAAGACTCGATGGTGTCTTTGCGGGCACAGAGTTCCTTGGTGTGAAAGAACGGTGGAGTGAAAGTTTCCTGCCCAGGATAACTGGGAATGTTGGGATGAGATGCCACTCCTGCGGCTATGATCAGCTTGGTAGCGTGGAGAATCTGTCGTGACGAGCCATCCTGTTCAGAAACAGGTGAGACTTGAATGTTCCAATCGCCTTCCGGTCTCGACTCAATGATATCAACTTGTGTTTGGAACAAGGTTCTTTCGAAGACGCCAAACTTCTTGGCATAGTCTGTTAAGTAGCGGTTCAAGACGTCTCCCGGAATATGCTGGCCATGTTTTACACCATAGGCTTCCTCGGATAGAGGAAAGTCGGGGAGCTCATATCCGCCACAAAGGGTACTGTTTACAACTGGTTAAGTCATATAATGGCTGTGAATCTTAGGAAAAGCTCACTTCGTCTTTAGTCCGCTATAGAACCTATCTTTCGACCAAACACCGCCGCAGGTGCTCTCTGCCTCAATGATAAGCGTCCTGTGCTTGGGATGCAGTTGGATATAAGTCTTTGCTGCAGCAAGACCGAAAATCCCTTCAAGAATTCATTAGCCATAAAACAGGCCAATTCATTCGATCATGGCATAATTGGTGCATGATGTGACGTACCGGCGCCTATCACGATCAAATCATAGCTATCGTTCATGTCCATGGCGCTCCGCTTGTTGGTAATTGAGAAGCGAATAGAATGAACACGGGCACTACGACGTCCTAATTATACATATAGGGATGGTTGATATAGGACACTATTTAAGATGAGAAAGACAAGGAATGAATTGAGTGGGACATCATAGAAAGGCGCCGCCTGACCGCTTGGATCGAGGTAAAGGCCGTGTATCGAGCGAAGGTGTACGAGTAGGTTACACCACAGGGCATTGACCCGCTCCTCAGTTCTATGAGCCATTTTCTTCCATTATTTGGCCCTCCTTCGTTTGTCTGTCTTATGTCTTCAAATACTACACCCTATGAGGATCAAATGGTGGCATGGAATACTTCTCCCTATTGTCTACTTTTACTCAGTATATGGCTGAACAATCCTCTCGCTGTCAAATATATCATGACTATAATAGTATCTTTATAACGGGCCACCACTTGATAGATTTCCTTGTGTTTTTACTACTTTTTTTCAGCGCATGGAGCGGATTGAGAGTTGCGGGGCGTTCCGAGCGGACGGCAGGGATCAATTCTGATAAATGACAGACTCCATTCCTCTTGTTACATTGTCGGTGCCCAAGAACTGGCTTGGGTGATACTCAATCATACCATCCCCTCAGTCCCGGCTATATCGGCATTCGCCACGTAATATCTATTGGTCAATCAGTGGCCGAGGGAGGCAAATAGGTTCCTCGCGCGTCTGCGAGGTGGATCTTTCATCATTGCTTGTTCGAGACAGGAATGTGTCTTGTATTTGGCAGTGAAGTGAAAGTTTCAGATATACGTCACTATGAGAATCGAAATGGCAGAAATACAAACTTAATGTCTACCTTTATGAGATAAAAAAATATATATACACGACTTCAAACAGACAAGAGGGCAAGCTTCCCTCCTATACCTACAGGTACCCCACCTTTTAGGTGCCTATTCACTAAAACTCATAACCTTTTAACTAGCTATTAAGAAAAATAAGCTTAATAATACTCTCTCGCCCCTCCTGGGCACTTAAAGAAGGATAGCGAACGCTATTAGACTTTAAGTAAACTAGGGATAACTGAACCTCGCTGCCGCTGGGCGGGTAGCACTCTAGTGACTTGAGAAGGAGGGCACTCTTTTGCTCCCAGGATAAAGGGAGACTACAGTCCTCTTATTAACGCCTAAAAAACACTGTATTAACGATAAATATATTAAAACTAATATCCCTAGATTTAATTTCGGCTCTAATATAAAACCTAGCGTTTCTCTTTTCTTAAAAGGGATTTAAAAAAAGCCTCTTTTCTTCCCTTTAAAGCAGGCTAATAAAAGCCTTTGCCTTTATAAATAGAAAGCAGTTAAATACAGTATTTAAAATCTTTACCTAGATCAAAAAAATTAACTTAATTTAAAGGGCTAGACAGGAAGTATTACTTTTAGTAGCCTAAGCTATTAATAACTATTTAGCCAAACACTAAAGAAAATACTATCTCTTAGCGGCTATACTAGCGAGTAAAGCCTTCTTTAATACCCTCAAGAATTTCCTTTCTGTAAAGGCCCTCGCGGACCTTGAAAAATTAAGCAAGAACCCTTTTCCTGCCTAACCGACAATTATCTAACCAGTCAGTAAAAAGACTTGCCAGAATAATAAATAACAGTAAATTAAGCCTTAGCCCTTAAACAAAACTAGCGCGGGAGCCCCCTGCTAGCTAATAGCTTAAAATAGGTTATATAGGCTATAATTGCGGCTATAGGCATAAATAAAAACCCTTTAATATAAGGAAACGGAAATAAACTTACCCTTTAAAGTAATAGCAGGCTAGCCCTTATCGCTTATAAAAATAAGTAAAAATAAATAAAAATTACTTTAAAGACTAATAATAGGATCTTTTTTTAAGTCCCTTTAAATTATAGCTGGAAGAAGATTACTGCTATTAGCGCTAGGCAGGAGGTTATTAAAATTAGTAACCTTAAAAGCAAGGATATTATTTACTTTTAGGAAGTAAAGTCTAGCTTTATACTCTAAACTAAAATAAAAGATATTAAAAAGAAAATCCTTGCCTTAGCCTTAACTATAAAGGCTAGCGGCTTAAAGATTAAAGAAGTGTATATATAGAAAAGCGTCTTTATATATAATATCTTTAAATATTACATTAATACTTTAAGTACCTCCTTTATAGATTTACTAATCCCGATTAAAGCTAAAGTAAATATTTATAATAGGCATAGTCTATTACAGTAGCTAATAATAGGGCGCTGTAGAATTATCTATTTAAAGTTAAAGAGCGAGAGAATAGAAAAGGAAGCTATCTAGCTATATATATCGATCTATAGGGCAGTAGTATATATACGCGTAAGCCTAAGGCTTATACGCGGTACCCGATATATATATATCTATATTAGCTGGTCTAGGAGATATAGGGAATTATAGTGCTAGGCTTAGTATAGCCGAGGTCCTTTTTAATTAAATTTAACCTATAACATTACCCCCCCTATTAAGCCGGTTATTTCCTATATTTCTTTTTCGCAGGGGCATATTCCTTAAAGGGCCTATCTGCAGTCTTAATAGGCCTATATTTTTTTATATAAGCGTCTAAAACAGCTATATCTTCTAAAAGATAGCGGGCTTTTAGGTTAGCTCTATATATCCCTTCCAATATATAAACACTTCGCGAAAAAAGCTGCAGCCTTATTTCTTTATTTTAATGCAAAAGATCTCTTCTACCTCCTATTTATCTTCGCCTTTAATATATATAAAAAAAGGTTAAAAGTTATTATTTTACTGCCTAGGCAAAAGTTTATCTGCTATTTATTATAGCAGGTTAATATAAAAGTATAAATAGATTCTTATAAGTATATTCAGCTTAACTATATAAAGGTTAAATACCTCTACTATTAAATATTTATAGTAGAGAGTATTTAACTTTTTATTAAAGTATAGGGACTTATAGTTATTAAAGTAAAGCCATACTTTATCTCTAACCTTAAACCTCTCAGCAAGTTGTAACGATCCGGGTTGATTCTCAAGGGATAAACCAAGGTTCATGGGTTTATATTGACAGAGAGGTCAAGGATAAATACTAAGCAGGGTAACATAATCACAATTCTATAGAACAGGCGGTTCTAGTAAATGCAATTTATTAACGACTATCTAAATAACTATACTAAATGATCGTGACTTATCCAGTTTTATATATAAAGGAGATATATAGTGAATATACTTGGATTATATATAGATCACGGTTATATTAGATTACCTTGGCTTACGTTCTATAATCCAAGTAATCTATAGTTTATAGTAATCCGAGTAATCCTTCCTGATTGGTCGATTGTTCCGTCGTTCTTCCGGGGTATATACCGCCCTAGACCCTTTATGCAGCCATAAAAGGGTTAGGTCGTAACATAATATCCCCCTCCTATTAGTCTTGTCCCCAAGACCTTACCTGCCTTGCATAAATACTATGCCTTCCCTTATAAGTATAATATTTTTTTCTTTTTTCCCTTTTTTGTTTGCGCGGTGCTAATAATATAAATTATATTAAGAAGACTTATTCTCTAAAGACCCTTTAGCGTTCAGCCTTTACATCTTCCATCAAAGAACTAGGTTTCAAAACTATGCCTTATTCATATTATCGTTCTCGTAGGTATACTTGCAAGATATTGGACGGGGTATCTTGATGCTAGGAGTGCGTCTGACGGGGTTGTTCTTGCAATAGTTCTAGGGTGCCGGTAAACACTTGTAAATATTTTTTATCTTCTTTATATTTTTTTTCTTTTTCTAATTCTTTAATGTCTCGGATTACTTTGAAATATAAGCGACTAAAGGCGCAGGAATAAAAGGCAGAGCTTAAATTAGCAGAATTACATCGCAAGTCTTCTAAAACTCTAGCGCGATTAACTCGCCTCTATACCCAGCGCAAAGCATTAGTAATAAAAGGAGCAAAGATAATAAATCTCGGGTTAAAAAGTATAGATAAGTTAAACGAGGCTAAACGTTATAAAGCAGAAGCTGCTATTAATATATATTCTTTCAGGGCTGCCGATATAATTAACTGGACTGCTTTTAGGCCGCTTAATCTATTATTAATAGGCTAAGATTTCAGTGGAATTATTACAGAGTCGTCTAAGAGTATTCAAGGTATTCCTTAAATTCCCAGGAATTATATTCCTCTTTATAGTTTTTTTTCTACTTTACTAAGTACTGGCGGTTATTATCTTTCATTCTTATAGCTCTAATTTCCTTAACTTTATATTCTTTTTTAACCAGTAAAACTTTAATCGAATCTATAATTAGTCTATTTTCCAATTTATCTTATAATATTTTCTCAAATAGTAAAATATAAAATACTAGGTAAATCCAGACACTATCTAGTAGTATAAGTTTATAAATAACCTTTAAAATAACCTTTTTAATTAAGTAAAGTCCAAGTTTCTTAAAATCTAACTTATCGCTTAATTGCATTATTTTAATATTCGCAGTCTTTTTTCCTAGTAAATAACAGTATAAGTAAACTATATCTCCCTCTTTAAAGATTAATCCCTGTAATCTATATTTATTAGTATACTTTCTAGTTTTTTCTTATATAAAGTAAAAGTATACCTATATCTTTTTATATAACTGCTTTATATCTTTAGCTTTAATTTATACTTTATCAATATGTAGGCCTTTTTTTAGCGCTTTATATATATTTAATATAAAGCTATAGTTAGTGTATATAAGGCTAAATCCAGTTAACTTTAAAATATCGCTATTATAGGATATTTATATAATTAATAGCTTCTTTACCTAATCGTTTTAATTAAAATTAATATAACTTTTTAAATGAGCTTTAATAATCTAATTAATATATTTTATTTAACTATTTATCTATAACTAATATATAATATTAAACTTATAATTTATATTTAATTAATTTATAAATGCTTACTAGAATTTAAGTGTAAAAGTTAATCCTTAATTAAAAATAATCTTAGCTAGAATTATATAATTAACTGCAATAAATTGTAAAAATATATAAGCTAGTGTCTCTATATTTATTACTTTTTTATATAAAAAGAAATAAAGTATTTAATAAATTAATCTATAATTATTAAAATATTATTATATTTAATCTTTATTTTTAATTTAATAAATAATAGTAGTTTAATAATAAAGTCTAATAAGATTAACTTTTATAGTTATTTTAATACTAGTAAAGGTTAAAGTTTACTATATAGTTTATATTTCAAGGGTTTAACTATTCTATATATTATATAGCGAGAAATAATATCCTATATTACTTTTTTTAAGCCTTTAAAACTTAAAGTACTTTTATATTTATTTGCAGGTTTTATAAATACTTTTATATTTATATATTAGGTGTTAATAAATTTCTGTAATTATATTTTTCTAGAGTTTATCTAGGATTTAAATCTTTTTATTTTATTATTAAATTCTTTCTTTATTAAACTTTATATCTTTTGAGAATGTATTATTATCCTAGGTAATATAATACTTTTTAATATATTAAAGTATAGTATTATTACTAGATACTTTATATATAGCTTAAAGTACTATTTGTTAGTAATATCCTTTAAGGTTTTATTTTAAGATCTGCCTAGTATATTTAATCTTTCCTTGGTTATAATCAGCTTATTTACTAAACGCGTCTACTTATTTATTTTTAAATCCTTTTTAGTAGATTAGGATATAGTTGAATTCTGAAAGGTATTCCGCGTAGTAGATCTGCCTTTTAGAAAATTATTAAACTATCGCAAAGTATATAATATTTTTATAGTCAATATACACTTTAACTTTATATATTCCTTTTAATAGGTAATATTGCTATTCTTTAAATATAAGAATAATAGTAAGGAATTCTTTATTATATATTAGGTAGTTTAATTCTGTATTATATAATACTTTAAAGTAAAAGGCAATAGGGTATAGTTTACTGTTTTTATCCTTTTAATTAAGTTAAGTTTTTATAGTAAAATCAAAAGCATTTATTTTAATTTTTATTTCTTTAAATAAATTAAATATAATAAATATAGGTTCTTTTAAAATAAGCTGCTTAAGTTTATTAAATATATCCTATATATTTAATATTTATAGAAACTTTTAATCCTTTTTAGTAAGTTTATAAAAAGTCTATATAATACTTTTATAGTTTTTAATAAATTATTAATAGTAGTTAATAACTTTTAAAAAGCTTTAAACTTCTTTAACTATTATAGGTATAGGCTAATCTTTTACTATTTATACTTTTAATAAATTTATATAAATTTCTTTAAAGGTAATAATATACTTTAAGAAAGTAACTTTCTATATATAGAATTTGCATTTCTCTAGTTCTATAAGTAATTTAATATTTTATAGTATTTGTAATACTTTATAGATATATGCCTTATATTCTTTAAAGGTATTTAAGAAGATTAGGATATTATTTAGGTAAATAACTATAAAGATATTAAAGTACTCTTTTAATATATTATTAATTATCTTTTAGAATATTATAAAGGCATTAATAAGACTAAAAGGTATAATTAGGTATTTAAATAAGCTATACTTAATTTAAAAGGCAATTATTTATTTATATCCTTCTTTAATTTGGATAAAGTTATAAACGCCTTTAAAGTCTAGCGCTATAAACTATTTCTTTTTATATAGTTTATCCTGCAATTCTATAATTAACAGTAATGGAGTTTTATCTTTAATAGTAGCTTTATTAAACTGTTAGTAGTCTATAATTAACTATAGTTTACCTCCTTTTTTTAATATAAATATAATAAAATAATTTACTTTTAATAAAGAGGGTTAAATATACCTTTTAACTAATATATTATTTAAATAATTATATAAGCTTTTAAGCTTTTTTTTATTTAGATTATAAATTTTATAAAAGGTAGTGCTTTTATTATTTTTAAGCTTAATTATATAATCTTATTAACTATATTCTAGTAGTTTTATATTAAATATTTCCTTAAACAGCTTATTATACTTCCAGTATTCTTTAAAGATATTCTATACCTATTTTAGTAACGCTACTGTTTTAAGGCTTTTTATTTTAAGCATTTATTAATATTATTCAATACTTTCTATAAAAAAGTAATTATTCTTTAAATTTATCTATTTTTCCCTTTACTTTATTTAAATCTTATTTTTAAGTAGATTATTTCTGTAATTAAATTAAAAGTAACTTTTTTAGTTCCTTTCTTTAATATATTTAAGGGTTTTATATAAGATTTCTGCCCTATAGTTAAATCCTTTTTAATAGTTCTAATCGCTAAAGGAGCTTCGCTATTGCGCTAATAAAGCTAGCCTTTCTCCCAGTTAATATTAAAGTTATTACATTTTAATTAAAGATAACTAAAAATAATATTATATTTATTAATATTTACTATATTGCAAGGAACTACTCCTTTATATTTAGCAATTTTAAGTTTAAAATAATTAGTCTTTCGCTTAACCTATCTATTATTATATATAAAAGCTCCTCCTTCTATTTAGTAAAATTAATATAGTTTAGTTTTCTTTTTCTAAAGTAACTATAAGTAATTTACAGTTATAGGTGCAATAAAATTGCCTATCGCTCTATTATTTACTAATATATATAGCCAATATCCCTTAACTATTATCTTTAATTTAAGATATAGTAAATCTTTATTATTAATTTTATTATTTAATATTTCAAGAGATATAATTTATTAATTATTACTTTATAGCCCTTTTATAGGTAATGTTAATTGTTTCCTAATTTTTATTATATATAGATTTTACAGTTAGTTAGGGCTCCTTAAAGAAAATGCTACCTTCTTTTATTATAGGTAGTTCCTTTATAGGTAATAAAGTTAAACTAGTTTTAGTGCAGTTCCTTTATAATCTAGTTAATCTCTTTATCTTTTAAGGTAGGTTTATACTTTATATACTTCTATATTTGCTATTCTTAGAGCTTTTCCTGTAAATTGGTAATAAACTTATTTTTCTAATAGTATATATAGTCTAGCGATAAGTATAGGGTATTATTAGTTTATTGTAAATGCTAATTTTATAATTTATTTCGCTTATATATAATATACTTTAAGCTATTGCACTCTAAATAATATTATTAATTACACTTAAATCTTTTATTATAGCGGAAGTGCTATTCTATTAATTTCTCCTAGCAGTAAATATAATATCCTTTAAACTTATATCCTTTAAATCTTTATAACTAATAATATTCCTTTAAGGTTTTAGTACTTAGTTTAATAATAATAATCTTAAAGTCTCGATACTGTATAGTTATAATCTATTCTTTAAAAGCATTATAATCCTATACCTATTCTATAAGGTAAAATAGGATTTTAATTAGAAATATATCGTGCTTTACTTTCTTTTAAAAGTATACTATATACCTATATATAATATAAGCGAGCTAGGATATAGTGTAATGCTCTTTATAAATAAGGTTATTTACAGTATAGTCTCTTTATATATAGAAATATATAGGTTCCACTTATATAGCTAAAGCAGCTAAGATAGCTTTAACAGCTATCTTGTTATTAGTTCTGTTTTGCGTATAAAGCTGTTTATATAGGTATAGGTTTAACCTATTTTACTATATCCCTATAGTAACTCTTTTAATTAAATTTCGGTAATATTCGTTTAATTTACCTCTAAAGTTATTATTTATAAATAATATATTTTCTAGTTCTAAAGGTATAGCACTATATAGTAATAGTTTATATTATAAAAGGGTATTTTTATCTTTATTGTTAGAGTTACTATTATTAGTTTATCCTTTATTGCCTGCAGTAATTTAATTAAAATATCAGTAATCAATTACAGTAACTATTTATTTATTTAAGATACTATTATCCTTATTTGACTTTATATAGCTAAAGTCTAGGTTTTATTTTATTAAACTGTTTAAGTATAGTAAATACCTATTTACTTTATCTTTTCTAAAAATGCTTTTAAGAGTTAAAGATTTAAATCTTAACCAGTATCCCTTTTAGTTTATTATAAATATCTTTCTAGGTTATTTCAGGTACTATCTGCTTTTATTTTTATTAGATTTATAAATAAAGCAGCTATTATTATAGTATATAGTCCAGTTAAATAATATATAATTAATAGTTTTTAAAACTATATTAACTTTTTATTTAGGTTTTAGCGCAGGCTTTTAAGGTTTATTAGTTCTTGGCTTTTATAGAGTTTTACAGTCCTTTAAGAAGTATCCTAGCTTATTACAGTTATAATAAATAACTTTCGCTTTTCCTTTCTAAATCGCATTTAAATCTATTTAATTAGGTCTCCTATTATTAAAACTAGCGATATATTCTTACTGCTTTTTACTTTAATTTATATATCTTTAATATTTATAAACTTACCTAAATTACTATTATCCTTTCTTTATATTTAAATAAAGTTTATAAAGTAAATTGTCTATATTTATACATTACTTAATCAACTTAATAAAACCTTTATTTTAAAGGAATTTATAGGCTTCCCTTTTAACTTCTAGTTTAAGTCTATTATAAAAGCATTTAATAAAAGCAGAATTTCCTTATTTAACCTTAAAAGTATAGTTCTTAAAGTATACAGTATAGTTAAAGCATTTTCCTTTTTAAATTAAGTTTATAAGTTTATTTTCTGCAATATATTTTTTATTAATATTATTAAAGATATTCTTTAATTCTTCCTTAAACTGATTATAACTAGCGAATATAGTTTACATTTACTTATCGGCATTAGCTTTATTATTAAAAAATCCCTTTAAATAAATTTAAACCACTTTAAAGCATTCCCTTTAAGTTATCCAGCGGCTAAAAGAACTTTACTAGTCTTTATATTAAAGCTAGTTAGGAAATAGGTAAAATAGTTGCGTAATTAAATATAAAATAATTAAAGTGCTATAGTACTTTTATTAAAGTATTTAAAAGGTTATATCTTAAGCGACTCTCTTAAGTCCTTTAAAGGTCAGTTCTTTTAGAGTTTAGTATAGGATTTAGGTTAAGTATAGGTAGTGCTTGGTTTTATAAATCTATAATAGCTGCTTACTATTAGTGAATTACCTGCTAAAGTCTAGCGTTTTTAGCGACTAAGTATTAATAGCGTTATTCCAATTCTATATAGTTAGCTTCTATATATTAGAAGGCTTCCTCTATATAAATATATAGTTATTCTATTTCATTAACTTTATCTTTATCTTTACTTATATTATTATCTCTATTATAGTTTTATCTTTAATAAAGAGGTAGAGTAGAGGGTAGAGTATTAGGATTATTAAAAGAGAATAGTGTAGCGGATATACTTGCAATATTGCTTAAGATTCTTAGTAGCCTTTTAAATAAAAGTCGTTAATGTATAATAATCCAGGTTAATTCTTAAAGGATAAACCGAGATTTATAGGTTTATATTAATAAAGAGGTTAAAGATAAATATTAAGCAGGGTAATATAATTACAATTCTATAAAATAGGCGGTTCTAGTAAATGCAATTTATTAATAACTATTTAAATAACTATATTAAATAATTATAATTTATCTAATTTTATATATAAAAGAGATATATAGTGAATATATTTAGATTATATATAGATTATAGTTGTATTAGATTATTTTAGCTTATGTTCTATAATCTAAGTGATCTATAGTTTACAGTAATCCAAGTAATCCTTCCTAATTAGTCGATCGTTCCATCGTTCTTCCGGGGTATATATCGCCCTAGACCCTTTATACAGCTATAAGAGGGTCGGGTCATAACACAAGTCCCCTATACTTATTAAAAATATCTTTATATCGCTACTGCATTACTATTAAATTAACCTATATAAAAACAGTAATATCTTTTAAGTATTAAAGTAATTATTTAACTTAATACTTATTTAAATTTATAGTTTCCTGCTTTATATCTTAACTATAATATAAGAAAAATGCCTTAATATAATAGCTATATTTAAGGGAAAAAAGGCTTAATTAAGTCGCAGAGCTTATAGAGTTATTTAATATTAATTAAACTGCTAAAAGCTAGTTCCCCTAATCCCTTTAACTATAGTTAATATATACTTGCAAATACATTTAAATCTTTTAGTTTATTTATTTTAAGCCGCCGTTAATCTATAGGTAATATATAATATTAAATTATTACTTTACTCCTATTAATTAGCAAAACGCTTTTTAAAATTGACTAATTTAATTAAACCCTTTATTATTTACTATAAACCTAAATATACTATAAAATCAATAATAGTATTAAAGGAAATACTGTATGCAAGCCTTTACTTTTATACTCTCTATAGCTTTTAATATAATAGCTTTAATAAACTAATCTACTATTACCTATAAATACTAAATACTAAAAAGATTAATTAAAGGAAGCTTAATAATAAAATCTATTACTAAATTGCTTTAAATATATAAAGGGATTAATAAAGGTTTAAAAAAGCTATACTTCTAAATCCTTTAAATATACCCTTTTCTATAAATACTGCAGTTCTTTATAAATTACTGTATAATCTAAAAAAGGCCAGGCTAATAGAATCTTTAAGCTATAATTGCAAAAGTGCTATTTTAACTAAAGTAGCTAGCTATTACTATATTATATTTAGCTTATATAATATATATATACCATATAGTCTTTATTTTATCTACTTTTACTAAAACTTAAATTTAATTATAGAAAGTAAAATAAAATTATTTATTTATTACGCATTCTATAATCTAAACCTTTAAATAAAGGTTAAAGGGGAAGCTATATTCTTTTAACTTTACTATTATATAAGCCCTTTAATAATTAAAGTCAGCTTATATTAACTAGTCTTAAAATTACTACAGTTCTAGGTTATTATTAAATATTTATATTTAAAGGATTAAAATATTAATAACTTCTAGCTAGCAGATTACTCTTAAAATTATAAAAAGCAGCTATATATAGTAGCCTTACTCCCACTTATTATCCTTATCTTCTAGTTAATTTTATTCTCAGTAATTAAAGGCATTAAAGATAACTGCTTTACTGCTAGGCTAGTATTATATTATTATATCAAATTATAAAAAGAATTCAGCCTAATAAATCTACCTCTTCAAAAGCTTCCAGCGCATTATAAAATACTACAGATTCTTATAATCCAAAATTACAGTAAAAGGTCTATAGCTTTATAGCTTAGCCCTCCATTCTTTTAAACAGTAAATAATAGCTAGTATCTCTTTATTATAAATTAAGTAATTATATTTAGCCAGGCTTAGTCTTTATAAATAATATATAATAATATTATATTTTCCCTGCTTATCCTTTTATAATAATATACCTTTAAGTATATATTTAGAATAGTTAGGTTTAATAAATATCTTTTTACTTAAATCCTATACTTAAAGTATTAAAGCTTCGCAAAAGCAGCGCTTTAATTCTTTAAAAGCAGCTTCGTTATTATCTCTTTATTAAAAAAAAACCCTTTTTTTATTAAATAAGTAAAAAGGAATATTATATATAAAAAGCTAAAGATAAAAACGCAGTAATAGTTAATAAATTTAAAGAAACTCTATATATTTATTATTAATATAAGGGCTATTTATTTATATATTATTTACTACTTTTTAAAGTTATAAGTAATACCTTTTCCTACTTAAATAATAAAGCTAAAGTATTTAACCTCCTTTTAAGTAAAAAAGCACTTTACTAGGTTAAAGTATAAGCCAGTATTTATAAAAGTATAAAATATATATTATACCTTTTTTATATAATCCTTCAGCAAGCCATTTAAGTATATTACAATATTATTAATATATATAATAGTAAAATTATTTAAAAAAAGGCAAAATATACAGTTAATAAACTATTAAAATATTACTAAAGCGCTAATAAACCTAAATAATACAACTCTTTATTTATATAATCTATAATATATATAAAATATAATTTTATATTTATCCCCTTTTATAATATAAATCCTATAAAAAACAGCTATTATATTAAATTTAATAAACTACTTTATTTAAATAAAGTTATTTAATATTTCTGCAAATAAAAGTAAAGGGTAGCGATTTTATTATAATTATATTAAAAGTATAATAGTTTATATAAAAGTATACTCCTCCCTTTAACTTATAAGTAAAAAGCATTAATACAGCAGCAGCTAAACTACTAGTATAGATAAACCCTTTATTAAGCAAATCAAAAAGGGTTTTATATAATACTAATAGCTCTTCTTATAATATACTATATAAAAGGCCCTATAAAAGCTTTAATTTATTACTATTTTTATTTTACTTTAAAGGGATTTTATAGTTAATACTTAGCCTTTAAAGTAATAGCTTTATTATTTCTTAAGCAGAAAATAATAAATAAAATTCATCTTAAAGCTTAAAGGGAATAGTTTCCCTTTAATCTACTAGCTTTTTTCGCTAAAGCGCTTTTTTAATATTTATTAATATAATAGTATAGAGATAAAACGTATATTCTTTACTAAATTAATATATATAACAGTATTCTGCTTAAAAGGTTAAGACAGATATAAATCAGGCAGTTTATATAGTTTATATACTTTTAGGTTTTAAATCGCCTAAGAATTGCAGTTAAATATCCGCTTTTTAATAGAAAATCTACTGCTTAGCAGTATTATAGATTATACTATTCACTTCTCCCTATAATTTCTTAAAAAATAAGTTATAATCTAAACCTTTAGCTATATATAATATAAACATTAAATATAGCTATAAAGCTTTAAGTAAATTATAGCTATAGAGTTAATTACTATTAGTAGACTTTCTTTAAAAAAGCTATTTAATTGCTATTCTTTAATTACAATTTAAAGAAAGTAAAGTTTCTTTGCGAAAGAGTATTTTATAATAGTATAGCAATTACAACTAATATTAAATAAAGCAGCGATTTATATATTCTTTATCCTAGCCTATATTATTATTAATTTACTATTTATTTATTACTTAAATTCTTTTTATCTATCAACTTTTACTTTACTTAGCTTTAATACTTAACTTTATATTAAAGCTACTCTTTTAATAATCTGTTAAACGAGTTAACGTTACTATTAAGCTTAATAATTTAAAGTTCCTGCTCCTTTTAAGTTTACACTTTAACCTTATAAACTCTATTAATATAAGCCTTAAATCTCTTTTTAAAAGCTTATAGGTATTCCTAGGCTAAATGCTTAAAGGAATTATAATAAAAGTATATTTAACCCTCTTTATTTAAAAAAGAATCTTTATACTGCTAATTCTTAATATAGTTAATGCCAGTTATTTATATATTCCTTTTATAGTTATAAATATAATATTTAATATATTTATTACCTTTAGCCTTTATATTTTTTAAACCTTTATTTATTGTAAAGGAGGCAGCTTTTATAAGTATAGTAAACTTATTATAGTTTAATTACTTAATCTTATTAATAATATTTTAAATTTACTTTAGCGAATAATTATAATTTAATAAAAGGTTAACTGTAATTAAACTGCATTATAGCTTTAAAAAGAAGGCTTTTTTAAAGAAAGTAATCTTTACTTAATCTACTTAATTTTCTTTGCCAGCTTTAAAAAGCTTTTATTTAAACTTTAATAAAAAAATTAAAAAACTAACTCCCTTTTTTTAATATAATTTTACAGCTCTTTACTAATATAAGCCTAAAGACCTTAATTTTATAGCTTTAGTTAAAGTATATTATAAAGTCTTAAAAGTTATATCTACCTCTTTGCCTACTTAAAAAGTAATAAATAGTTATTATTTACTAAAGTTTAGTTTTAAAGTAAATATTAATAAAATACTAGAGATCTTTATTATTTATATAAAAATATTTATTAAAAGCTATTTTATTGCGTATTTACTGCGCTTAAACTGTATATTTACTTTATTTCCCTAAAAACTTTAAAAGGTTAAAAAAGGGTTTCTGCCTCTCTTAATATAGCGCACTAATCTATAAAGGAGGCAGCGCTTCCTTTTTATTATTCCTTTTAATATTAAGCGCTTATATAATAGCGTTTAACTACTTATAATTAGCTATATTAATTAGTTAATTAAAGTAATAACTTACTCTTCGCTAAAGTTAAAGTTATTATTATTAGCAAGGCCGACTATCTTAATATATATAGGGAATTAATAAAATTAATAAAAATAAGCTTTAAATATATAATAGGTATAGTCTATTATAGTAGCTAATAATAAGGCGCTGTAGAATTATTGATTTAAAGCTAAAAAGCGAGAGAATAAAAAAAGGAGCTATCTAGCTATATATATTAATCTATAGGGTAGTAGTATATATATATATATAGGCCTAAGACTGATGCGCAGTGCCCAATATATATATATCTATATTAGCTGGTTTGGGAGATATAGGGAATTGTGGTGCAAGGCTTAATATAGCCGAGGTCCTTCCTAATTAGGTCTGACCTGTAACAATATTAAGTTTAAAGAACCTTTAGTCTTTTATTAAAAGGCCCCTTTTAATAAAACTATTAATATTTATTATTACTTTATTTTATTTAAAAAAGATATTAAAGTAGGCTTTAAACTTTTTAGTTATTTAACTTTAATAAAACTTTAAATTTAAAAAGCTTAAATAACTTAATGCAATAAATACCTTAGCTTTTATAACCTTTAAAGCTATATTAAAACTATATATTATAAAAAGTATAGTAAACCTGCCTTTTAATATATTAATAAACATAAAAACTTGTTAAAATAACAAGGTTATACTGAACCTTATTTATGTGTAGCTTCTAGGAAGCTGCATATAACGCAGCAATGAGGAAACGACTGAGAGTCTAATTGGGTTAACAATAGATAAACAATTGAATTGTAACTGAACTAATAGCTAGAAAGCTATAGAATATCTAGTGTATGTGCGGCTATTGTAGAAGTGATTGTAGAACAATGCTTTGTCTTCTACAATAGTCCTCCGACTAGATAATAGGAATGCGGCGGCAGAATTGGGTTCGTGGCCCCATTCCTATTTTCCGCAAAATTCATTGATATGGGAAATCGTCCAAATCGACTCACGGCCATACAAACAGGAAACCATTTTAGTCAGATTTTTCACAATAGCCATTGTGGCCATTGTATTGAGTCTAGGGTAGGCGGGGTAGCTGGTCCTAGCTCAATTGTTATCGTTGAAGATAACAGAAATTTCCAGACTTACACCGAAGTTCCTCCGGGGACCCGGTCCTAGCGTCGGGCCTAATTCCGGGTCTAGCCGGAATAGGAAGGTTACCTAATTACATAGAGATCCTTGCTTTTTAGCCCTCCTTTTTAACAAAACTATAATAACTTTACTTAATATATTAACTGCTTTAAACTTTACTAATTTAATACTTTAAACTATTATATATACTTAACTATTAAAAATAATATAAAAGTATATACTATTAAAGAATAATTTAAAAGTATTAAAGAATTTAAAATATAAGAATTCTAGAAAAAGAACCCTGCCCCCTTTACCTTTAAGCTTAAACCTAGCGTATTTAAAGGAGGAGCTTTTTAGGCTATTTTAACTAGATTTTTTACAGCTTTTAAGGCCTAGATTTAAAGACCCCTCCTTTTAGGCAGGATAATACTCCCTGCCCCTATAATAAAGCCCTTTTAAAATAAAATTAATTTAATAAATATCTTTAATAGCTTATTAAAGGAAAGCTTACTAGCCTGCTTTATAATAAAGGTTACCGATTTTAATAACTTTATAGATAATACTTTAAAGGAATCCTTTAAAAGAAATAAACCCTATAGGTTTAATTTATAAATAATAAACTTTATTAAAACTGCTAAAAAACCTTTAACCTAAAAATCTTTTAAGTTAATATAAGAAAATAAAGATAATATTATAATATAGCCCTTTTACTAGCCTAAAAATAGCTTTAATTTATATTTATTTAAAAGCTATAAACTTATTAAAATATTATATTACTTAAAAGATAAATACAATTTTACTTTAACTTTTAAGTATTTAATTTACTTAATAATTAAAGGAGACTAAACCTTTTATCTTTATATATATTAAAAAATTACTAAATCTATTATATAAATAACTTTCGCCTTTAAAATTAAAAAGCAATTATATTTATTAGGTAAAAGTCTATAGCTATATTATTATTTATATTTATTATAAAGCTTCTTAAACACTATAATAAAAACCTTTAAAAAATAAAGTTAGCCCCTTTTACATTTAATTATTATAAAAGACTTTAATATATTATATTAAATATAGCAATTAAGGTAAGCTTTAAATACTGTAAGTAATAGACCAGCTGGGTAAGCAGATAAATATAACCTAGTCCCTGCCTTTATAAATACCTTTATAAAAGATTTTAGAAAATGCATTAATTTTATTTTCTTTAACTGCCTTATACTAATAATTATTATAAAAAACTTAAATATAGGCTTAAACTATTACATAGTCGCTACTATACTTTTAAGCCTTATTAGGCTAATAGTTAGCGCAGGAAAGAAATATATCTTTTTCAAAAGCCTATACATATTTAGCCAGCTAATATATATATATACCTAGCTTTTCTTAAAGCTAAATATAATTAATTTAATTAAAGAAAACTTAAACGCGGCTATATAAATACTTTAAAGACTTTTCGCGGACTATATATAATTAATAGGTAAAAAGAGATATTAAAATAAATATAGCGCCTTTTAATAAAATAAAAACTATTAAATAGCGTATTAAGTTTTTATTATAATGCCTTTTAAAATTAATAAATAAATTAAAGTAAAGAAGATATTATATAATATAATTAAATATAAAAAATATAATTATTAAAATAGAAATTATAGCTAAAGCTAGTTTAAGTAAATATATTGAATAGGTAATTAAATAGTATAAAGCTATAGACTAGTTTTAACCCCCCTTTTTAATAAATAGTAATAAAAGTATTTTAAACTTTAAAAAGTAAATAGCCTTTTTTAAAGAATATTTACTATAATAAAAAAGAGTTAAAAAAATATTAAAAACCTTTAAAAACTTTAAATATTAAAAAACCTTTAAATACTATAAAATAAAATAGTTATTAAAGAAAAAGTAAAAAAGGCTATAATTAAAGCAGAGAATATTATAATTAATATAGATAATATATTAATTACTTTGTTATATTATATATAGCTTATTATTAAAAAGTTTATTATAAACCTTTTTAAAGGCTATTATAAATTAAAATATTACCCCCTCCCTTTTAAAAATATTAATACTACTATTATATTTAAATTTAATAAACTTACCTACATAACCTATAAAGCTTTTAAGTTTATTTTACTATTATTTTATATAAGAAAAGGCTTTAAAGGCTATTTACTAAAAGGGTATCCCTTTTAATATTTAAATATAAAATCCTTTTAAAGTAGTATTTTAAAGCCTTTTTTAAAAAAGCAGCTATAGATTTAATTGCTTATTTAATTTATAATATTAAAGTTACTTTAAGTAAAAAGGAGGTTATAACTTTATTTACTTTTAATATTTTTAAAGCTTTTAATATTATTATAAAAAATAAATTAATTTTATAATCTAAATAATAAAGTTAATTTATTTAATTTATAAAATAAATAAAGTCTTTTATAAATAATAAAATTACTTTTATTTATAAAAGAAATAAAATTAATTTACTAAACTTTACCTTTAAATATAATACTTTATAAAGGTCCTTTATCTCTTTTATTATATTAATACTATACTTTAGCTTAATCCTTTAATTTAAAGACTAATAATCTTACTTTAAATATATTAATAATATTATTATATTTATTATAAGCAGGTTTACTTAAAAAATAGCTACCTTTATATAATAAACATTTAATAAAATATTAAAATAAAAAGTAAAGAATATAATATCTTTTAATTATATTAAAGTTAAATTACTGCACTTTTATTACATAAAAGGCTTAATATATAAAAAAGTATTATAATAAAAGAAAAACTAGGTTAATTTAAAGAAAATATCTAATAATTAAGAGTTTACTTTAATTTAAAGCTTTTTTTTAAGAAATATATAAAGATATTTACAGGTAAAGTATATAAAGTCTTTAACTTTTTTAAGTTATTTAATAAAACTTAAAAAAGTTTATTGTTTAAAGCGATAGTATAAGCTATAAAAACTTATATTTTCTTTATTAATTTATATAAAATAAAAGTATAATAATGAAAGTATTAATAATAATTATAAATTAACTTTATTAAATAAATAAATATAAAAGTATTTAGTTTAATAAATAAAATAAATAAAGACTTTAAAGCTATAGTAAAGGTAATCCTTTTAATTTAAAAGACTATAAATATTCCTGTTTTATATAAAAAGTTAAAGGTCCTTTTAATTAATATTACTTTAATTTAAGCTTAATTTAAGTATATAGTAAAATTTACAGGACTAGATTAAAACTATTTAATTAGTTAATATATTAATAAAAAACTCCCTTTTTAGCTACTATAAATTAAATTATAGCGCACTGCTGCCTTAATTAATAAAACTATTAAATTTATGCTTTTCGCTAAAAAGGTTTTATATATTTTCCTTAATCTTAACTTAAAAGGTATAGGTAAATTAATTATAGTAAAGAAATATTTAGATATAGTTAAGTCCTTCCCCTTTTATTTAATTTTAGCCTACTTTAATAGGTTTTAAATTAAAGGAGATATAGGTTAAAAAGCAGTTATTTACTATAAAGTAAAAGTAATTATAAATATTAAATACTTTAATAATATAAAGATTTATAATATAAAAGTATAAAATACTTTAAAGGCTATAAAGCTAATAGTTAAATATATAAATTTTTTTATATAATTTAAATAATTTACATTTTTTAAAATAGTTTATTAATTATTAATAAACGATTTAATAAACCCCATTGTTTATATAAAAAGTATATACATACTTTTAGAAATTAATATAAAGTATTTTACTTTATAAAACCTTTATTTTATAAGTTTTAAAATATAAGGATATTATAGGCAATAAATAAGTTAACTATTTAGCTAAATAAAATATAGCTTTCCCCGCTATATTATAAAATGAAGCTATAATTATATATATTAAAAAATAAATTAAAGAAAAAGTTATAAAGGTAAAAGAGTAAATTTAATTTAATAAAACCTTAAAAGGCTATCAATACTAAAGATTTAAAGCTTCAATTTCCCCTTTAAAATTTAAACTTTTACACTTTATCCTTTATAGACTTTTAGTAGAAAAATTAAAATATAAAGACTTTTAAGAATACTATAAATACTTTAAATATAATAAAGAATCTATTTATAAATACAGTGAATTAAAAAAATAAAGCTATTTTGTAAAATATAAAATAGTTAAGCTTTTCCTTTTAAATATCCCCTTAAAAAAGACCCTTTTTTTATTTACTTAAACTTATAGGAAATAAAGCTTTTTAGAAACTAGTAAAGGAAGTAGACTTTTATAGTCCTTTTTAAGTGGAAATAGATTAATATTACTTAAATTAACCCTTTTTCTTTTATAAATTAAAACTTAGTGAATAGCAGTATAAGCCGCCAGCTCTTAATGTCCTGTTGCCTATAAAGGATTTATATAACTAGCTTACTTAGTGGACGTAAATAATAAAACAAACAAACAAACAAACAAACAGACAAGAGGGCTATCAGAAGACGGTGCCACCACCATCAACAACAATATCCGCCCCATTAAGATACGAACCAGCCCTGCTCACAATCATCACAATGACTCCAGCAATCTCCTCGGGGAGAGCCATGCGACCCATTGGGTTCCTGTCAGCCCACATCTGTCGTGCTTCCGCCAGCCCCTCTCCTGCATTCAAGATGGTGTCAACATAGCCGGGGCTAACACTGTTGACAGTGATGCCGTATCGAGCCCACTCAGCAGCGAGGGAATTCTTCATCATGACGACTCCAGCTTTACTGACGTTGTAAGCGACTTGGGGTTGTGGGTAGTTGACGGCATGAGCAGAAATGGACGCGGTGAAAACAATTCGGCCGCCGGTGCCCTGAGCAACCATCTGACGCGCAGCTGCTTGAGCACAGATGAATGATCCAGTCGTGTTCACATCAAGGATCTTTCTCCACTGGCTGACAGGCATCTCAAGAGCGTGGACGCAGCCTACAATGCCAGCAAAACAGACCAGGGCATCTACTGATCCCAGCACCGATACAGCATCCACAGTGCCCTTAGCCACCTGTTCCTCGTTTGTGACATCCACCTCGCGCGCCTCAATCTGTGCGTGAGGGAATTCTTCCCTGAGGGTACGCAGCTTATCCTGTGAAGCGGCGACACCCATATCAAATATCATGACACCCTGCAGGCCATGCTGGAGCATGGCGCGGGCAGTTGCCATGCCGATGGCTCCCGTACCGCCCGTAATGATGGCATTGCCAGATAGACTGAAACGCCCGGCTGCAGAGCCTCGCGGTGCTGCATTTTTATCGGCGAATGTTTGGCCGTCTTGGAGGAGGGTCATGTAAGGAATGGCTCGTTTAGTGAGTTCGGTGCGCTCGTTAGTGGGGGCCATGGTGAAGGCCCCGAGGGGATGATTTCAGAGTCTCTTCTCTATGCTTGGATAAGGTAATGGATGATAAGGACAGACTGGCGATATAATTTAGCTTGAATTAAACACAGATGTTTTCTGTGAAACTTGTCTGGAGTTTTATCTCCCCTGGCTCTTACTCCTCCGTCCTATAGTCGCCAACTTTTGGTCGATCACAAGACCACGTTCCCGTAGGCTCACCCTTTTGGGGGCCGGCTTTTGCGGAGTGGCTGCTTTAGAGGTTCGGGGGACTGTCGTCCGGGCCGTCTTATTAATCGTGCTAGCGAACGGAGACCCCAGTCCGCTGGCCTTGGAGCTACGAGTAGTATGGAAGCAGCCAGTGAATCAATGGCAAGCCAAATGCCAATATGGTTACCCAAGGAGGAATTTCTTTCATCTACTTACATATGAAACCATTGGAAACACAGGCATATACGTGATGAAGCGATTCAAGCAACATTACGGAGTGCAGTAGGAGAAAATGGTGCGATGCCTGCAGGGTGCCGAGGTGACAGCGGTACCAAAAGTGCAGACGGAAAGGCTCTCCGCGACCAGAGGAGCACTATCTATCAATATCAAGTTTAATATGGATACTCTGTAATTACTACTTTGTACTCCCGTACGAAGCAATCGCCTATTTTTCTCTAGTTCAAAGTGATCTCCGGGCTCAGATTTAGGCTGATCTTACGGAGTATTAGTACTTCGTTCTCGGCGCGATGTTATCCGTACGCCCGGCCAGGGCAAGATGGCAGCATTATCATATCTCGAATCGATCTCGATTGTCTGGTTATCCAGTACTATTGCTGCGACGTTTATTCCGCAGCTATTCTCAACGTTGGAGTTCCACGGCATCTATAAGAAAGAGCTCTGTTCATGCGCGCCAACATGATATCAAGAATTTTCAGAGTGCTCCGGAATATAGTTACAACCCGTTACGCAGTCTCCCGGTATTCAAACTCTTCACTCCACCCATTCCCAGTGGTGAATAGCCATGAATCCCAAGCTGAAGGATCCGCATAGTCCTCCATCATAGGTGTGGGCCCATTCGACTGGTCCGACTGTCTGATAAAGACATCAAAAATACCCGTTATCTACATATTGTGTTGGTACAATCTGCTCGACCAACCTCAATAGTCGCTTGGCATAGGCACTTTTGGACGCGAGGCGCCCAAGAATGTTCTTGACTATACTGACATCTATGCTTGAAGAGTGAGCATCCGGATGATCTGGTCTCATTTGAACGTGGATCAAGTGGATAAGAGCTGCTTGGAAGAGGAAGTACCTAAACCAGGTTAGTTTTAAAATGCGATCACAAGATTATGGTCTACCTTCACTTACAGTCCGTACCAGGTCCCTAAGGCACCCACATCCTCTCCATCGACCGTATCTTTGATTGACTCGATGGTAAGATGTGCGTATTGTAGACATTGGGCACCTAGTTGTTCTCTTGTGTTTCGTAAATCACCGTCATCGGATGAGGGAGTTTTGTCAACAGCCCAGTCCATGAAAAAGCGGCGAAGTATGACAATATTGAAATTCCAATATCTCCAGAAAAGGCGTTTCTTGTTGATGAAAAACATGGGGGAGGCAGGATCTCGTGATTCGTCTCTCATGTAGTATGGAAGATTTTTGAACCAGCTATCCAAGGGTTTCAATAAATTGTTGACCTCCTCTTCCGTAAGAGCAGGTGTTGACATCATGCGATTGTAAATTGGGTTGGATATTAAATGGAACTGGGCTTGTGCCAACAAACATGAGTAAATTGTCGCCGTGTTGGAATCGGTCGGCAAACTTGTCGTGAAAGATGTCAATTCCTGTCATCAAATGAGTCTCGACACATGAAGACTTGAATACGGTTCAACCAACCTCTTCTGGCACATTCAAGGGAAGTCTTGCGTCTATTTGTCTAGAGGAAGGTAGAAGAATCGGTCGTCCGAATGTGATAGAGGCCCCGCTATCAAAGATGAAGAGACCCCACCAAACCCGGCGTCGCATCTCTTGCTCAAGCAGCGTAGCCTTCCACCTGGGGAACTCTCTATGCAGGCCTAAACTGACTGCCATTCTCGTTGCAAGACCCAAAAACTGCCAACCACTGTTCGGCTTGTTTCGTTTCTGGGAGTAGTTGCTCAGTAGTAGCAGGGACTGGACAAGTGGAAGACTGCCAGACTCTAGGATGGATACCTGCTGAAGACTCTTCAGGGCTTCTCTATAGAAATGATCGTCAAAATCTGAGTTTCCCGGATTCAAGATCCATGCTCCCAACGCGAGGATAGCGTTCAGAAGAGCATCCCAGGTTGCTCCGGATGGTCTTGCGATAACCTCGTGGAACTGGGCCCGAAAGGTGGTCTCGTGAACAAAGGGATATGAGATATGGTAGACATTGAAGTAAGAATCGATCAAGCTGCTCATTACGTGCCGAGAAGCAAATTGTTGTGACAAGGGGAGAAGGACCGGACTCGAGTCCTGCCGGTCTTCTAAATCCAGTTCTTCGCCCTCGGGAAGACGAATATCCCAACCCAGTAACCTGAGTGATCGAAGGAGGACAACACTGGAACTAGAGCCTATTCAGATGGGGTAAGTGTCAAATCCGAGTGAATAAAGGTCAGGGATTTGCTTACCCATGTATCCTGTTCCAGTGACATCTAAAAGGGCAACCATACCATCGGACGGACTATCGGCTGATGGTGTGTCCTTTTCCCGCCAGTCAAAACCACTGGCTTCCTCTGGGACTGCCTCAGGTAGTAGAGCGAGCGGGGCACTAGAGGGTGCACGGCGGTCCTTGGAGACTGGATGTCGAGAGACTTGAACCTCGGTCGTTTTTGCTCCGACAAGGTCAGTGGTGTCAGAGTCAGAACTTGAAACGGAGGTTTCTGGTGCTTGCGACTCCGTTGGCCGCACGCCATTAGTTTTCAGCCTTTCAAGGTCATCGAGGTTGTAGTCGAGATCTGGCCTGATACTTTGAAGGATGCTTTCAAGCCTCTGGAGTTTTCGTTCAACTGAGGTAAGATGCCTAGTCGATGGTTACAAAGCTTTCCAGGATGACTGAGGGGGTGGATATTTAACTGACTTCCTCGTCAGAGGCGAACGAGCAGGGTTACCACTGTATAAGCACTCAAGCTTGTATTCCGTACATGAGCTACAGGAAGGTCGAGTTTTGGAGCACTGCCTCAAGATATCAGCCACAAGAACACTCTGCACGGAATAGGATCATGTTGTATTACCCTTGATTTCCGACGTCGACATTCGTCACACTGTTGTTGTCGTTATAGCGCACATTAGTATCCACCTGCATCATCCACAGGAGGAGAGTGAACAGTGGGTCATCAATACATACGGCGTTTATATATCGTGACGGCATTGTTTATCGGAGACAGTCTTCCACACCGTATTCCTTGCGTGAGTGAATGGATTAAAAAAAATATGAGACCTGCATACACTGGGCAGCAAGGCAGGGGTTCTTTCGAAAGCGAAGCGTCCAATATTATGGAGAGTTTCTCTCCTAGACTGACAGGGGCGGAAGACTGTGATCCGGTCAGTCACGTGTGCTGCAGAACTATTTATGTGTCTTAGCAACTGTGTGAAAGGCAGTGAGGTTTCCCTCTAATCCAGATAACGCCTAGTATATTTTACATGGATTTCTGTCAGAAATAAACTAAAATATCCGGGTGATTGGTGGTGGAATATAGGTCAAGGTATCAGATTGCACCTAATTGAGGACTCTTCATGTGTTTTGTGCGGGGAATGAAAGTTGATTGCAAAAGCTAATTGTACCTAGGTGTTAAACCGCTGGCATCTCCCATCTTCATGTCATCAATTGCTAGCTTTAGGCCACACTGCCATTGGCCACATCGACGGATTCTTACCAGTATTGGTAGATGCAGGCTTAGTGAAGCTATCACTGGGGTGGCTGGTACCTGAAGCTGCCACATGTAAGATCTTACGAAGTACAGGTGCTCCATTCATAATAATAAGGCTGCTCGGTTCCGTCCGTAGAGAGTACGGAGGAGACTCGCCCTCTTCCTCATAATGTCACATTATACCAATACTTGCAAGCAGCTTCAGATAATCGACACGACCAGCAACTGTCTCGTTTACGTTTAGGATTTCAATGATTCAGCCACTAAAATTCTACTGACGGCAAGCTGCTAACTCGGCCGCCGTCAGCTCTCAATTCCGCCATGTGAGCTATGGGGGTGAAATTTTAGGCACTGGCTGAGCTCTAGACGGAAAAAAGGTGTACTTATTGGCGAGCCTTCGAGTTAGTTGCTACTAGGTACCTTATAATCCTTTGACGAGTCGTTGATTACGGTGTTTGCTCGGTCATGGCTTGAGAAGCGATGCATAAAATTGATAGAATAGACTCAACTTTCATGCGTGAGACCCATTTCATCTACCTCATTTATTGCTACCGACGACTTACGTATGTTGACGCATTCTGGCGGAGCCTGGGGCTTCGGAAGATTTTATCCTCGAGAGGATCTCGCCTATTATCACGAAGCTGTGGAGACAGACACGGACCGGTTTGGCGCCACAGCCCGTGAGATGCTTCAACACAATAGCCAACATCATCACATCAACATGGCTAATGCCTTATCTTATTCTGAGTGGCGAAGATGGCCAATTCTGTTTCCACGTTAACGCTCATTCAAGTTCATCCGCTGAAAATAAGCAGCGTAAAATATATTGCAGATCGATTGCCAAGATGCCCCTGTCTCTGTACGAAGTAGATAATGGCCCACAAAATGAACTCATGCCGCGGTCCGAGTTCGGCTAGGTGCAATGCGTCGTCATCGCTGGTCTCCGAATCCTCACATCGACTTTCGCAACACGTCTTTTTCGCCACTTCACGTCCCACTAGCAGTCAGGAAGAAGAGTGTTTACGCGCCGCTCCATCTCAATGGCGACTGATGAGACAACACCACTAATTCCAGGCCGCAAAGGCTCCACCACCAAGGGCCTGAAGGCGTCTCTGGGCAGTGTGTTTGATGTCGAGAATCGAATTCTGTTCGCAGGCTTCATAATCTGTCTGGCGTTTAGCTACACCCAGGTCCCGTATGTCGGCTAGATTCAGCTTATGTGAGGCATTCCATGTGTAGCTAACTGTTCAATTGACTTTTATATGTGTTTCATCTCATGGTATGCGACGATTACTACGACACGCATCCGCCTTATGAAGGGCCGGGACAGAAATGCAGTCTTGATGAAATCACAGCGGGGATGGCCACGCAGGTCAGTATTCTGGGCATGAGCACTACACTCTGCGGTATGTCTCGCACATTCAACCATCTGATCGTGATTTACAGGTGAGAGATGAGAGGATTAATGATTGAGGCCATAGGTACGCTTAATCTTTTCGTCGCCGGATGGACCGTGAAGAAATTCGGTCCCCGAGCTGCTCTCATGGTCCAGACCTTTGTGCCCGCCATTCGTGTACTTACTCAGATCCTCGGCGTCGACGCTGGCAAACAAACCGGCATGTTGATCATTCAATGCACTCAACTCATAACTATCATAGGCGGACCCGCCGGCTACATGTATGTATCTCCCAGTTCGCATTAGGGGCAGCGTTAACCGTCTTCAGCCTTGTGTCCAACATCATCGCTGGAGAACTTGTCGAACCATCAAGGCGCACGACAGTCTTTGGCAAGCTCCAAGGCAGCATCATGCTGGGCCAAGGCATCGGATACTTGGCTGGTGGTATGATTGGCGATGCAATTGACATCCGCGCCCCGTTTGATGTCGCCTTCGTCACGTTCCTCATTGCTGGTACATATGTGCACTTCGCCATTCCTTACATCTCTCCCGAATCCATGAGCGACAAGAAGAAACCCGGTCAGCGAGGTGTATCAGGCTTCTTCGCACCATTAAAGATTCTTGCACCACAGCGCTTGCTCATGTCCAATGGTACTATCAAGAAGCACTATGGTGTCGTCATACTTTGTGCTGGCATCTTTCTCGGAGTGGTAAGCTCAACTGAACTTGACCACTTTCATACATGGCGCTGATGAATGCAGCTGGCTACGGATTATGCTCCCCTTCTGATCCAAATGTATGGGACCGCGGTCTTCGATTTCAATCAAGCTGACAACGGTTGGCTCATGTCCGAGTTCGCCTTCATGCGAAGCATCTTCCTCATCCTCATCTTCCCGCGTATTATCACTCTCGGACGTAGCCTCGTCAAGCGCACTCACACGCCCTCACCCCAAGACATCTCTGAGCCACCATCTCCCGCCATACTACCGAATACTCCTGGAGAGTTCGATGCATCAGCTGGGGAGCAAGCTGATGTGGAGCCGACGAAGCCTCCTGCCCATGGCCATGATCGCGAAGTTGGACACTTTGACCTCGTTTTCCTGAGGTGGAGTCTGGTTATTGATGGAGCTCTCACAACTGTAACCGCATTCGCAACCAAGAAATGGCACATTTACCTAGGTAATTCCATGGCTTCCCTTCGAATTCATGGTTAGCTAACGCTGAGCAGCTGCATTTCTCCTTCCCTTCGGCTCCGGTTCTGCCCCAGCAGCAAAGGGCGTCATCACAGACATGTGTCCTGAATCGCACCGCGCTGACGCGCTCAATGCCGTCACTCTGGTAGAGAATATCGCCAGGTTGGCGACGCAGGGATTGTTCGGGTTTGTGTTTTCCACCTTGGCTGGCAAGGGCAAAGGCTACGCTACCTTTTTCTGTAACGCGGTACGTCAACATTGTCAATATCTATGGTATACAGCGCTTCTCGTACTGACTTGTTATTGATTTTAGGCAATTGCTGTGGTTGGCATGGCTGTGCTGCTATTCTCAACCTTTCCACCTGCGGGCAGTACTCTGATTGACGAAAATGAAGATGAACACGACGCTCTCGTCGGGCAACAGGAGCAAGAGATATGACACTTTTAAATACTTACGGCCGGCATATGAACTATATGAAAAATCACAATAGATCTAGGTACACGATAGAAATGCCCCAATACCAGTGTCCTGCATGTAAGTATCTGTTTCGCTTCACGAATCGATGCAATATTGAGGCAGGGAGATCACCAGCCATGGTATTTTTCGTCTAACGTCGACAGAGATGGTAAGCTTGACCACTACGACACGCATACTAATCGACCCAGTAATTTCTACCCAGATTCCCCGTAGCGATGCCGTTGATCATGGCAGACAGGTCTTGACTATGGCGGTGGAACAAAACATCCCCTCTAGCCTTCTGGTTTGAGAAAAGCGAAATGACAATGTAAGACTCAAATGTCGTGATACGCGGAGGCTTTCGCGGAATGGACTATCTGCATGTGAGAGCTTCGGTTGAGTTCAATCCGCGCTATAACCAATTTTGGCGGAGAAGCACAAACTCCTATTCCGGCTACCTCTGCGAGATAAATGTTGATATTTAGCGATATCTCCCGATGCGAAATACGTGACCAAGCCGAGCCCGAGCCGCGAACCATTTGAGACAAACAATAGTAACCAGAACATCCCCATCGTCATATTGCATCTCCATCACACCATTCTCACCAGAATCATGGGTTTGGGCCTTCGTACACCAGCTGCACACGCTGTAGCTGTGGCTGTGGCTGTGGTGATTCTACCTGTCGCTCTGCCATGTGCCTATCTTTTATACCTCAAACAATCAGTGTCCAAAAACACTACCACATCAGCTGGGCGCCGTGTTCCAAAGTCATCAACTTCGTCTTCATCCTACGATCCAGCCGTCAAAGAGCCGTTGAGCCTCCCAGAAGATGTCAAGTCAGACAGCTCACAATGGGTCGTCGTGTATGAACGCGTTGTCTCGCGTCCGATTCTAGAATCTAGTCTGAGCTATCCAATCAATGAGATCCGAAGCACCGCAGTCCAGCCATCTGGATTGCTCACGGCCTATCTGCGTGCCACCCATTTCGCCTTCAGCTGGACTCCCCAGGCTCTGCTCATTCGATCTCTCATCGGCGATGCCAGCACCCGGCGCAGCTTTGACACCGACTGGATCTCAGAATTATCCTTCAAGACGGGCGAGCTCGTCAATGGCGTGTACAGGGTCTCCCACTATGGCAGCGGAGACGCAGTGGAATCCGAGAGATCTGAGCTTATCATCGAGGTCCCGGATTCGTATACAGGGCCTCCTGCAAGGGGCTTGCTTGTCGCTGCGGTCGAGGTGATTGGGTCATCGGAAGAGGATGACGGGGAAACCAAGCGTGTAGCGTTTGTGAACGAGACTTGGATGTGGAGGCGGAGGGACGACAAGCCAACACTGTTGGAGACGCCGTTTGGGAAATGGTTCCATGCAGTCTTAGCTGGGTGGCTCGTCAACAAGGGTCTCAAAGCAGTGTGAGGGACTGGACAAACACCGAGATGTAAATGAACGGTGTGTATGAATAGTTGTGATATTCTCCCCACTCACGATGTTCACACTCATGATTAATTACTTCAGGAGCAGCGCCATGTCAACGGTGGCGGCCATCTTGCGGGATTGTGAGTTCAATGCCAGTTGCTGACAGGTAAAGATGCGCCACCGTTTCCCAGGCAATACTGATACACTCTCCATGCATGTTTTCTACCTTGGTGAACAAAGGAGAGGGGGCTTGTTTCCAATATTAAACCATTGACACAGTCGAGTCAACAGTCAGCCTTTGACTTCCAATACTACGTAGACTCCACTGCTGCTGTTCATAAATCCCGGTCAAGACTCAGCTGAGCGAGTCATTGGATCAATATTGATCAATATTGAAGTCAGAGAGGCGCTTTTTGATGGAATGCCAACAAATACTGATCCAGCTGCGGCGGGCGCGGGCGCACTATTGGAAGGCTACGCGCCGTGCCGTGATAGTGGCGGCACTACCCTTGTCCCAACACCTAGTTTGTGCTGATGGCTCCTCCAATGCCATCAACTGGCTAGCTGATTGTCAACGCCTGCCTATCAGTGAGATTGGTAGGGGGAATACAATGAACCGCATCATAAGATTGAAAGTGGCTGGCTACTGTCATCTGGAACTAAGTCTAGACCAGTCGTATTGGTAACAATGTTGTACCTCCTGGCCATCTCTCCAGTTTCGACAGGACGGTCCAGATTGACTGAGACACCTTCAACTTCTGCCTGGAGTGCATCTATTTAAGCCACGACTTATGTTTGATACAGTCCCGTCTCTTGTGACCCGTCCAACTCGACAACTATAAACTTGCGTCCACCTTCTCTAATATTCGCTTCCTCTCCGCTCTCACCCAGCACCATTTACCCGCATCAACAACTACAAAGACTTCATTAAAAACGCTGTGGCATTGAGCTATCTTGTGAATTCACCTATAAATAGGGTCATCATCTGATCTACCGGTTCAAACGAGGTCGGAGCATCTCCCCTTGATGCACATTTGCGCTGCTGACACATTCATAGCATCAATAATGCAACCGCAACATTTACTTATGGTTCTTGCTCTGCACGCTGCAGCCGCCGCAGGTAGAGATATCCAGCTGGTCAGAGGTCAGAACACACATCAATGTACCTCTCTGAGCTACAATGTTTGCTGTTCTACAACAGTCGAACATCTGCTTTTTGATCAGGCGGTCTTCTATGGAGCTAAGCGGGGTGATAAGTTGAGTATATTCCTCCAGAATGCATGGCATTCAGGGTGCGAGGGCACACTGGACAAGACTGTTACTTTGGATCAGGATGCCGCTCAGTACACCCTGACGGCTGGTGTCAAAGGGCAACTCTCTGGAGCAAGGTTTGAGCGCACTGTGGCATCCAAGTACAGTGGTGGAGTCCTGGATTCGGGAGATAACGCCCAGATTGACCTTTGATAGTCTCTGCCTTGGAGTGCGTGCATAGAGTGCATTTCATCTTAGGCGTTGCTCAATAGCCTCTTACAGTCTGAGCTTTGCGACTTCACGGAGTCTCATAAAGTGTGGGGTAGCTGACAAATTGGAGCACTTCACCTTGGCCCTTGATGGCATCATCCACATACGTGGTTGGTGATTAGAAATCCACAATTGGGTGATATACTTAAGACGTCACTTGTTTACTCTCAATCCCTCAAACCTTCTCTCCAAGACAGCTTCTGTACCTTTTAAAATACGTCGAGGCATTTAAAACGTGCGAAGCTATAGCCCCACTCTCATCATGGCCGTGGCAACTCCAAAGATCAAGCTCTATACCAACCATGTTTGTCCATGTAGGAATCCCTCTGCAAAACCTCATTCACTACTTTAACACCTAGACTAACCCATACATCTTCAGGGGCTCATCGCGCCCACATCGCGTTGGCAGAGCTCAAGCTCCCCTTTGAAGAGGAGATCATCGATCTGAGCGCCCCCCGCACCCCGGAGTATCTCTCTGTGAATCCCCGTGGTCTCGTCCCTAGCCTCTCATACAATGGCGAGATCGTGACAGAGTCTGCTATCGTGGCCCAGTTTCTAGCGGACGCACACCCGTCGCACTTGGTGCCGACCACAGGCACCCCCGAGGCGTCCTTGAGGCGTGCCCGAATCAACTTCTTCGTTGATACATACTTCAGCAAGGTCAACGGCCTGTACAACAAAGTCCTCGTCGCAAAGACAAATGAGGAGGCCGAGGAGATTGCCAAGGAGTTCAATCAGCAGGTCGAGAAGGAGATCGAGCCATTGTTAACGGATGCAGCGCCTTTTTTCGGGGGGAGTGAGACGCTCACTTTGGCTGAGGTGTGTGAGAAGGTTACCAAAGAGACTATCCATTTTCTAACTATAAGAAATAGGTGCTTACCGGATCGTTCTTGCTCAGACTGCTATCGCTGCCGAAGCATGGCCTTCTGCCTGAGAGTCTAATCAAGGACCTACCAACCAAAACACCTAACTTCTACAAATGGGCTACTACTGTTGTACAGCACCCAAGCGTGAACGGGATTTGGGATGAGGAGAAAATCGCCACAGTCACCAAGGCTCGATTAGCCAAGTTGAAGGCTCAATCTTAGGTTTATAGGGATGCCCAATAGTTCCTGCTAAAACAAGGATCTTTCTCTAGTATAATAGCATATCAGTATGTCCCATTTGGTGAGAGTATAGCGGTACCTCTTAGCTTTAGCAACTGCAGTACGTAATGTCGCACTTTTATAGTACTGATATAGGACCCAAACGAATCCTACATATGAGGACCCTGCCAATTCCCATTTCTAGTCCTCTCCCGTCCTCATTTCATAGCACAGGAAGCCACACAGTAATTTGAGAGGGCAACTCGAGCCACCGTTCAAAAGAACTACCGACCCTTACCTTTAGCCAGCTTCTATCATCCTGTCCTGAGCTTAATCCTCAGTGGATGGCCGCCCTTAACATGGCCCATTGCATCACTAGGCAGCGGGACTTGGTATGCCTTCTCGCCAAGCACTTCTGGCGCATCAGGGGGATGCACACTCTCAAACTCGAACTCTCGAGCCGTCATGACTGGGATCATCCATATCTCTATCTTGGCCAGCTCTTGTCTAATGTGTTTTCTTGGCCAGAGCAATAGCTACATCAATAAACTTGCAATCAATACGTGGTGGGGAGTTGGAGTCGGATTTTGCGGATTGTAAGTATGATTTGATAGCAAGAAAGTTGATCGCCTTAGGCACAGTGGGAGACGAACCGCTGTTATTTGCACTGCTGGAGACAAATTCGGCGATACCGCGCTCAACACGGGGTTTAATGAGATTCCTGATAATGTGGTTGCAGTTCCATAAAGTGAAGACCCTGTAAGGGTTCCAATATTTAATGATACTTCGGGGACTATTGTCGACAATGAGCCACGAGATCGCCGTCCTTATTGCCTTGTCAGAGGCATTATCTTTAGTTTGGCAATGAAGTCGTATACGTCTATGGACTTCAGCATTAGCTTGAGTATCCGTTAAATAGGGCCGTCAAGAAGAATTGAAACAAAACATGGCTTAGAAACCTACAGAGCAGCACGACAGATGACATCAATAGTTCCCTTTTGCATGTGCTCTTCCAATGGTATTTTGTTTGTACCAAAAAAATACAATCAGGTTATTATGTAATATTGTGATATCCCTGATTATTTCTTTACTCAAGTCACTACTAATTATAAATCATTTGAGGTATACCCTATGGAGTACTATAAAACGATAATAGCGGCGCTGCCTGCCTGGAATAAACTAGCTCAAATAGTTTCGTTGAAAGTACCTTAACCTTATGCAATTAATAAGCTAACAGTGCCTCTCTCCATCGTGTGTAGCAGCACGACTATTATAAAGCAACATCTTAAATATAGCAGCCCTATTGAAACTTCCCCCTTTCCATAGCGCCATGCTGCTCCCTACTCAGGAGTTAGATTATTAATACGCGTAAGCATCACAAGGCCTCTCGCGCGCCCGTCACATTGACAAGGAGTTAGACCCCAAGCGCCAATAAAATTTGATCCCCCGAGGTTGGCGTGAGCATTGGCCATACCGTACTCCCTAACTCCGACTCTGAAAATGCTAAGACCGAACGCCTGGGCTTCCCGGTAATTCCGGGACATCACTCCCAGGCATTTCGTATATTTCCCTCGATAGCAACTCCGATACTGGCGCCGGAGAGGGTAGCTCTGATATTGGTGCTGGAGATGGCAGTTCTGAAAACCTTGGGCTGGCTGCCGACTCCAATTCGCTCATGGGAGTTCTTGTCGTGGGGACACTGCCCTCAATTTCTGGTGTGAGTTTCGCCTCGTCGGCTTCCAGCTCCCGTATGCTGTCGCTCCTGGCTTCGGCAACTGGAGCGGTGGACTCTTCAGGACTCGGCTGTGCCTCTGGTGTCGGCGTACTGCCTTCTAGCTCTGCGGCAGCCTTTGCAGCCTTGCGTCGGGGAATAACAACCAAGTACCGCAAGATAGCAGTCGCAATGGCCCCAATGAACAACAGGACGCCCAGAACGATACCAGCGATGGCACCTCCACCGAGGCCTTGACTTGCGACGGGTTGGACCGTGGTTAATGACTGTATGGTAACCAGGTTTGGCACAGCACTAGCGTTCCATACTTTGGGATGAAGGGAGAAATTTCCCCGTTCGTAATCTACGACCAGGTACGTCTCTTGTAAAAACACCCTTCCCAGAGTATATTGTGACGCATTTGCTGCCCGCTGAAGTGGGAAGTATCGAGATGCGTTTTTGACCAACGGAGGTGTTACCTGTAGATCGAAGCTCGCATATGGGAAGGTGACATTCCAGCTATCACCACCTGTGATTGCTGTGGCGATTGTGAACGTGACAGAAGGGTTTGCGGCAACAAGCCTGTTGTGTAGCGTATCGTCAACCAAGTACCTCTGAGTAGCATTGTTGTAAGTAAGATTGAAAGCCTGCTCGAAGGCGCGACAGGCATCCAGTGGAAGGTAGATTTCTGTGACGGAAGAGTCAATGAACATTGGAATCGGAGTAGATTGTAGCGCCCCGTTTGCTGTACTGGCATTCGTGGTGATGGACTGAACCCCAACAGTCAGATCTCGACTCTGATCGCTAAAGAACTTGTGCGACAACTTCGTGTCTTGGAAGAAAGAGGTATCGTATCCGCCCAGAATCAGATTACCAAGCGCCTTGTTTAGCCGGTACGGCGCGCCAGCCGTGTAGCCGTAGGAGAGACTCGGTATTTGCGATTGATTCTTGAGGAGCTGCATAAAGCTTGGCTGCGGATCATTTTGATCCGTGAAGTTGGTTGGTAGTGGGTTTAAACCAAGCACCCCGAGGTAGAACTCCGTGCCTGCGACACCTGCGACGATAGAATGGTCGATGACAGGACCACCACTGCCAAGATAACCGACTCCAACTAAGCCATGTCAATACTAGAAGGCATGGTGGAAAAGCATGTTGGTGTCTGCCGTACCTGAGTCATATCCAAACAAGCCGTTGTCTTTGAAGCCTAGGGAGCTCTCAAAGCCCAGATTGAAGGTGCCGATCGCTTGCCATGTTTGTGAAGCGGAATTATTAAACAGACCACCTCTGCTTCTGGCGCAGTCCGTTACATTTATGATTTGGCAGCCTACTGGCAGTACCACTAACGTTTGTGTCGAGGAGGTTCCGGGCAGTACGCGAACGTTTTGAGCCGGGTTTCCTACTCGGAGTTCAAAGGTCGACCATGGCCCATCGACACCTTCGCTGCGAATGATGAGCTTGCTTCAAGAATACATCAAGTATCCTACTCACAAGAACTGGCTAGCCGACACTGGGACTGGCGACGGCGTGGTTGCTCGCGTGTCAAGATGCTGGTGGCGTATCGCGCCCAACGCGCCTGGCATGAGGCCTAGGAAAAGAAACAGTTCCACCCTTATATGCATGATCTCCGGATGCTCTGATCGTTTCAAGCTCTCAGCATCCTATCGAGAAATATGGCCGCTCTCGTATTGTTGTGGGCGCGTCTACAAGGTGAGTGGGTCGATCCAGCGGCAAGCAGGATAATGACCTCTCTTTGGTCTTCCAATATCGATTTCCTCAGTCAGACATCCGGCCAAGGGGCCACGAGCTTGGGTAGCAGTTGGGTAATGTCCATTATGCGCAGGATGAGAGTGAGACGCTGGCGATCGTGCCCACCGGGTATCTACTCGTCCTAGTCCTCCTACATGTATGGGGACAGCCATGCTTCGCATCTCGGAATCAAATTGGCAAGGCTTTCAGGGATCCACTGCGAATGTGGTGAGATTTTAGGACGACAACTAGTAATACTAGTACTGTTTAATCTCGAGGCCCTCCACCTTCGTTGTACTCGCGTAGTTTGACCATTGTTTGCAGCCCATCACAGACAGGATTCAGAAGCCGCTGCCGCACCGCACATTCAATATCAATTGCGAAAGAGCGACTGATTCGGTTTGCCGATGGCAAAGGCCGTTGGGAAAGGACATTACACGTGTTTTGAGAGTGTTTGCGCCGGTCGCTAAAGGACGGCCCGGACTTGAATCCTTAATCGGTTGTAAGATTCATCAACCTGTCCACTTCAGTCTCCAGAACCACTTCGTGTCATGGGGCACCCGATCAAAGCCTGCCATCCTGTCATATCACATCACGTAGGGCTGAGACCCACGGCTACGTTGCTGGGTTTAACCTTGTAATAGTACGGAGTACTACTAGTACTACTCGTAGGAGCCCAAAGCATCAGCTACTCCGTAGTAAAGCAGGATGGCAATAAGCTAAGGAATATGATTACCAATACGAAGGACGAAGGACGAGTACTATTAGCAGTATACAATAAGCATGACGGAGTATTACAAGTCCGTCTCCGGCGACCACCGAGGGTCTATTGATCCTTTTGATTAAGTCGCATAGCAAGCATATGGCCTGGCCACTTCTCCACACGCACAGAGTGGGCTCAAAATTTTGCTGGATTTTGGTCTGCCAGAGTAGAACCGTCCGCTCGGTAAGCTAAGTAAAATACATACCCAACACAGAGTAGAATGAACCCTAATAATTGGGTACTACATGAGATCAACACAGGCTTCGATGGTCTCAAGTGTCAGTAGCTGTGAGTTTTTTACTACTACTCAAAGCGGTAACTAGATGCGACGGGCAAGGCACCTTTGGCAGATTATTACGAGTATACGAGATGCTAGACCGTTGGGTGATTAGTAGTGCATAGCACGGCCCGAGCGGTGTGCCTACTAACCCCTACGACAGGGGAAACATTAGTTCCTGCAAATTCAATAGAATAGATAGCCAACTACGAGTAGGTACCCCTCGTATTATCCTGATCCCCACAACCAGCTGCTTGGTAACTAGGTAGGTAGCATTAGGAGAATGCAGCTCGGCGTTAGGTAGGGCTGAGTCACGATCGGGTTATAGTAGTACTAATATTACTATTGTATTAATACTCGTATTCCTCCAAGCACACATGTGTCAGCACGTTCTTCCTTGCCATTTACCGGAAAAGTTCACGTCGTTCGTGGTTCAAGGAACAATGATCCGCGTACAAGGTGCTCTTGTGTTGCTCGCCTTGGGCGGTGCAGTTCGTGCCTCGCCATGTAAGTACCCTCATATACACGAAGCATCTTCTCCATGAATCTTAGCTTACTTTTGTTCCTATTTCTCAGTGCTTACGAATTCCACAACGCCGGCGCCGACGAGATCAACAAGTGCAACGACTCTCCCAACTTTGGTCGTCACTGACGAATGTTCCGGTCATGAGATCGCTCCTGTTGTCACCGGTCTATATGACGGTCTATCTGCGGACCCTTCCTTGAAATGCCGGTGCATGTTAGATGTCAATAGCTGGCTGTCCGCAACGAATCCTGCAACCCATACGCTTTCCAGGTCAATAGGAACTGGTGTCACTACTCTGACGGAAACCGTCAATGGAACAATATCTACTATAACGACTGCCCTGGTCACGACCGATATTGGGACGGTAACTGGCAACATAATTGGAGGAGGTGTTAATTTCTGGTATGGATCGGCTACATCTCCATGCGTATGGCCCCCCTCTCAACCCTATTACTGTCAGGATACTCACTTTTTTTTTGCTCTTTCCAGTGTTATAGCTGTACAGTTAGGGCGTCAACAGTTGATTTGTTCTACTGGGCAAAATGTGCGTTTAGGCAACATGATTCAAGTGGAAAATATGGACTAATGTTTTTTTCAGCTCGACCAACGCCGGCAATCACCTCATTTGTATCAAGTGGATTCACATAGTACGTTGGCGAGACGAAGATTCGTTTGCGAGATATATCTAACAGACAATGCAACAGTCAGTCCCCTTCGGTCTATATTGGCTTCACTTCGCTCTCGGCGTTTGACTACTGCGGGCTAGTTGGAAAGCCTCTCGCCAATACGACAATAGGGTTTAATCCGGACGAGTTGTCAACTATTATCTTTTCATCAACCGAACATGCAATCACCTTTACTACGATAAATTCAGCTGGTACAAGTTTGGCCACTACAACTCAGACCTTCTTCGGCTCCATTGGATCCAGTCGACTTAATTATGCCGACCTAGAAAGGAATTGTTCAACTATATCTGGATACACTTTTATCCCAGGAAATCCTTCAAATGCTGTCCAGAGGTCACGTACGTTGTTCAAAACTGCAATCCCTTGCCTCCCTTCTAACCAACGTGATAATGGCGTGGACTAGGGGGTTAGTAGACTAACATGTTGTTCACTCAATAGCCGACCCCTGCAACCCTACAATTGTATTGCCAGATCGCATTAGAAGCATTGATCCAGCCTGGCAGTCATGTATTGCCGATGGTATTGGAGGGTAGGTTGACGCGATACCTATGAATAAGGAACTCTTCTCACTAGCTCTAGGTTTTACGATCCTCCCTCCGCTCTCACCCCGGTCTCTAATCTGATACCCACGACTGCGCCACCTGTCGGGACTACAACGCCAGATGCGGACTCGGGCAGCAGTACTGCTGCGCCGTCAATAACATCAGCCCTGCCGCCTCAGACTCCTTCTGCCCCTTCACTTCCCACTACCTCTACGACTGATGCAAACACTCCTCCAACTGTGACCCCAACGCCTCCCTCAAGCAGCAGTGGTCAGAGTGGCCCTCCATCCTCCAATCCACCTAATGGAGGCGACAGCAGCAATGCAGGAAATTCCCAGAGTTCCAATACTGGAAACGGCAATACAACTCCAGCGGCTCCATCTCCGAGCACGACGAATGGAGGCGGTAGCAGCAATGTAGGCAATAACCCGAGTTCCGATACTGGGAACGGCAATACAACTCCAGCGGCTCCATCTCCGAGCACGACGAATGGAGGCGGTAGCAGCAATGTAGGCAATAACCCGAGTTCCGATACTGGGAACGGCAATACAACTCCAGCGGCTCCATCTCCGAGCACGACGAATGGAGGCGGTAGCAGCAATGTAGGCAATAACCCGAGTTCCGATACTGGGAACGGCAATACAACTCCAGCGGCTCCATCTCCGAGCACGACAAACGGATCGGGCGGTGGCAGCGATAACGGCTCTCAGCCTTCCGGCACACCTGGTGGTTCGGGTCCAGATAATAGTAATGGAAATGGAAACAACGGCAATGGCAACGGCGCTTCACCAACGACCTCTTCAGGGGGATCTAACACCGGTAACGGAAACAGCCATTCACCTACACAGGCGACTGATAGATCAAATAATGATTCTGGGAACACAAGCAACACTGGCGGCTCAACCCAATCGTCTGGAGGAGGCGCTCCTGGCCAGCAATCTGGAAGTCAGACTGAGGGTGGAAACGGTGGATCACAAACATCACTCCAGAATTCTGGGAGTGCTACGTCGAACCCACAAGGCACCCCAGGCTCTAGCTCTGGTGGTTCAGGTGGAAACTCTGGCTTAACCGGAGGCCCTGAGATTCTACCCACAGGCTCAACGAGTCAGCGACCTACTCAACCAACTACCGTCCCGAATTCCGACGCGGCAGAAAGATCACCTTGGAGCACTCTGAGTACCATGGGGGTTGCTGGCCTGTCTGCACTGCTTGTACTCTATATGTAGGCAATAGTGCATCATTTTAGATAGTTGGTAGCTATACCTACCTGACTCGAGCGTGCCCAAATACTCGGCTTAGAGATAATACGAAGGACGGAATATACCTATTTAAGTTTTGATTTCATGTTGCTGGTGCTTGCTATTACTTTGGGTACGCTCTGCACAATACATTCGTTTGGTATATAAATTACTACGAAAGATATGTCAGTGTTCCATTCCAACAAAAGAAATCCATAATTGGTAAGTAGCTGGCGTCATAATGGTAGGTAGGTAGCATTAGTAGACAGGCACATGCAATGCAACCTTAGCGCTCATTATAAAGATCCCTAAAATCAACACATTTCTCTCTCTCAATCCTTCAAATGAAGCAACTTCCTCTCATGCTCAAGCAAGAACACGTTTGGTGTGAATGTAACGAACCTATGACGGCCTCCAACTATGAATACCCAGCTATGATATTGACTCCTATAAATAAAGATGGACGAGACTCCTCTCGCAGCCCAACATCATGCCAAACTTCCGTCTGGTTGTTTCGAAGCTCTGCTATCCCCGATATTGCTGAAGTCTCTTTTCGTTGCGCCGCTCCGGTCATCATTACAGGATAATACAGAGGCTTCGCTTTCTGAAGACCTGAGGGTGACACTCCAGTCGTCAGAGAGGCCAGATCATGACGTCCACTTCCAGGGAATAAATATCGCCCGAACATAGGCAACCTATGATGCGCTTTTGGTATTCGCAAAACCCAAACGTGGGAATCCCATACTAAACAAGGCTCACTGGAGTACTGCATTGACAAGAACCCAACGCAGAAGTTCCCCTGGGTCTGCGCGGGGCTGACAGCTGAGTGGCAAGCTGAGCAGCATCCCGAAATCTTCAACTTTAGAAGCGACCTCAATAAGTCCCACAAGCCGTTCAACAATCTGTATCTCGGGTATATCAGTATCAGCGCTTCCGAATCATGGCACTCGGGCGGCATAATGGTTCTCCAAGACGCGATGACACAGCCCTTGCTTTCTTACGCCGTCAGATACACAGCGTACCGCATAAATAAATTGGGTGTAGTGAATACATTGGAACGAATGGAAGACTTGATTCAGATTGGGGCCTTCACTTTTTGACTAGAGCCTTTTGTCAATACCATGGTCAAGGATGGAGCCATGGAAGCCGTGGCACCGGAGTTCAATAAATATGTTGCCTGGTTTGCGAATGCCTAGGTCCAGCAGGGTGTTTTTGACTAGGAACTCCGAGAAACTGTCATCCGGAATATACGGTAACAGCTCCAAGAGAGACGGGAAAGTCTGGGTGAAGAAAACTGGCGTACTCAATGGTTGCAAATTCTCATCAGCCTCACAGATGGAGAGTCTGATGAAAATACCATATCCGATTTCACACAGCATCCTGCTGAGAACGCAGTCACCACCAAGCGCGAAAATAACCGCCTCGCTTCTCCGAATTAATGGGATTCCTGGAAAAGCAGCATCATCTTAGTTATGCTATCCATGGAAATACCTTGAGGCTGAAAAGTTGTTTCGTCAGCTAGTTCTCACGCAGGAGATACGGGCAGATGGAGCAGAGGATGAGTAATGGTGATGAAGACGACCCTTTCAATGACTATCCTAACTGTCTCTTGGAGGAATATCATGAGATTGGCGAAGCCCTTGCTCTGCAGGTCGAACATGTCGAAGCCGAAGAGATCGTTCATCGACTCTCTAGTATTGGTTGGCATTCGTCAACTAGGTCGATCACGCGTCGCTGGCTGGAAGCCAGTCTCAATGAGTTCACCATAGGCGTCAATCGATTGAAGGGCACTCCATAAAGGGGCCATTCACATGGGTTACCCTCGGTAGATGTCTGGACTTTCGCATGAGGTGAAGCGATTGTGCTGCTCAGCGCAACCTGAGAACCCTGGCTATTGGGTACTGGCCCAAACTAGGGCCCAGACGAGGAGGTAATGAGGCTACGAGTACGACATTTAACGCAACAGCACTATTTGCATGAGGTGCTGAGCTGGCTTTTAGACTCGCGGTCGGATTAGCAGTGGTGCATGGATGATAACAATCATTGTGGTCCCTCGAGCTTAGTCTCCCCCGACCAGTCGGGAAGAACAAGGAGTATGAGGGGATTGGAGGGGAAAATAAAAGGGGGGCATGAACTGTGCTGGAGTGGTTGGCGAAGAAAAATGCGGGTTATCCTATTATAACTGCTTGACTAGAAGAGAGGACCTAATGAGATACCGATAGAGACGAATGCAAGCATAGCTGAAGCCGCCCAGTTAGGCGCACTGCTGAGGAAAAGGCGAGCAACTTGTGAGAGGCTGCTAGGTGCATACAGAAGTCACAGCATACACTACACACGGCATGGCGTCTTGACCGACGACCTGGCCAGTATGAACTCAAGGGATTTTTGTAGGCCGTTATGGCCTTTCATATCATCCTCATGGTAAGCCGAGTGGTAAGTCGTTCGCTTCTTGCGACTTAGGTTCCTACACGTGATACATCCATATGTCTTCACTGCATGGATGTCTCTTCCTCTTTTCTTGTTTCCTACCTGCTTGCTCTTTTTTACTTCCTCTTGACGCCGCTTTGGCCACGTTATGTTATGGTATGTCGCTTATCCTTTCGTCTCTCTTTCTATTGGCTTTATACAGCAGGGTCGACACATTAACAATAGGACCCTAGCAATCCGAGCTTCGTCCATTAATACAAGAATATTGGACACCCGCCAGATATAGCAACTTCTGATGTGATTCCGATCCACGACAGGTCAAGGAACCCGGAGTGGGACATCGAAATGGGCAGCAAGGGCAGCAGAAGGAGGAGCAGGAGGAACGGTGACGTTGGAGCTTGCTTAATTGGCAATTCTAGTCCTTTTTATATTGGGTTTGCCGCTAAGCTTATACTATTATTGCCAGGTCTCTTTGCTATCTTGCATTTATAAGTGTAGGAGCAATCCATTGTCATAATAGTAGTCTATAGTAATGACGGTAATGTCTAGTGATTAGAACCACCTATAGGACCATTTGCGTTGCGAGCAGGTATTCTGATCAATTTTTGAGGGGGGTCAGACAGCAGGTGTATAGAATTAAGAGTTTGTTCTGTATGTAATTGAAGAGCCGACTTCCTTGGTTAAGAGACTTAAGAAAAATCGAAGTTCTTAATTATTCACACGGTTCAATGATAGCTTATGTATAGAGACTTCATTTATATTTGGCAAAGAAAAGAAATTGTAGCTAACTGGCGATATAGAATGAAACATCGTACTGGTAAACTATGAACTGTATTGTATATTGTTGTTAGCAGAAGGAACCCTTCGGTCCACCCGCGCTGACAATGGCCCTCCCCACACACCCGGTTTTAAACGTGATCGGCAGGGCAAATGTTACGTAGTAATCGGACTGGTAGTTTCCGATATTGGCGAATGATCCATCCCTTTCGACCTGATAAACAGGCCCATGGTTCCACAAAGTCATAAGACCACAGCCCTAAACCTGTTTCTTTAATTCTGCGCCTCCATCAGTAATCCATCCTTTCGCCAGGATAGTAAATCCAATAGCGATGATTTCATCCTTCCGCTTACACGAGGCGGCTGGTCGAGGATCTCTGTATGGGTTTATAGTGGGGCCGCGGTTGTTGACATCAGGCGGAGAACAACACTGGTTAAAGATACGATTGCTTCCAGAGTCGTATAAACACCCGTCGGCGCCAAAGTAGATATCTCTATAATTCGATGGCCAGCGTGCATTCATTTGGCACGTTGCCGTTTGTTGGGAAGAATAAGAATCGGAGGGGCTATAGTTGGCAAGAATCAACACGTTACTATATGGCTGACCTGGAACCGATGCAACATCTATCAAACACAAAGACATGATTAGCTCCTCTCTTCGAAATTTTTGAAAAGTTAAGGAAATTCGGCAAGACAGGGACCCATACTATAAAAACTTTGGTAGATATTCGCGATAGGGCCAGCATTGCTATTGCAGCGCGGGCTTCCATTGATGAGGATGCAGCCCGAGTTAACGTGCTATACGATTAAGATTTAGTTAGGAGATATGGCCTTGGGTACGGTTGGATTGATTTGGAGAACATACTACATTAGTTCCTGCAGGATTCGGTGTCGGAGTAGTCTGAGGTGTGCACACCGGATTATTCGAACCCGGAATCAAGACGCATACCATCCCATTCGTAGTAACGGTGCTGGGATGGGGAACCTGGAATTGATGTCAATATATGTAAAAGGCATTAAGCATGTATCAATATCAATTTTCATGGTACTTACAACATGTGTGCTGGTGTGCTTGGTAGTAGTATGCTTGGTAGTAGTAGTATGCTTGGTGGTAGTAGTATGCTTGGAGGTACTGGTGTGCTTGGAGATACTGGTGTGCTTGGAAGTGGTAGTCGTATGCTTCGAAGTAGTAGTCGTATGCTTCGAAGTAGTAGTCGTATGCTTGGAAGTACTGACATGTGGTTTTGTCGATGAAGTGTGCAGCGTAGATGACACGTGTGGTTTGGAAGAGGTGATTTTGGAAGTATGTGAGGGCACAATGGGTGTCTTTGTCAGAGAAATGGTAAAGGTCGATCGTGTGGGTGTGGCTGAGTGCGACGGTCCTTTTGTTGTGCGGGTGCAAGCCTGTCTTTTATGCGGCGAATTTTGTTGTTTACGTTGCTGCCAAGGCAAGGCTTGCCATGACCTGGTGATTGGATCGGGGTCATTTTCGATCCAGAGGTTGTAGGCGGCAAATGGAGTTGCGTCGCAGCCCTCGACGTCGAAGCTATCCTTATTATCATACTGAAACGAAACTTTCCCAGAAGCTGTGTTCAGGAAAGATTGTGGGACGTCTGGCAGTATCTGTCCCAGTTCCTGTGATAGCTGGTGAATCTCATCAGGGTATTGCAGGTCTCCCTGACCGGATCGAGGTCTGGGTGTGACAATAAAGATCTTCGGTCTTGATGATTCTTGGAACCAAGCGCTCTCCTGTTCGGGATGCGTGAGCCCCCACAGGCTAGGCAATTGACCAGAGTTATCACCTTGAACTAGCCCATCGAGGACATCTTCTATAAAGTTCTGTTGACTTTGGAAGGACGGAGCTTCGAAGAAATGCGCAAAATAAACAGCAAATGCTGATACTACCACGACAGCAGTACACCCGATTAGTCCAGTGACAGCAAGACTAAACGGCTCATCTAGGAGTTGTTTTGCAACTGCCGATGACATTCCTCTTCTACTGGAAGAATATTGATGTGGTACTTTCTGTGCGGATCCGATCTCATTCAAGATAAATGTGTCCATTTGCGCCTGACTATTTCCAGCGGGTCGAGGAAGCTCCCGTTTGGCGAGTCCATTGGCAGGAATTGCTCGTGCAGCAGGCTGTGGCGTTGGCAAACATCCAAAAGCATTGCATGGTCCATCAGCTGAGCAAAGCTGGGGGGCCGTTGAGGTAAATGTAGTGCTTGTTGTAGCTGAGACTGTTCTAGAGCAACCACTCACGACTTTGGTTGAATACGTCGTGCAGGTCTTAGTTGATTTACCTGTGACGCAGGAAACAAAGATATCAGTCTTTGTCGCCTGGCCGCATGACGAGGTGGTTTTTGTCGACCTGCTGTGTGACAAACTGGGTGATGGTTTCTCAGGTGGCGTATATACGATGGGTGTATGCAGAAATATACCACCTGGTAGACTAGCTATGAGCGCTGGACCCAAAGACTACCAAAAATCGTCCCAAAAAAAGCGAGATCACCTCCAATGGCGCCACCGAAGGTTGTCACTACACCTTGGTCTGCGGGACCTATGAATAAGGCAGGTATAAGCAGAATAGGAATAAGTGAACCATTGTGAGACGTCGTTGATACCACTGGTTTGGTCAAGGTAGTCGGCATTTCAAACGCTGTCACACTGAAATTCGTCGGGTTTATGGTAACAGTAGTCACCGTGCTATGGGTGGTGGAGTGTGGCCCATGTGCCGTTGTCGCTGGCGAGGCATGGGTGGAAGAGGTGTGCGATACCCCTGGCAAACCAATTGTGGAAGGTGTAGTATTCGCTGATGAGACTTGGGTGGTAGTGACGGACGATTGAGTCTTAGATAGCACTGTTGAGGGAGAGGCGGAAGATGTAGTATTGGCTGACGAGACATGGGTTGTAGACACGGAGGAATGGGGGCCAGATAGTACTGTTGAGGAAGATGTACGAGATGCAGCACTTGAATGTGGCTTGGGGCTCAGAGAAGTCGATCTCAATGACGCGTGAGACGAAACTGATACACTGGAGCTCGGAGGAACGACAGCTGCCCCAAAGCCGGTATTGGTAAAGAGCACAGCAGCCAGTGCTACGACTGTTGCCAAAGACTGCCCAGGTTTTTTTATGACTGCAGTGATTGTCTGTGTGAATCATGTAACGTACAAGAGAACTGACTTCTTGCAGTCTGATCTATGCGAGTGCGCTCGGATTCCCCACTGACAGCACTATGAGGCTGGCGTACACTAATTGGTTGAAGGATGAAGGGCCATAGAAGCACCCACAACAGCAGGATCAGGGGGCACAATGAGTTAACAGCAGTGTATAAAGACCAGTGCTGAAGGAATGTGTTAGAATGGAGGGAAACACATCGAAGAGCGTAGATAGAGGAGAAGGCAATGAGTGTCTAAGTGAATAACGTGCCTAGACTAACCCAAAGTCTAAAAACAATATTCTGGTAGTATATCCAACGACCGTTCTCAATATATATAGTATCTGGAGAGTAGCAGAACTATTCTCTTCCACCCAGAATTTGTTTCCCCAATAATCATATACAACATGAGACAAGGGTTACAAAGCGAATCACAATTTGCAAATCTACTACTAGTAATTGGATTTATTTTAACCGACAGGAGTTTCCGGATGTTACAGTAGTGCTTATACGCAATTTCCCTGGCTTATTTCCATAACTTATTGTCAGATCAAAATCCAGCAAAATGTGAGCCCACACTGTGCGCGTGGATAAGTGACCTTATATACTATGCGGCATTTATATTAACTATAGAGTAAGCGCGATTAACGTTATATTCTTTTAGTTGAGGGTAGTACTAGTCTAAGGAAGATGGCTCGCTTGGGGCATACATGGAATCCACGAGATGAGAGAAGAGAGATGCTTGGGGTAGAAGGGTGACTGACTATATTAACCTCTACCTTCTCCTCTTCTCTAGAAGATGGGTCTATTCATAAACAAATACATAAGCACTCTTTACCTAGATCTACAGGAGCGTTCTTTACGTAGAAGTCGTCATATGCGTATAACACTCGAGTTGGCCTCCCTCATAGAGTATCCATTCTTGTTCCGTCTTCATACGGAAGGATCGGGATAATACGAGACCCTCAAGGTAGTACTACCAGTACTAATGATTGATGCTAGCGGGGCTACTTCTGGGCTTACTCGTAGGATACGAATGGGGTTGCTAGTCCTTGCCTAGTGTGCTTGACATCTCTTACTTGCACAGGCATATGTTGAGGCAAGACCCATCCAACTGTTTCAAACGCGAGTGTGGAGTAGGTATTTAAATATTTTGGAAATTCATTAATAGATAAGAAATGTTCGTACTATATAAACATGAATAAATACTATATGACTTTATATTAATCTATGAACTATTGGGTAGTTACCACAGTCGAATAGAGGCGACTATTTTCCCGTAAAATTTGAAGTCCCTTCGTTATAACCAAAAAATGCATGAGGTCTTTAGAACCAGTATTGGGCGACCGTAAAGCTACATCAACCCCCCTTTTCTCACCCAATCTATCCATGGGATCATGGATACTTGATACTCGCGTATATAGAGTAATTAGAATCGGGCCTACGGAGTACATAAGAAAGATATTGCTCCGAGTGCCCGTGCCGTACAAAGGTGGAGACCTCCGGCAGACAGGTACTAGTATGTACTACTAGTACGAAGTACTGCTACTACTATAGTGGGAGGGGGGAATGTGACCACCCTGTGGGTCTCCTGACCCATATCCCACTAATTACCCTTTTTGGATTTACTAAAGATTTTCACCTAACATGTAGTCTGTAAGACCTGATTGGCTAGATTTTTTAAAGTGGAGTATAGGTTCATTTAATGTTTTACTACTAATACATTTAGTAAACTTTATTATTTTCTTCTTAAACAATATAACAATAAATATACTGCATTCCTATTTTCCGTAAAATTTATTTATATATAAAATCACTTAAATCGACTTACGGCTATATAAACGGGAAACCATTTTAGTCAGATTTCTCACAATGCCTATTATAAGCATTATATTGAGTCTAGGGTAGGCAGGGAAGCTGGTCCTAGCTTAATTATTATCGTTAAAGATAAAAGAAAACTGTTAACTTACACTAAAGTTCTTCCAGAACTTGGTCCTAGTGTTAGGCCTAAATCTAGGTCTAGCCAAAATAAAAAGGTTATTTAATTACACTAAAATCCTTACTTTAGCCCTCCTTTTTAACACTGCCTTTAAAATATATACTATCCTATGTAACTTTAAAGTAAATATAGGATCTAAATATAGGAAAGTAATAAAAATAAAAATAAAAAGGATAGCTAATATAGCTATAAAAAAAGGATAAATACTTTAAATATATACTTTAAATAATAGCTTAAAGTTAAAGAGATTTATAAAGTTCCTTAGCTTTAACCTACAAGGGGCTTAGTAAGCCTATCAGTAACTATTTTACTAGTTTTTAGATAGTTAACTTTAATAACATTATTTTTAACCTATTCTTTAATATAATTAAACGGTAATAAAGTGTATTTTATTTTATTATAAAGGGTAGGGTTATTTAAAGTAAAAATAGTACTTTTATTATTATTAAATAAAGAGATTGGCTATTTCATTAGTTAATTTACCTCTTTATATAGACTAATAAGCTATTAAATCTCTCTGGTAGCTTCTATAAAAGCTATAAACTCTGCTTTTAATATAAAGAGATAGATAATTAAGCCCTTTTTAATTTCCAGCTAATTAGCCTATTAATAACTATAATAATATAGCTATAAATAGATTTACTTAATTTTTTATCCCCAGCAAAATTACTATTATAATAACTAATAGGTATAGAATTAGATTTCCTAGTATATTACATAGCTAGATTCTAGGTACTATTTAAATACTATAATAGAGTAGTTAATATATCTTATAGTAATAATTAAGTTATTAGTAATAATTAGCTAGTTTGCTATTAAGGCAAAGTCTATATACTGATAAATCTTTATATTAAGATTTTAATATTACTTTATAATAATTTAACTGCTAGATATTAAAGAGTTAATTATACTTTAAAATGCATTATATTAACCTATTATTAGTAAAGTATAAAGTAAGATATTAAGTACTATATATTTATATATTATATTTACTACGTAATAAAGGTAAGAATTTATTAACTTTATAGTAAATTTATTTTATTATTAATACTAGAATTAAGCTTTAAAGTATTATTTATATATTTTTATAGTAAATAATAGGATAACTGGCCATAAAAATTATCTTTTTGCTTAGTTTATATATAATTATGCTGAATATTTTATAACTGGTTATTTACTAGCTTTTTGACTGCTTAGCTATAAGCTTAATGCTTTAGGTTATAATAGATTAACCTACTATAAATATTATATTAATGCTATTATAAAGGTAGAAAAGCTTTAAGCTACTTGTAAAATAGCTAAATAAATACTATAATAAAGTTAAAAAGAATATAAAAAGTAGTATAATATTTATTAACTTAAAAAGAAATTCGCTATAGGCAATTAGGTATTATTTTCTATAAAATACCTAAAACTCTAGCAATTTAATAAAACATTTACTAAAAAGTATATTAGTTTTTATTAGATTAAACGCTAAATTAAAATAAATAGATTAATATATTAAATTTATTTTTTTTTTTATTAAAAATTTATAATATTTTTAATATTATAAATCTTAAACTATATTATAGCTATAAAGGAGAACTTTTTAAGCTAATAGATTACCCTGTTAGCATTAAAGAGATATTTAAAGTTAAGAAAACTATTAATTATAAATATAAAAGTATATAATATTTATATTTAGTTAAATAGAAAAATTATTTAAAGATTAATAATATTTAATAAAAAAAAGTAATTTTACTAATATTAAATTGATTTAAAAGTATAAACAGTAATTTATTAGTAAATAATTAGCTATTACTATTAAATATTATAAAGTTAAAGGGAATAAAGTACTATATAGTTTTAACTAGTTAATTAAAAATAGAAAATAAATTTATAATAGTATATATTTTATAGTAAATAAGCAGTAATACTATTATTAAAAAATAGCTAATTCTCTTTATCTTTAAATAATATTTTATTATAATCTTTTATAATAATAGGATATATTTAAGGAAATATAGGAATTTTAATACGCTAGTATATTATATAGTAATTAACTGAAAACTGCCTATTATAAATAAAGAAATATATATTAAAATAAAAGTATATATAATAGTAGTAATAGTAGCGAGAGAGTTTGTTTAATTAAGAGCAATTTAAAGGTTTAAGCGCTTTAAGTTTTAGCGGTAATACTGTTTATTTACTGTAAACTTTTTCTTTTTTTTCCTTTTTTACTAAGCTTAACTTCTATTACATTAATATACAGTTTTTTTTATATTAGATTAATAGTAATGCTATTATAGACTAGGTTTTTATTAACTGCTATTATATAATAAAGAAGTAATATTAAAGTATTTACTTTATTAACTAAAGACTTTTAAGAATATTAAATTAATACTTTAGCGGTATTAATAAATTAATAGGCAATTAAATTATATAATTTATTATTTAAGAAATAATAAAAATATTTTTTAAAAGCAGTTAATATAATATAAATTAATATAGAAAGTTTTACTTTTTAATTATATAAAACTTATATTTATTATTATAGTATTAAAGAGGTTTTTTTTTTAACTTTATATTCTCTTTAATTAAAAGGTTAAAATAACAATAATATAGGGCAAGGCATTTATAGTAAATTAACAGTAGCTAATAGTTATATTTATATAAAAATACCTATTAAGTTAAATTGCTAGCGGCTTTATAGCGTTTTATTAGTAAAGCTATAGTAATTTTAAGGAAAGGGTGTTTTAATAGAGATATAATTACGATAGCATTAACTGTAAGTAAAAATGGGCTTACTATATTAAAGTTTTTAAATACTGCAAGATTGCTATTATTTTCTAAAACTAGGCTATAAATATATTAAATAAAAAGTTATAGTAAAGAATTAACTATAGAAAATTTATAAAGTAGTGATATTTATTATAAAAGGAAAAAGAGAATTTATAGTAGTAGGTTAAACTAAAAAAAGAAAACTGCTATTATATAATAGGTTAATTGGTAATAAAAAGTAAAAGGAAGGAATATTTATAGAGAAAGTGCTTATAGGGAAAAAGAGGGCAAGAAAGGGAAAGAGATAAAAAGAAAGAAAAAAAGGAAAAAAGAAAAGTAAATAGGAATTAAAGTTATAAATAAAAAGAAAAGTAGGGTAAAAGTATATATAGTATACTTATATATAATAGTAAATTAAAAAAAGAAAAATAAAGTAAATTATCTATATATTAATAGTAAAAGGTTAGCTTATTATATAGGATTTTTCTGTTACCCTTTAAGTTTAATTGTATAGAAGTATACTTTTAAACTATAAGGTTAGAAACTTTTTAAGCTATTAAATATATACTAAAGTATTTAAGTTTAAGGCTTAAAAAAGCATTTATATAGGAAATAGTTACTATTTAGTATAGTAATAGGGTATTAAAAGCTAAAAATAAGCTAGTTAAATATAGGGTCTTTGCTAGTATTAAGGTTAATACTATAAAAGGGGGGGCAGCCTATTAAAAGACTAGAAGCTTTAGAGTTTTTATAATATTATATAGGCTAGAATATATATATAAAAGTAACTGTAATCTTTAAAGATATAGAACTTTAGAGACTAGTAAACTACTGCTGCTATATTTAACTATTAGTTTCTGGCTTATTACCTGTTTATTAATACCTATTTCTCCTTTAAGTGATTGCTCTTTAACCTCCTCTACTATTCCCTAGGGTTACAGCCCCTCGCCTAATCTATCTGCCCCAAAGAGGGTCTCTAACAATACAGTTAATAACCTCTAACTCTAAACCTTCTGTTAAATAAAGTAATCTCTTTATTAAACTTATAAAATAGCTAAATATAAAGACTTTTATAGTTTTAGCAGTAAACTTGTAGTAATCTACTATATAACTTATAAACTAGCAGTTATAACTTTAGCCACTATACTTTATAGGTAAATTATTTACTAAATAGCATTTAATCCCTATCCTTTAACTTAAAGTAATACTAAAGTAATACTCCTATCTATAGGCAACTTTATATATTTTTAATTACTATAATATACTATTATAAATCCTTTTAGTTTATATAGGCTATTAGCTTTTATATTATAAAAACACTATAAAATTATTAATATATGGCTTTACTATAATTCTTTAATTTTAATACAATTATAAAAATTAAAATATTAAAATAAAGCATTAGCAGGGTTAAACTTCCTTAGCCTATATTTAATATAAAAATTAAATAAAGCTAACTTATTAAAAGCCTTTACCTGCCAGTATAAAAGCTTTTATTTACTTATAAAATAGCAATAATTAAAATAGTCTATTATAACTTAAATCTCTATATTTATATAGGCTAAATAAAATCTTTATATTTAAAAAGCCTTTATAATAGTAAAGAATTTAATATTAAAGGTATAATAATATAATTTAAAACTATTTAGCTTTTTTAATATATATACTATAAAGTGCCAGGTATCTCGCTAGTATTAAGCTAATACTGCTTTAATTATATAATTTAATGCATCTATTTCTATATAAATCGGCGCTTTTAGGTTATAATATATTAAAATAGTTTGTCGAGGGGGAATTGGCACTCCAAAACACATATACAATATATATATACACCTACACACAACGACTGGTATCGAGCGCGGGAACCGCGCTCCTGACAGAACCATAAAGCGGCAATTAAGTAATATAGAGGCTAAAAAGATACTGCAGATTATTTAATTATAATGCCGGCAGCCAAAAGCAATTAACAGTTACCTTTATACGCCTCAGTAACTGTATTCTTACAGGTAAGGTTATATATTAAAAGGGGAAAAAGGTTATTATTTATTAAACTAGGTCTATCTATATATCTTTATACTCCTATACTTTCCTAATCCAGTAGCTGCTTAAATAAGCAGCCAACCTTTTTTAGGTAAGTTAATAAGAAAAAATACTAGTGCGTTAAATATATTAGTTACCCTTAATAAAACCCTCCCTATAGATATTCGCGAATAAAAGTAGCGAATCTTAATAAAACACTTTTCCTATTAATCCCCCTAATATTAGTATAATAATATTTAAAGAAAATGTAAATAATATAAGAAAGTAGCAGAAAAAGTATTGTTAAAAGAAAGAAAAAAAAAAAAAAAAGGGAAAGAAAATTAAAAGCAGAACTACTGCCATTTATATTATTAATTCCTCCTTGTCTAATCTATATTAAATCATTCCCTTCCTATTAGAATTGTTATAATTAAATAGTCCCCTTTTATTAATCTCTTTATTGCCAGGCATTCTAAGCTACTATCCGCTTATCTTATATCAGTTATTTTATTATTTATATAGGTATATAAACTCATTCTTAGATATTATCCTAAGCCGATTTATCTATTAGCCTAAATAAAGTTAGGCTGCAGTATATATCTAAGGCTGTAATTCGCTGGACTTAAGAATACTAAAGTACAGTTTTCCCTATTACTGCTGTAAAGGCTATTATTATAGCTTGCCCTCTTTTGCCCAGTTTTAAAAAAGCCTTCTTATTATCCTTAGTTGCTTGCCGGTTAAGTTTAGTAATAACTCCTAAAACTCTTTTATCCTTTAAGTCTTAGTTATACTCTAACGCATTAGAAAAGCTACTATTTTCTTTAAAGGAAACCGACTCTGCATCTAAGGTTTCAGCATTATCAGCAATAGCTAGCACAGTTAGCAGGGGTCCTATAGGTTATAGTATTACTAAGAAATACATTAACCTACTCCTAGTCGCTAATCCTACTACTATTTTTGCAAAAGACACTGCTTATATTACTAAGCTAGCAGTATTATCTTATTTCTTTACTATTAATACTGTTTATAGAGCAGGGGAGAATACTTTTCTTTTCCTTTACTATAACTAGCTTAGCTATATAGCTAAAGGTATAAGTATTATTAGTATAGGAAATTGCATTTTAGGTACTGGCTGCTATTATTAGAATCTTTTTTAAATACCTAGAGATAAAAAGGCAACTAATTGTCGAGAAAGACTATTATTATAATAGATTAACCTATTCTCCTTTATAGGGTTATTTATTGGTACTCCTAGGTTAGCTAGGCATTAACTACTAATCTTTATTATATTCCTCTTATAAATTATTCCAGGAGGAGCCTATTAGCCTTAATTTAATTTAATTAAATAATACTTAATTAAAAAAGGTAAAATATCTTTAACATTTATTTTAGAATTTATAATAATAAGTTTATTTACTGCTGAAGATTAATATAAAACTTAAATAATATCTATATAGCTTTTAGCCGAATACCTAAGGTATAGGTACTAGCATTAATCCTAGAGTAAAAGTTTAAATCCCTTTAAGTTAGTTATTCTGTGCTTTCTAAGGCTAAAGGAGACAGGGATCCCGCTTAAAGGTCCTGCCAGTCAACTTAATTTAATGCTAATAAATCTATAAAGCATTTACTAGATCCAGAATAGGCTTAAATAGCTATATTTATTAGCTCCAGGTTATTCTATATACAGGACCATATAAAAGCTGAATAAATAGGGAAATCCGGCTTTCTCGACTATATAGGCCTATAAATTAAAAAACTGCTGCACTTAGCGCTTACAATTATATCTATAAAAGTTAAAGTAGTAGAGGTACTTATATTTATTAAAAATATAAATACACTAGTATTTAAGGAAATAGATTAACCCTATAAAAATTCATTATCCTTTAATAAAGTACTAGAAGTTCTATAGTCTATTAAGAATACTGAAAGTTTAAAGTATTATTTAATTAAAGGCAAGGGCACCTTTAAAAGTATCTATAAATACTATTATCTTAGCTTAGGCCACTTTAATAGTCGCTAATCCTTTTACTATTATATAAAGTATTGCCTTTAAAGTAAAGTTTAACGTTTATTTTGTATAGGAAAAGTTATATAAAAAGTTATAGATATCTTTAATATAAAAACACTATTTATTTACTTTAAAGTTAGGCATTAGTGTAAGATTCTTATAGTAAATATAGCTTAAAGTAATTATTATTTTAACTAATAGTTATAGGTAACTAATAATATATTAATTAAGTTAAAGGTAAATCTATAATAGTTAATAGCTATATTAACTTACAATAAGATTAACAGTAAAGTTTTATTTATTTAGCTTAAAGAAGTTCCTAGCGCAGCCTAAAAATACTTAGCCAATATAGCAAAAGAGTAGAGTTCTTAGCTTATCTTTTATAGGCCGGAAAAATAAAGTAAAAGGGTAAAGGTCTTTTTTTAAATAGGATATTATAATAAAGAAAGAAAAAGGGTATAATTAAATAATTTTAAAGCAGGATTTAAAGTAAAGGCAATATTTTAATTATAGTAAAATAGGATTATATTTAAATAGATAAAGAAAAGAAAAAAAAGCAAAGTATAATATTATTTTTATCTTTTTATAGGTGCAGGTATATAGTTTAATATACAGGGTAGTTTCTTTATTATACATAAATTACTATTCCTTTAAGGTAGCCTCTATAATTTAATTATAAAGGATCCCGCTAGAAAAGCCTGTTATCAGTTACCTAATATAGCCGACTTTATCGATATACCTGTTACAGGCGAGAAAACCTCTAGCGAGATTTCTTTATCCTGGAAAGGTTAAACCTAGCTTTATCTCTCTGCTTAGCCATTTACCCTAGATAAGGCTTTAGTAAATAGGTATCATTTAATTAGTATCCTTGTTTTAACTCTATCTAGGTTTAAGAGTATTTTGCTATTTAGATTATAGGTAGTATTAATATCAGTTAATTAAACTTGCCAATCTATTCGGAAATTGCTTTCTCCCCTTTATTTACACTATCTTTATTGCTTTTATTATTTATAAAAGGTTATACCCTTAAGGAATATTTTTAGCGCTATACTTTTAAAGGCTTTCAGTTATATCTTCAAAACATTATATGCGCTATTAAAGGAAAGCTTTTTAAGCCTATTTATATCCTAGCAGAGATTTCATATATTTATAGGTAATTCTTTTATACTTTTTTTAAGCGGATAAAGTATATTAAGGCCTTATTTATATCGTTTTATAAATAATATAATCTTTAGTTTTACTAAAGGTGCCTTTAAATTTAGTTTATTATTATTATAACTGCTAAAGAATATATCTTATTCCCTTTTTACAACTATATCTTTATCCTAAATTTTTAATAAAAGGACTATTTAAATTGCCTTTAATCTAGGGCCTCTTTTTATATTTAGCGACATCTTTTTAATTATTAGCTTTAATAAAGTAATTAAAGTATAGCTACTACTTTCCTTAAAAAGGATTAAACATTTACTTCTATTAGGCCAGTAATCTCTAATTATTTTAATCCTTTAATAGCCCTTTACTTTATAAAGGACTTTCTTTATCTTAAAAGAAATAAAAAGGCAAAGAGTTAGGCAATTTAGCAGGTTTAAAAGTTTATTTTAACTTTTATTACTAAAAAATAAGCAGTTAATAAGGAAATATAATTGATAAATTATTTAATCTTATAGTTCTCTTTTTTATAATATACTTAGGTTATATTTTTTATAGGCAGGGCAGTAAACTTTAATTAGCGGCTATCTCCTCCCCTTTAAAAATAATACCTAGCAGCTGTTTTTTAAGAATATTACTGCTTATCTTCCCCTATATATCCTTTATATAAAGGTAGTTGTCCCGACTTATTTAGTTTATTTTAAGAATAGCTACTTTAAAGTATTATAGGGGACTGCGTTTTAGTTAAAATATCTCTTCTTCCTTTAACTTATAAATATATACCCTAGTTCTTGGCTAGACTATTTAATCTTATTAACTATATATTCCTTTAATAGCTAAAGAGTTACTGTAAAGCTTTTTAAGTTTTTAGTTATTAATAACCTTAATTATTACTCTATTAACCGCTTTATTTTCAAATAAATCTTTATCTGCCTTTAAGTTTTAATCTATAAAAGTCTCTTTATTATCTTTAACTACCTACTAGCTAAATTTATCTTTTATAAACTTCTTTAAATATTTACTTAAGTAAATTTTATTAAATAGGACCCTATTTAATGTTTTCAGTTTATATACTTTTATTATATCCGCTTAAAACTTAATCCTAAATAGGCCTAGCTAATATATCTTTAATTTTACATTTTTTAAAAGGTCCTTTTAGCGCTTTATATTATAGAGTAAAATAAGGTTATTAAAGAGGAGTAGTTTAGCTGCTTTCCGCAGTAAATACTGATTATTAATATTTATCCTTTTAGCTAATATTTAACGAAATGCAGTTACTCTCTCTTAGGCTATTTTAATATCTCCCTCTTTTCTTTTAAGTATATAGATACATGCTATTAATTAATTTTCCATTATATAGACTTTATCCTAGTTAATTAGCCGCTAAATAAATAGTTTTACCTTTAAAGGAAAAATTAATTCTTAGCTAAATAATAGGTAAAACGCGGAGTACCCTATTAAGCTTTTTACTATATATCTATTAGCTATAATCGCCTTATCTAAATTCTAGAACTACTTTTTATTAAGCCCGGCTATTTTTATTAATACTAATATTAAGCTCTAATAGCTAACCTTTACTGCAGTATTAGCTTTAAGGTTATATATTAATATCTAAATAATTTTAACTTTTAAATTAATTAATACTTTTAAGAGTATCTTTTTTATTTCTAATCCTTTATCTATAATAGCTTAAATTATTATACTAAATCAGTATATTTATTTAAATATAAACTTTATTATTACTATTAATAATAAAGTAAATATAGGTTTTACTTTTATTTATTTATAAAAGTTATATTTTCCTTTAAATAGGTAAATATATCTATAGTTACTTAGGATATATTAGGTATTGAAATGGACTTTCTTTATAGGCCTAGTTAATTTTATTATGATAGCTAGCTCTTTAAGGCAGTATAGATTAAAGCCTTAATACTAGGGGTATAATATAACTGCCTTGCATATATTGTTCTATATCTGCGGCTATTAGTATTTTTCCTTTAAGAACCAGAAAGTTACCTTTTAGCCTTTATAGCCTATTTTAATATAGTATTGCTAAATAGCTGTTTTCTTTAAGGTTAGGCTATTAAAAATAAGTATAGGTTAGCGGCAGTGTTTTATTAGTCTTACCTATAATTTCCTATCTTTTATAATAAACCTTTTTACTTTATTCCTAAATCGCTAAAAGTCTGCAGCTAAAAGATTAAATAATCTCTATATTATTTAAAAGTACTATATAATTTATTAAAACTCTTTACTATACTCCTCCCCTAGCAGTATAAATAAAATTATACCTAAATATATATCTATAAAATCTTTTAAGTCCCCTTTTTTCTTAGCTTTAGCCTTATCTATAGCAGTTATTAATTTATAAAATAAAGCATTTACTATAATATTTTCTTTCCTAAGGATATACTTAACAGTAAAGTTAAAAAGAAGGATATAATTAATTTATTAGGTTATATACCTGCTAGGGATATTATTAATTTTATTATTTATTTAATTAATAACTACTTTAATATTTATTTCCAGTATAAATAGAAGCTTATAGATATAAGTATATAGCCTTTTAAAGGCTTAAAGTAAAGCTTTGCATTTTTTCTTTATAGTGTTATACTTTATTTCTAATAAAAGCTAATATTTACTTTTATATTAAATTAGTTATCTTTTCCCTTTTATAATCTATATTAAAATAGCCCTTTAGCTTATTATACTAGCATTAACTATAAAGATTATTTCCCTATATCTTTTATTTATATTTAATATTACTAGTATTAAGGCAGAAATAATAAACTCTTTAAGTTTATTTATAGCGTGCTATTATTCTTTAGTTTACTTTTAAGGGGCGTCTTTCTTTAATAAGGTTATTAAAGGCTTAATAATCTATACAAAATATTTAATCCAGCATCTATAATAGCTAACTAGACTAAAGAAAGATTAAACTTTATTAATAGTTTTACAGTTCTTTTATTCTTTGATTTTAATGATTTTACCTATAGTTAATTAGCGCCCTTTTATTCTATATAGGTACTTTATTAATTTAGCGGATTTTTAATAAAAAACTAATTTTACTGCTAAAATTATATATCCTGATAATTTAATATTTACTAGGGTTTTATCTAGGTTTTGCAGATACTTTAAAATATAGCATCAAACCCTAAATATTACTTCTTTACCGCTATATATAGACTTTAAACCTTACACTACAATATTATCTAAAAATAGTCAGTAAACTATAGGTATAAAATTAAATAGTATTTAAAGAATAATATATTAAAATTGCGCTACTAAGTTTATAGCGCCTATTAAAAAAGTATAGTATCTTAAAAGGCTAATAAGGCTTATAAATATAATTATATCTCGGCTTTTCTTATTAAAAGGGATTTAATTATAGTTTAAGAAAAAGTCTAATAATAACAGTATTATATAACCCGCGAAGTCCTTGCTAAATTAATCTGCATTTAAAGGAATAAAGGTATCCTTAATAGTTACTTTATTTATCTATATAATAGAGTTAATAAAGTAAAAGCCACTATCTTTTTTCTATATTAAAAAAAACAGGTTTCTATATAGCCTATAGCTTTCCTTTAAAAGACCTTTTTTAATATATACTTATAGCAGGTTAACTACTTTCTTCTCTATACCTTTAAAGATTAAGATACTACTGCTCTGCTAAGCATTATACTCTACTATATAAATAGTCTATAGTAAGGCAATCTTAAAGTCTAGCTTTCTATATTCTATAAAATCCCAGGAAAATGCTATTTCCCTGTTTTTTAAGATTTACATTAAAATCGCAGTTTCTTATATTATCAGTTTCCCTTCTACTATTTTCAAGATTACTGCTATGCAGTCTAATATAAGTTTTAACCCAGCTTTAATTAATAAAAACTTTAATATAATATATTTAGCAAATAAAGTATTAAAGTCTAAATTATCTTTAACTTTATCTTACTTTTTCTATTTTTAATAAAAACTCTTAGCAGGAATAAAACCATTAAATAAAGCATTATCTACTAGATAGATTTTTATGCCTTTTTTTTTATATATAGTATTAGTTTTAATCCGCTTATACTTCTGCGCTTTCCTTTAAGACTTTCTCTTTTATTCCTCTACTCCTTTAAATTCCTTTACCGCTTTCTTTATTACTTTTATTTAATCTTTTAATTTATTAGCCAATAATAGCTAAATCAAATCCTCCCTAACTCGCTCTAATAATCTATATAAAACCTCTTCCTTAAAAGTAAAATAAAGGTTTTCTAAGCTTTTTTCTACTTTATTAACTTTATATTTAAATATAAAGTTAATATTTATTTTAGCCTTAGGTTATATAATGCCTTTATTTTATATTCTTAATAAATAGCTTTAGCAGCTAAGGTAATAATTTAAATGTTTTTTATTCTGTATTTTATATATAAATCCCTATTTTTTAGTATATAATTAAATATTAACTGCGCAGCCTAAATAAATAGTATCTTAAGGATAAAGGGCATTAAAACATTATTAAATATAATATAAAATCTAACTGCTATCTAGGCATTACCTATATATACCCAAATAACAGTTTTACTATATATATTTACTTGCCTATTATTAAATATAGTATTAACTGCTTTGCAAAAGTATATTATTACATTACATTTTACAGCTAGCCAATAAAAGATAATATTTCCCTTTAACCTTAAATCTATAAGTGCTTTAATAAATATACTATTAGGCTCTCTTAAATATACCTATATCTGCAGTAAGTCCTATAAATAGCAGAGGATCTTTTCTATTTAAACTATATAAATCCAGGTTATAGACTTCTATAACCAATTTGCCTTATAGTTAACAGCTATATATAGTTACTCTAGCTTATAAAAGTATATTTCTAAAGGTAATAATAGGTTTAGGTCCTTAAAATTAAATAACTCTTTATTTAATAATCCCTTTACTAATAAAGGTTATAAGGTTATAGTTTTAAAAGGTTAATCCTATAATAACTAAATAACTTATATAGTCAGTTCTATATATACAGCTATTATATCTAGTTTTCTTAATAGTTTTTCCTTTAAAGGATATTTATATATAAAGATAAATATTACTTGATATAAGGTATATTTAAAGATAGTTAAATTAATTTTCCTATAAAACTATATTTTAATAATCCTTTATAATTTTGCAATTAAGTCTGCTTTTAAAGTATTTGCGAGTTCTAGAATAGTATTTAAAAGAGTGCTAGTCTTAAGTTTAATCGCGTTATCTAGAATTGCTGCTTGGATTATTATTTTAGCTCGCTCTACTCCTAGTAATTCCTCCCTATTCTCAGCGCCCTCAGTTCCGCCTTCCTTATTGCATCGCAATCTAAACAGTATAGCTTTTAAGGTTACAGGTATAGGGTCTAAATACAGTTACTCTTTCTCAATTAATTTTTCCACTTAAGGCAGTAACAGCTCCTCCTTAGCTTACTTATCTGCCTTATTAATTATATAAACACGCTTTTATCCCCTGCCAGTTAAAGTTAGCGAGGAGAGTCTAATTAAATAATTCCTCGGTTAAGCTGGCCTGGTTATATTCATCTAAAGGTTCTTCCAGGGAGGCTATTTTAATTAGGTTTATAGAAAAATTCTCAACCCCTTCTACTTATATATTATCTGTTGGGTTGAGTAGGCCGGGGCCCTACCGCTTGCCGGCGCTAGGGAGCTCTTATCTGCTTTGTCAGCAGATACAAGCTGACATACATATCGCGTAAGCGATGTGTCAGACTAGACAGGCGCTTACAGCGCCTGCATACAGCTTCTTCTTTATATTAACTATATATATATATAGCGAAGCCACTACAGTATATTCTCTTTCATATAATTAAGCTTTATTTCCTATCTCTCTATACTCTATATAGCTATACCGCGCTCTACTATAGTTATAAGCCTAAATAGTAACTATTAGAGTTACTAGAAACTTCTACTTCGATATTATATCTCTCCTTATACCCTTTACCTTTACTTTTAAACTGCTAAAGCTATCTTTTATAATAAATAGCATAAAGGATATTGCTTTTATAAAGCTAGAATTAATAGTCTAATAAATTAAATAGATTACTATTCTAATTAACTATATAACTACTACTAGGGTCTAAAACAGGATTAATCTTAATCTCCCCAATTAACTAAATAACTATTTCCCTACTACTAGGCTATTTACTTTAATAAAAGTAAAAGAGTATATAGTATAAAAGTTTAGTTTTAATGCCTTTATAGTAAATATCTCTATTTACTATAATAGTATACTTTAAAAGCACTAGTTTAATATTACTTTAAATAAAAAGAAGAGGAAGGTAAGTAATATAATCCTAAATTAGATCTAAAAGATAATTAACTCTAATATCTATACTTTAATCTTAATAGACTTTAAAGCTGCAGCCTTAGCCTTTACTATTACTAGAGTAGCTTATAATAATAACAGGGACTTTAACGCTAAGTTTACTATTCGCTAAATTATTAAAAAGCTTAAAGACTAACTAGCTCCTTGTAAAGATATAATATATAAAGAAATACATTTATCCTATTAATATATACTATATAAAGCAGAATATGGGAATATTAGGCTAAAAGTATAGTATACCTATTAAGCGTATATCTATATAAATGCAGTAAAGTATAAACTTTTAAAGGTTATAGGAATAGCTTCCTAAACAGCTTTCTTTAAAGCTATTAAAGTATACTTTACCTTAAGCTTTACTGCCTACCACTTATACTATATAAATAGCCTAATCGAGAGCAGTAAAATAAATAAAATCTTCTTCTTTAATTAACTTAAACAGCTTTTTTTAAATATTTTAAAAAATATAGAAAACTATATTTATAGCTTTTATATAATACTTAGCAACCGCTTTAATAATATATTAGGCAGTAGTAATATACACTTAAAGCCTCCTATTAGTAAAGAGTGCCTTTATAGACCTAAAAGGCACGCTTAGCCCCTAAACGACTATAGTAAGGTATACGCTATACTTGCTAGAAGGCTTAATAAGAAAGGGAAGTACGCTTTTATGCCTAAGCAGGCTGCAGAGATTTACGCGCGCCTGCAAAAAGACAAATAGCAGGTTACCTGCAAAAAGCTTAATAAAAGGGGTATTAACCTTACTGCCTTAATATAAGGAGGAATAGCTTTAACTATTATAGCTGCCTTAATCTCCCTAAACCTAATTAATAAGGAAAATATAAGCTTTGCAGTATACTTAATAAATATATTAATATATACTAATATATAGAATACACTTTACTGCCTGTTTTAAAGTACCCTCTTTAATATATATAGTGCTATTTATTTAATAAATAACAGGAATTACTTTATTCCTGGCTCCTTTATCTTAAGCATAGAAAAGGACTATATTAAAGTAGGAGGAGCTAGCTATCTAATAATTAAAAGAGGTTATTATCTGCTAAAGGATACTCTTTATAATTTATATTAAAAGATAATACACTTTATTAAGCTTTCGGATATAGCTATAGTTAAAGGATTTTATATTTATATTATATCTTTATTAAAGCTTTAGAAAGCAGGGATTTAGTTAATAAAGTACAATAATATACTTTATACTAATATAGCCAGTTTAAATACTATTATAAGGAAAGTAGAGTATAAGTATAATCTTCTATTTTTTTAATATAAGCCTTTATTACTTTATATTGCCCTTATCTTTAAATATACTATACTAAGCAGCTTAATAGCTTTTTTTATTCTTTTTAATATAAATTATAGCATTTATATAGCGTTAAAAAGCAGGAGAAGACCAATATATAATCCCCTAATACTATAATATAACTTTAAACAGCTTTGGCATCTATAATCAGGATATCTAGGCCTAAAAGCACTTAAAGCGCTTATAAAGAATATAAGGAATATATATATTAAAGGAACTATGTATATAGAATATAAGGCTTATACTCTTACGCATATAAAACAGGTTATCTTTTATAGACTATTTAATAGATAAGCATTAAAACTATTCTTTAAAGTATATTAGGATCTTTAAGACTATCTTAAAGGCTATAATAGGGATAACTAGCTTTTAATGCTTAAAGAAGAATATACTGTATAGCTATATATACACCCTTTACTAAATAAAGAACAGGAAACTGTTTTTAATGCTCTGTTTAACTTTATAAGTATAGTAAAGATATAATATAATATCTTTATATACTTTTTTAAATAAAATAATAAAAAAGCTGTAATTGCAGTTAAGAGCTTATTACACTTCTAGATCTAGGCTAATATAGAGGGTATTATCTTAAAGCTTGCCCCTTTTTATATATATAAGCTAAACGGCGCTTTAAAATAAGCAGGATAGGAAGTTATAAATAAATCAATTAAAATGCTAAAAGCTGCAGGTCTCCTAACTAACTTATAGCCTAAAAGCATAAAAGCTGCAGTATATATTATTAATATAAATCCTATATACAGCTTTAATATAATATTACCTATCGATAAATTAAAGTAATAGTTCCGCGACTTTATACCCCTTTTAATAAAAGAGCCTTCTGCAAACCTATAGCCAGATTAAAGTAGGCTTTATATATATAGCTGCTGCGCCTATATATTAAATAGAGACTATAAGGCTGGCTAGAAAAAGAGAGAATTTAAGACTAAGCCTAGGGGGCTAATTAGATATCTTATTAGCTATACTATAAATAATATATATTACATTTAGTTACCCTGCCTAATAAAGGTAATTATTATAAGGAATATATAATTTAATAAAACTAGCTTCTTTAATAGCAATAAAGAGATTGCGGATAAGTTATTTATAGCTGAATTAAATAAACTGTATAATAAAGTTAAAGAAAATAAACTGGAATTTAAACTCTTCTTTATATATATTCCTGCAATAAGGAATACCTTTATAGGTAATATAAAAGAAAAGAGTATACCTTTAAGGGTAATAGAGATATAAAGCGTTAAAGACAGCTTAATAAACGCTTTAAGTAAGCTATTAATATACTTAAAAAGACCTTTTAGTCTTTAAATACTAAAGGCTACCCTAGAACAGTCAATCTCTATAGATAATATTAGCATGCTAATAGGAACCTTAAGTAATGCTTTAGCGAGTAATTTACCTTTCTTTATAGAGAGGGATATAATAAAAGAATAGCCTTATACATTAAAGGTATATAACCTAATAAAAGAGAATAGTCTATTAAAGCTGGAAGTAGACTAGTATATAAAAGACTCGCCTACTTTTATAAAAAAAGAGCAGACTTTTAAGGAAATGCTAGCTAATAATCCCTTAAGCGGTAGAGCAGTAGCTAATACTTATAGGAGCTTAAGACTTTAAGGGAAATAACCTGCAAGAAAGGCTAACAAGTACCTCCTAGTATATAGGACTAAAACGCGTATCCTAGACACTGCTTTTAAGGATAATAAGCCTAGTATATTTTGTCGAGGGGGAATTGGCACTCCAAAACACATACACAATATACATATACACCTACACACAACGACTGGTATCGAGCGCGGGAACCGCGCTCCTAACAGAACCACGAAGCGGCGATTAAGTAATATAGGGGCTAAAAAGATACTGCGGATCATTTAATCATAATGCCAGCAGCCAAAAGCAACCAACGGTTACCTTTATACGCCTCAGCGACTGTGTTCTTATAGGTAGGGTTATATATTAAAGGGGGGAGAAGGTTGTTGTTTATTAAACTAGGTCTATCTGTATATCTTTATACTCCTATACTTTCCTAATCTAGTAGCTGCTTAAATAAGCAGCCAACCTTTCTCGGGTAAGCTAATAAGAAAAAATGCTGGTGTGTTGGGTATATCAGTTACCCCCGACAAAATATACTTAATAATTACTAAACTCTTTAATTTAATACTATATTAACTACTGCTTAATTAATAAAAGCCGATAAGCAATAAATTAAAAAGCGTAAAAATAGTATTTACTGTTTTTAATACAGTAATAAACTATAAATCTTCCTTTTAAAAAAGTATAGCTTTTAATAAGCTAATTATTTACTAAAAGGATTTAATAAAACTGCTAAAAGACTAAAAGGAGTTTATAAAATACCCACTTAAAGATAAATTTAAGTAAACTGCATATAATAAAATTAACTCTCTGCGCGTAAAAGGGACCTAGCAAAATATACTATACTTAAAGGCAACAATAAAGCCACTACTAGTATATTAGGTTTTTACTTATAAATTCAATTAAAACAGAAATTTAAAATACTATAAAGCTTATTTTATAGTTTATAGGAATTTATAAAAGTGCTTTACTATAAAGAGTATATATATAGCTATATTAATAGCGCGTTTTTTCTATATATTTATTACTTTTATAGTAAAATTTAACTTTAAGTTAAAGCAGTATAATATTAAAAACGCTTTTTTTAATGCCTTAAAGGATAAAAACTCAAAACTAGTTATATATAAGCTCCTTAAGGGTTTTAAGCAGCTAAATATCTATCTAAAGCTTATAAAAGCTTTATATAGCTTAAAGGATTTATTAAAGCTATAGTTTAATAAATTATCTTTAACTTTAAGGCAATAAAGGTTAATTTTAAGCTTTAAAGAGCCCTGTCTCTTTTATAATAAAGCTTAAAAGATCTTTATTATATTCTATATAGATAATATCTTAATTATATATTATTATAATAATAAAGCTTTTTATATTAAGCTATTAAATGCTTTAAAAGTAACATATAAACTTTATAGTAAAGGAAATATATAGTAATTTTTAAAAATTAAAATTACCTATAACTATATAAAGTATAAGATATACCTTTCTTATAAAATTTATTTTAAGAAAATTGTAAAATAATTTAGGCTTAATAAAGGAATATAGCTTTTTATAATTCTAATACTTATTATAAAGCTCCGGAAAAGTATATCGCAAGCTTTAAAAGCAATTATTAAAATATATTAAAAGAAAATAAGATTAATACTCTATACAGCTATTATAATAAAGCCTAATATAGCTTATAGCGCCTCAGCTTTATTATAGTTTCTAACTAACCTTAGTAAAGAATACCTTAAAGTAATTAACTAGCTAATCTATTATCTATATATATAGCATTTTTTAGCTTTTTAATATAAGGGGCAAAAAGAAATATAGATTTTAACCGCTTTAAGCGATATTTTTTTCGCTAATAATATAAATATTTAAAGATTATCTTAGGGGTATTTTATTATACTTTTCTTAGGCCTTATCCTATAAAATGCAATGCACTAAAGCACTATTAGTATATCTATAATAGAAACTAAGCTATTTGCCTTTACTTAAATAGCGAAAAAGGCTATAGGTTTATATAGCCTTTTCTAAAAAATAAAATTTAAGCCTAGCGCTAATTAAAATATTAATTATAATAATTAACTAACTATATATTTTATAATTAAAAAAAATATACAAATTAGTATTTACTTATATTATATTAATATATAAAATATATAATTTTAGCAGGAATATTAAAAAGGATTATTTACAGTTTTTTATCTTTCTATTAACTTTATACCTATTAACAGGCTTATTAAAGCTTTACTATAATAGCGCTTTAAGCATTTTAAAGCACTATTAAACTTAACAGATATATAATTATTAGAATAGAATATATAAAAATATAGGAAATCAATTAATTTTAGCCTATAGGCCGCCAGCTATAAAAGTATATCCTATTACTGCAATAACTATTCTCTAAAAGCTTTCTAGCCTTTATACACCTATACGCAAAGGGTATTATTATTATTATCGCTACTGCCTAAAGCAGCAGCCTCTTTAAAGTAAACTAAATTCTCTTCCTTTAATAGGTTAAATTAAAGGCGTAATACCTTTTTATATTAAGTTGCTATCTAATTATATAAACTTATAAGCGTATAAAGAAAAGAGAGTATATTTACCTTGTTATCCTCTTTACTTATAGCTTAAAAAAGCCAGTATACAATTAATGCAAGCATTAAATAACTGTAAAGTATACAATTAAATAAAGCAATACAGGCAAATCTAAAAGGAGCTTATTAAAGGGTATATTAATAATTACTATTAAAGTAAGCAGCGTACTGCTAAGAGCAGGCAATAGAAATACACTAGGAGAAGTCTCCTTTGCCGGCAATTACCGACTTTAAATAACCCTTATAAAGAGGGGATAACGGCACGGCAGCAGGGGCAGCGGCGGGAGTAGCAGGAAGAGTAGCAGCAGTAGTGACAGGAGCAGGGGCCAGGATAGCAGCAGCAGGAGGAGGAGCCGATAAAGACGAGGATAAAGCTGCCTTAGCAGTAAAGCGTGCTTTACGAACAGCAGCCAAGCGCACGTTAAGAGCGGCAACAGCCGCAGCACGCCTAGACCGGCCGGGACCAGCCAGCGCAGGAGTAGGAGCAGGCGCAGGAGCAGGCGCAAGAGCAGCAATAGGCGTGGCCGCTCGGCCAGCCAAGCAACTAACGCCGCAACAAGCCACTTTCAGGGGGCGACCACGACCACGCTTTACCGACAAAGTATTCTTCTTCTGCGATTTTGCTGTTAGCTAATAAACACGCAGTGCGAAGGGAATTAGTTGGAAGCGTAATATTTACAGCGGGGGCTATGTTACTGTTGATGTTAATGTTAATGTTGTTGTTAATATTGATAATAATAATGTTAATAACTAAAGAAGAAGAGCGAGGAATAAGGGCCAGGGGGCAGCTAATATACCCATTCTAACTGTTTAGGACTGATTTACCTGCTTAAAAGCTTTATTATTTAACTTCCTATTATCACAGAACAATAATAGCTATAGCGCTTATATTCCTTTTACCTTTATAACAGAATATTAATACATATTTATAATAAAAAGCTTTTAATTAAGTAAAAGAGGCTCTAGGAGCGCGGCCAGACAGTCACAACACTATAAATAGACTAAGATAGCAGTCAATAAAGTACTGGGAATAGCCTTATTAACTGGGGGGTGTATTAGGTTAAATAGGCTAGGGCCCTACCGCTTGCCGGCGCTAAAGAGCTCTTATCTGCTTTGTCAGCAGATATGAGCTGATATACACATCGCGTAAGCGATGTGTCAGACTATGCAGGCGCTGTAAGCGCCTGCACACAGCTTCTTCTTTATGTTAGCTATATGTATATATAGCGAGGCCACTATGGCATATTCTCTTTCATAGAATCAAGCTTCGTTTCCTATCTCTCTATACTCCACATAGCTGTGCCGCGCTCCGCCACATTATCCCTTTTTTCAGTAATTATTTAATCTCTGCCTATAAAGTATATAATATTTATTATTAATCCCTTTACAAGAATTGTATTTAACCTTTACAGTACCCAAATTTTAAATATCTCCTTATATACTACTTTATTATAGACAATACTAAAGAATTTAGCTTTATAGGTAATTAATTCCTAGTTAAAAAAGCCAGGTTCTATCTTTTTCGCAAATAACAGGCTTAAGGAAACCTTATTCTAAGCTTTAAATAATTCTACTTAAAGCGCTAGTATTTTTCATATATAAATCCTAATAGTTATAATTAATATAATAAGTTAAGGTAAGACTAAGGTTTTCCGTAAGCCTACCTAAATTATTTTTACTGCTAGGTTATATATTATAAACCTATAGCCTTTATTATAGGCTAACTTAATGCAGTTCCAGGGAAAATAGTCTTTATCCTTATAATACCAGCAGTATTTAATATTAATAACCGCCTTTAAGTAGTTAATAAGGAAGGTATTTAGTATATTATTATATAAAGGGTCTATTATATTAATATTATTAATAGCAATTATCGAAATAAAAGGTCCTTATCTAAGTTTATTGCCACTAATAGTAACGCAATAATATTCTCTTTCTTTTAAATTAATTGCTATTTCCTTTTACTAGAAAAGCTAAATTACTAGTTTATTAAATTTTTTAGATAAAGCGTTTATTTAATCTTTAAGCTGTAAAGTTATAGTTAATTCCGCGGGTTCAGGCTATTTTTCTTTCGCTTTTTTATCCTTAAGCTTAACTTTAACTTAAATAAATCTAACAAATCCTTAATCTTAAATAATCTTTTATTAAACTCTTAAAAATAGGCTCTTTAAATATTAAACTCTACTAGTATTCTATTATAAAAAAATATCTAGACTTTAATATATATTAAATCTTTAAAATTATTAATTTCCTCAATCCCTTTAAAAGCTATTACTAGCTAAAGCAGCTCCAGTAATATTACTTTCGCGATATTATAGGAATACAGTATCGCTATCCTTTAATTTTTCTTATTAAACTTTTAATAAAAATATTAATATTAAAGCAACTAATCTATTGCAGACTGCATTCCTGTAAGTTTATAGCGATAAAGGTTTCAAAGTTATACTATATATAATTCCAATCGATCTTTATCCTATTATTTATAATATCGCAAAAGTTTTTTCTTTATTTTATCCCAGCTAATACTTTCCTTAATAAAAATCTAAACCATCTTTTATTCCTTTACTTTTATAAACAGTTTTAAATACCTCCCTTAATCCCTAATTAAAATTCCCTAATCTTTTATTTCTTACTTATAGTTTCTCAGGAACTAAAATATATTCTTACTATTAAATTTACTTATAAAGTTAATTCCTATTAGTAGCTTTATACCCTGGATATTCTTAAAGGCTTAAATAAAAAAAAGGAACTTTTAAGATAATAACTTCCCTTTCTCTACTAAAAAGCCTAATCCTTCCCTAAATTCTATTATAATAGATATAGATATTATTAATATTAGGTTAGGTATATAATTAAATAATTCTTAAGTTAAAGGGTTAAAGACAGAATCGCGTCTAATATCCTAGTAAAAGGAGGTTATTAGTTTAATTCAGACTCTTTTACTTTAAATTAAAGTAAATTATTAAAGTCTTAATTAAATAGTTCTTTAATAAAAGAATACCCTTTCTCTTACAGATTAAAGTCGTCCGACTTAAATAACTAGCCCTTAAAAGAGTATTCTTCTTTTAACTAAAAAAAGAAAATATTCCTTTAATAATAAAGCTATAGCGATATATTCTGCTAATATAGGGAGTTTTTTTATAAAAAAAAAAGGTTGCGTTTATTTATCTAAAATAAAGAAATCAGCTAGTCTTTTAGGGATAGCTTCCTATATTAATACTAATTGCAAGACATTAAGTTATTATTATTCTTATATCTTCTTTAAATATCTTTAATATAAGTAAAGATAGCCTATATACTAAAGATTATAAAAGCAGTAAAAATAATACTTTTATTTAAAGTTAAAAAAAACCTAGCTAAGAATATTAATAAAACTAAAATAAAGTCTCTATATTAAAAGATTAAATAATTAATATATCCCTTATTAGCCCCCTATAGTTATTTTACCTATTAACTTACCTGCTAATAAATAAAATAAAGGTTATAATAGTATATTAATAGTTTAAAGGGGCTTAGGTTATATAGTACTGACTGTTTTACCTATATATTCACTTTTACTATAGCGACTAATCTTTCAGTAATTTTCCTTAAAATCTCAGCTCTTAATTAGCAGGTATTATTAACTAGTAGTTTCTTAAGGTTCTGCTTTTTTATTATATTTTAGCGCGTTACGCCTAAGTTAACTAATTTTAATATCTTTTCGGAAATTGCAACCAGATAACCTGCATTTTCAGAGTCAAGTATTATACTAATCTACATCAAATAGTTGCAGAAGGGGTTTTAAGCTATTTCCCTCAGCTAATCGTCTTATATTCATATAGAGACTGGGTAAAGCTAGCCTATAATTCTATTAGTAGTTAAGTAAAGGTAGGTCTTGGTGGCAGTATAGAAGTGCCCTTAGTGATTACTTCCTAGGATGCAATCCCCGAGATTTCCCCCTATTTCGGTTACCAGTTTTATCGAGGGGGAATTAACACTCTAAAACACATACACAACACACACACACACCCACATACAATAACTGGTATTAAGCGCGGGAACCGCGCTCCTGACAGAACCACAAAGCGGCGATTAAGTAATATAGGGGCTAAAAAGATACTGCAGATCATTTAATCATAATGCCGGCAGCTAAAAGTAACCAACAGTTACCTTTATACGCCTCAGCGACTGTATTCTTACAGGTAGGGTTATGTGTTAAAAGGGGAAGAAGGTTGTTGTTTATTAAACTAGGTCTATCTGTATATCTTTATACTCCTGTGCTTTCCTAATCTAGTAGCTGCTTAAATAAGCAGCCAACCTTTCTCGGGTAAGCTAACAAGAAAAAATGCTGGTGCGTTGGGTATATCAGTTACCCCCAACAAACTAGTAGCTATTTAACTGTATTTTCTTTAATTATTTTATAGGTAAATCTATATAGTAATTATATTTTAGGGTTAATAAACTGCAGGTTTAGTATTTCTGCTAGTAAAGTATAATTAAATAAAGTTATTATACTTTTTAATAAAATAGTATTTACTATTATGTTTTATATAATTAAAAGTTTAATAAAAGGTTTTATAGTAAAGACTATTATATTTTTAATAAATTATTAAATTAAAAAGGTTTCTTTATTTTTTTAAACCTTTAAATACTTTAATTATTATATTCTTTAAAGTATTAATAGTATAATTTTAATATAATCCCTGCTAATTCATAAATCTAGTCTTTTTATATTTTCTTTAAAATCAAGATTCCTATTAAAAGCTATTTATATTACTAATATAGCTATATATAAAAGTTTTAATAAGTATATTAATATAAATTAACTCCTGCTAGGTTATAAAGATTTTATAGTAAAGTATTTATTTATTTATTATAAAAAGAATATTATAAAAATATATAAATCTTAAGCTATAAAAGAGTTATTTTAAAGAATTTACTTTTAATAATCTTAAATTAAAAAAGGAATAATTAAAAATTTTATTTAACAGTTTAATATAAATAAAAGATATATAATGTTGCTTTATAGTATTTAATTAAGCTATTGCGATTATTGTCTTTAAGCTATTAACGAAATTTATTTTAAATAATTAATTTAGCAAATCTGCCTTTATCTTTAAAATAGTTAATTTATAGCTATTAAATATCTTTTTTTAAACAGGAAGTAATATAAGTAATTTTATAAACTGCTTAAAAAAAGTATTAAAAGATAATTTAAACTACCCTTTAATAATAGTAAAAAAAAGTCTATAATTCTACTTAAACTTTCTTTTATAATAAAAAGCTTAAATTTATACTTTACTTTAATTGCCTTTATAAAGTTATTTTAAACTAGCAGTATATAATAAGTTAATTATAGGCAATAAACCTTTAATCTTTAAAAGTTTAAAAAAAAGGTTTTCCCTTTAAAAAAAGTATTTAAATATTTCCTCTTTAAATGTATTTGCTATTTATCTTTTATTTACTGAATGCAAGTATTAAATTCTTTTTTTATAAATAAAGTATTATTTAAAAGGCTTAATTAATAATTTAAAAAAATAACTTTATTTAAAAGTCTTTATATTTAAAATACAGCCTATTTACTAAAAGTAAATTGATTATTTACCGCTAAAGGTATCTTTAACTTTAATAATCTTTTTACCTTTATTAAAAATAATAAAAAAGACTAGTATATTAAAGACCCTCTTTAAGGTAGATGGATTAGGCGAGGGGCTATAACTTTAAAGAAAAGTAAAGGAGGTTAAAGAGTAATTATTTAAAGGAGAAATAGGTGCTAATAAGTAGGTAATAAACTAGAAATTAATAGTTAAGTGTAGCAGTAGTAGTTTACTGGTCTCTAAAGTTCTATATCTTCGGGGACTATAGTTGCTCTTATATATGCATTCCGGCCCATGTGATATTATGAGAGCTCCGGAGCTTCCGGTCTCCTAACATGCATTTAAATGCTCTTTATATAGGTTTTGGAATTATTTTGCTAGCTACTAGATTAGAAAGCTAGTATCTACTTAAATATAGATTATTAAATAAATAATTATTTTAATAATAGCTTAAAATAGCTTAATATTAGCTTTATTTAGTCTAATTATAGTTTTATCAGCTAAAAGAGAAGGCTATAGAGGTAATTAAATAGGATTAAAGTCTTAAAGGTTAAAGAACTTTATTGCTTTAATAATATACTATTTCTAGGAAAGTTAAAAAAGGCCTTTTTATTTATTTTTAACTATAACATCTTAAAAATTAACAACATAATAGTTATCTATAGTAATGGGAGTAATCCATGGCAATCAGAGTTAGCTATAGCACTGTATATGGTTTTCAGTCCCTGTTTTCTTGTCTCCAGCTTGACAGGTCAGTAGCATTTTGACTCCTGTTCCTGGGCCTGAAACATATTAAACGAGCCAAACGACTCTGCTTTACACTGAAAATTCAGTGTCACGTAGAAAGGAACGCATGACCGAATTGGTAACGAAGCCAAAGAAAATTTTATCATGCCAAGAATGAGAGAGCTTATAGCCCTTTTATCTTCGGGTGTCGAGAAATAAGCAGTTGGGGATTTAGGTACCATACAATTTGGTCCTCATGTATTTTGATTGACGTCGATATTAATTGAATATAATTAAACTAATTCCATCTACAATGTCTAGCTTTCTTGCAGACACCCAGCATGCACTATGCTATTTGCATTCCAAAGCGCATAGGTTCTCAACGCCCAATACCCTTCTAACATTATAGATGTGGATTATCATGCAGTGGTTCGTGCAAGCGCTCCTACCCAGCCATTCGATCGATCACTTATTAACCGGCACTTTACGATAATGGACAACCTCATCGCCATTCTCGTTGAAGATCCGTTCCGACTCGATCTTATATCCGCCAAGGCGAGGCAAGACCCTTGTCCAAACGGCCCAGTAAACAACACCCAAAATGAGAACACCAACACCAACGACGGGGAATGAATAGTAAGGGTAGCCGTCGGCATTCCAGTCGCCATTTGGAGGGATGAAGGGCACCAGAACCAGGAAGACGTTGGCCAGGCAGTAGATTATCGAGATTGGGAGGAAAGTATGCCATGGTGAACTCCAATTTTCGGACTTTGTATACTGGAGGTATATGAGACCGGCTGTGACAAAGGCGTTGATCCATGCGCCAGGGTACGTGTAGCTGTTCTTAATGTTAGCGAAGATAGTCAAACAACCTTGTGGGGATAATTGGCCGTACAGGTTGATAATGAAGTTGTATGCCGGACCTGCAGGAGGGGCGACGAGGATGATGACGGTCACAAGCCAGTGAATGAAGAGCTGCACACATCATGTCAGTTTCAAGTAGGACTTCGAGATATCCTTCTACATACCGAGGCAGCTGGCGCATTGAATGGCTTATTCGATGCCCAGAACTTGCTGAAAGGAAGCAATCCCTCCTTGGCAAGCTCTTGGTTAACTCGTGCATGCGCAAAGCTCACAGCCAAGACATTGCCCAAATTACTCAGTGAAACAAAAACGGGCAAGCTTCGTGCTCCGGCAGTGTTTCCGAAAATATTGCGGAAGAACAGACCCGCGACGAGGACCTCTGCCTTGGCAAGCTGGGGTTTTGGAATGGCAGCAAAGTATGCCACGTTGGCGAGCACGTAGAGAATCGTCACTCCGCCGACAGCTAGGGGAGCAGCAACGGCAAGCGTCTTTCTGGGATGCTTGAGCTCACTGACGACGTAGTTGGCATTCTCCCAGCCCTTGTAACTGTAGATAACGTTGAGGAGCGCGTTTGAGTAGTCAAAGGCCGATCCACCTCCGTAATCCTCAATGGCGAACGCGTTGTCAAAGTTATGCGGGTCGGGCACAAGGCGGCGGCCCGCCAGGGCAGCAAAGCCCGCGAAGACAATGAACAGGAGAATAATGACTTTGAAGACTCCGAGAACGTTGAAGAGTCTAATTCCCCATTTCGGGAACAGACTGTGCAGGGCAATGGAAAACGTCACGGCAGCGATACCGATTCCTCGCGCCTCCCATCCATCTGGCGATTCTCGCCCCGCAGCGAAGAGAACATACCGACCAAAGGCGAGTGCGTTACCGGATGAGAAGCCAAGAAGGATCATCTGTGCAGCCAAGACGCATGTAGCTAGATAACGAGGGCGACGGTACACACGCTCAAGGTAGTTCTTCTCGCCACCAGAGCGGGGGATGGCGAGGCCGAATTCCAGGAAGACACTCAGGCCGCAGAAGGTGAGAAATCCACCAATGACCCAGAGCATGATGCTGATGCCGACGGAGCCAGTGGCAGCAAAAACGCCTGATGGCGTCGAGAAGACTGTAACGTTGAAACCGTGTAAGCCATTATCATGAATATGGATGCTGGAGAGAGGGACTGGCTGCTGCACGTACTTCCTGTACCAATCATCTTGTTCAAGATGAGAAAAACGGCGCCGACGATACCGATCTTGCGGTCCTCGGAATAGGCATATGTCTGGCCATTGATGCTCGAACCGCTGTCGAGCTGGTCATCGCCGCTCGTGTTGCCTAAGCCTTCCCGCCCAGCCTCTCTCGTGGCGTCTGGATGATCCAGACCTTTCTTTTGGTCGGCCATAATAATAGGCAGTGGTGATGAGAGGTGCTTCTCTGGACAGCTGAATCATCTTCTATATTCTGCACACAGGGTCGTATGTTTATATTTATTCCTCATGTTGAAGCTCATGGTCAACGAGGACCCTTGCCAATGGTCCTTGGAGAGCATATTTGGTGAAACAGGGATCCTCTTGCGCCATCTGGAATTAAACTCACGCCAACATGTCGGCTGCGCAACCTTAAGCGGATGCCAAGTCTTTGACTGGCATGAGATTGGCCAAGTAAGAGGTAGGATTCGCAATTGTGCGACTAAGACTTTTAAGGCGATTTCAAGGCTTGGTGTTGGGCGGGTGCGCATGAAGAAAATTTCCGATAGGAGACTGTCGCCAGAACACTGGTGTTTTCTCTGTCACCAGATGCTTTAGACGGTGATGGTGAATAACGATATCGACGACAATAATTTCACAATCAGCATGGTTAATAGGCATGTGAGAATGTAGGCTCCACCGAGTTGGCTGTTGCGCCAAAGTGCCTCATCATCGGGCGTTGGTCATGTCATGTCGGCATTCGTCATTCGAGTAGTATTGGGCTCACAGCATTCCCACTTATTCGGTGACTCCGTTATGGATGCTTCTAAATGTTCTAGAATAAAAAACTAAGATAAAAGGGGTAGCCTAGCTCCTCACGATTCTACATGACGCCTTTCTCCCAGGCTCGTTGCTCATTGTTTGCCATTGCAATCCACACATTCAGAAGCAAAAGGCTTCGATCGTGAGACTTCATTCACCAATTGAAAGCATCTGGACCACAAGCTTCTCATTTCCTTTCATCATTTTTTCTGCTATCTGTCGGGCTGGGCCCAACCGAGCGTAGGATCCGCCCCTCACCAGGCTGCTTTCGAACAACAAGCACCAACACACGCCATACATACTTCGTACATACACTGTATCGCTCGACACGCTTCGATTCCAGTTCCTAATTTGCATTGCAATTTTTCATTTTTGTGGATAACACCGAAATATGTACGCGCTCCTATTACTAGTGAGATCAGGGACTGGTAAAGGCTTGGCCTTGGTGTAGTAGGATTGCCAAGAAGCACACGCCCGCACACTAACACGAATAAGCCACGACTCACAGAAGAAGGCTGGTGATACCAACACTTAACAATGCATAGCTAGACAGGCTAATGACCTTGCTATTGTTAAACAGGAAATTTCTCAAGCTCTCGTCATACCGGAGTCAAATGTCTCCAAGATTGGGGGTTGTGTGGGACAAGCTTCCAACATTGACTCTTCCAGGCGCGCAAAGTGCCAAGGAGGCCTCACAGATGTGTTCCCACCTCCTCAGTGCCCGCGTAATGCCAAGTGCCAAGTTATCAAGGCCAAATGGAATGCCTACGAGTAGATAGTACGGAGTAGGACAATAGTAGCAATCGCCGGCAAAAGTGGGTGTGGTTGGGTTTGAGCCATCCACCCGTAAGGCTGAACTGGTGGCGGCGGTGTTAAAAATCGACTTTATAAAATGGGGAGCCATTTGTCTCACTCTTGAGAGCTTACCAGTCCTGGTACCTACCATTATCTACTCACCCATGAACTCCTGGTTTTGTATTCCAGAAACCAAGAGATGTTCGGTGAACCAAGAGCGTCGACGCGATTACTGAGTAACGGGTGGTATGCGAGGCTGAACACGTAGTGGCTCCGAGTCTAAGGAGCTTAAGTCATGGGAAGGCCAGTAGAGGCTTCCCCGGATAATCGACACAAATTAATTAAACATTTGGCATACGAAATGAGGAGACGAAAATTGGAGAATCGTCAGTGAGTATTAGGAAGAGGTCATGGCCATGAGTAAGGTAGCAACAAGTCACGGCAGCTGAGTCTCAGCGGACTCGTGAAAATTGCGGGTTGTTGGCCGTAAGAATTATGCAGTTTTACGCAAGCTGCCTCGATAGGGCGAAAATGTGTTCAGAGCCTTGTATGAAGAATATATCTAACATCAACTTGGTGTCATGGCCAATTTCGTAAGATTATATTAATAGTACGAGTATGTATAGTAGTAGTAGAATTGGTAGCTCATTGGAAGACATCAGCTGACAGATATTACGAAGCCTATGTAATATTTTATCCCTAAATTTATGCTTTTCTACTCCGTACCTACCCTATTAATAGTACCTTTAAATAAACCTACATGTCAGAATTAGGTATCGGGGCTCATAGATTTGCCTATTTGATCTGTAAGTAACTCTAATTTTGACTGAAGGATTCATACATTTGTTCGATGGTTTGATTCGGATGCTGCGTTGGCTGTATCTAGCTACTATTCTCGGCTCGGTCCGAGCAGTGGCTAGGGGAATTAAATATTCTCCTGCTTGACACTTGCTACTACTACCACTACTCGTAAGCCATACAGCTTCATATTTCTTGTCATTCCTCGTGCGGATAGTGGTCCGGGTGACACACGGTGGGGATACTTCATTCACGTCAACATGAACAAAAAAGAATGATGGGAGGTGGCTAATATACGACAGTTTCACCATAGCCTCGCCGAATCATTGGCATCACTGCATGCATCATCTACGAATACCGTTTCACCAGTAAATGGAGCCATTACTGCCCTTTCTCCAATACCAGACACAGAGGTAATCCCCTCCGAGCCCTCACAAGCCGTCTTGCTGGGCCACCACCAATCAGCGGATATCTTGTATTTGAGCAAATGGCAGCTGCAGAAAATATCAACGTGGCATCACTGTCTTGCAAACAGCTTCGTCAGAAATAGATGCCGTGCAGCTGATTCGTAGCCGTGAGGTGCATGCTTGCATCTGTGCTGCCACACATCATGTCGTCATGCCTCGTCAGGCAGAAGAACCCCTCCCATCTTTGGAGAGAATAACTGCCTAATGAGCATGACATGACCAACTTGGGCCTTCAGACACATGCGATTCTCCGGAATTGAACGAGAAATCACTGCTCAGTATTTTATCTGTGGCCAAGCAAGCTGATCAGTACATCCATGTATAGTCGGTTATCATTCAGAAGCGGAAGGCCTTCGCATGCGCCTGCGCCTGAGCCAGACAGGCAGGATGAAAAGGCCCCGATTCCTTGTCGCTTTCATGCCATAGGAAGATGTTTGCAAGGTAATCGCTGCAAATTTTCTCATGATGGTCATATAGGCCGTGGGACGCCGCCGAATCCCCCAGACACCGGACAGATTCACTCCGATTCGAGATCTCAAATTCCCTGCCATTTCTTCGCGAAGGGGACCTGTCGAAACGGAGATCAGTGTCTATTTGCGCACGCAGTGGTAGCTGAACCTTTAGCGGAGGAAAGACTTCAGCATGATGTAAAAGACTTACTCCCCTCCCCGTCCTGCTTCGCGGGTAGCTTTCTGTGAGACTAACGAGTCCGTTACTTGAAGTCACCCCAGAAGACACAAACCCAAGACAACTGGATTCGTGTTATTGCCGGCGCGGTGGTGCACTTCACAGATGGCGCAACAATATCTAAGGTCTCTCTACCCTCCGATTTCTCTGCCGTTCGCCTCAACAAGCTCCCGTTAGATAGCACGCCCTCCTCCGTGGTCGACCTCTTGGCGAAACTGGATATCGACATACCGATAGGCAGTGTGAGAATCGCCCCACAAACCGACTCAACACACTGTAGTGCCGATGTAGGGGTGGAGGATCCGTTATTTGCCAAGACGTTGTGCAGCAGACTCAGAGACAGACGGATATCTCCTCGATTCGAAGCCATCCCTATAGCTGTTTCCATGCCTCAAGGATCATCCCTCCGCCGCGTCGATTGTAGGAAGGTCCATGCCTCATGGCACAAGCCGACGCGGACAGTCTGGCTGAACTTTGGGTTCGAGGAAATTGCCCAGAAAGTATTCGAAAAGTTTGCAGCTGGTGTCTACAGAGTCCTAGGCCGCAGGGTGCAGGCTAGGGTGCAAACTAGAGAGAGGAACTCTTATAACACTGTGGCGTGGAGGTTGATGTTGACCGATGTACCGGGCTTGGCCACAGAAAAGGATGTCTGCCACGACATTCCGCAGTCTCGTCAGCCTCGACATACTGAGCTCGGGGATCCCAGCTATACGGTTGACGTAGATCACTCGAGTGCGATCATCAGGTCAATGCTTTTACAAGTCGGACCATTAGAGTGGTGGGAAGTCAGTTATTCTGAGGGCAAGCGAGCCAAGGCCCAGGCCCGCTTTGTCGAGGAGTCCGATGCGAGACTGGCAGTGGCTGAGTTGGATAACAAGCTGCTGTCATTCAGTGACACCACGAAGCTGACGATGCGACTTGTGACTGCGGCGAAATTCAAGGTCTCGGCGAAAATCTACAACGCAGTGCAACAGCAAATCGACGCTTACAGACCGGCTTGGAGGGACAAGCATTTGAGTTTTACTGTGTATCCGCCTCTACGGGGATACCAAGTCGTGAAAGTGGAGGGCGAGGACAGCCAGCTCGTTGGTCAAGCCAAACAAATACTCGAACAGATTACCGCCGGCGAAGTTGTCAAAGACGGTGATGAAGTCATCTGGTCTTCGGGGTTTAGGAAGGGTGGAGGACATTGGGAGAAGATCAAACAAATTGAAAGGGATCTCGGTGTGGTTATTGGGCGCGATGGATTGAAGTCTCAACTCAGAGTCTATGGATCGAAGAGAAAATGCCAGCAAGCGATAAAACTACTCATACATCTAGCCAAGGAGGACTCTTCTCAAGTCTATTCCATTGCGCTTAGCCATCAACAGTTCCGATGGGGCTGTCTTGGAGGTTTCAAGGCCGTTTCCACGAGACTTGGAGTTGCCAAAGCCACTTTCGACATTGCTTCCACGCCAAAACGCATCATCATTACGGGATCCGAGGCCGACTACATGTCTGCTCTAGCAATCATCTCGGCCCAAAGACTTGGTCCGGAACCGATACCCATTGTTGGAGCCGGTACTGACAAAACTTGTGCCGTCTGCTGGACTGACGCCGAGGACCCAGTGCGCACGAAATGCGGCCATGTCTATTGCGCTGCATGCTTCGGCGACTTCTGTCAGTCCGGCGTCTCAGTCCCTGCAGCCGAGTTTCGAATCCGCTGTGTCGGTGATGGAGACCAATGCGGGACTATTCTCGGGCTTGAGGAGCTTCAGGAACTCCTTTCATCAGCTACATTCGAGGACATCCTAGAAGATTCCTTTGCTTCGTTTGTCCGGCGCCACCCCACCGAGTTCCGATACTGCCCCACGCCGGACTGCAGCCAAATATACCGGGCAGTTCGGGCCGCTGCCGCTAATACGTCCGGCCCTCCGGTAGGCATCTACACTTGTACGAACTGCCTGGCGTCCACGTGTATGGCGTGCCATAGTTTGCATCCGGGGATGACCTGCGCTGAGCACAAGGATATTGTTTCCGGTGGTCATGAGGCGAACCAGAAACTCAAGCTGGAGCTCAAGATCCAAGACTGCCCCAAATGCGGAACGTCGATAGAGAAGACGGAGGGGTGCAACCATGTGATCTGTGGCGGATGCAAGGTCCATATGTGCTGGGAATGCCTGGCAACATTTGCCGAGAGTGGCCCCTGTTATACCCATATGAACGAGAAACATGGCGGTATTGGGCTGAATGTTGGGCTGCATGACTGAAGTCTGTCTTTCCTAGCATACACGACATCGAAGGCGAGCAGTACTCCGCAATGAGAGATCATTTCGGAGTTTGACTTTATGCAGGTTCCAAACAGTCCGCTTACGATGTAGTATCGGTCTTCTGTGTGTCCTGGAATCAGGTTGCGAGCATCAAGTCGGGCCATGGCATGTGACTTTACTTACCCATAGTCAGTCCACGGCGTGTCTTGTATGAAAGAGTGCTGTAGTCGATGGCTGCGGCAGCTCGGTCATATGGAGAAAAGTAGTGGATTGCCACTGTTTGGCATCGGATGAAACATTTTGGATCGCCCGCGAGCATTTGAGCACCCTCGGGGTGTCAATCTCTTGAAGTACGTTGCTGGCGATCCTTTCCTAGAGTAAACTTAAAACATGGTATTAGTCTTATGACATCCTCAACCGATAAAAGCCCACCCCCTTTTCCAGCTCCTAGCCACGGATTTGTACCTCATTACCCGCCAGTCTTAGAACACTAACGCTCTACAAGACTAGTGCTTGATTCAAAATGGCGATGGAGGGCCGGCCGACGTTACGCTCGTGGCGCACAATGTTGGCGTCTTGGGGGGCGTTTTCTCCGCAGTTGGTTCGGGAAACGATCAGGTACCATTGCAACGATGCAGCCATTTGCCGAGGTTTTGTCTTGCCTGAATAGTGCAGCTTAAGCGATTGGCCAAGTTCGTTTGTGTCGTCTTGTTAGTTTGTTCAGCCCGGTCAGACTAGAAATCGTCAGCAACAAGGAATTCGCAGCCATGATTCGCAAGTCGCAGCCAGCAGGCGCCATATGGATCATCAAGTAGCTTCAAGGTTTCCGTCCATGTTCCAGTCCTTACGATATCGGCCGTTTCTACAGATACTCAGTTCGGGAAATACCTTATTATCTGGTAGCTAGTCGGACTCCCTTGGAACCACTGCAATCTGGGCGTCTTAATCGTTCGTTCCTACACAATTACCGATGGACACAATCCTCAATCACGACTGTTGAATCCACATACTATAACCCACTGTTGGCAGTCCTCGTCAGTCATCTTTGCATGACGAACATGCTACGAGTCAGCTACAAAGCTGTACTGGTGGCTGAACTACTGCAACGCTATTCCTTCGTGGAAGTCTTTGCTTCTTTTACCTGTTTCATCAACATCTGGACTCAGCCATACGCATTAACTCCGTTCTTAAATCCCCTCTCGGTGAGAACGTCAAATGTGCACTAATAACAAGGCCCAGCACCATCATTCTTTTTGGCGTTGCGTACAATGGGGCTGTGACGTCGCCACCTGCGGCATACCCCTTCTTGTCATCGGTTTGTTACTCAAGGGCCTATCAATATGCCAGATTCCTGCCGTGTATATCCCCTTGACATTCATCGGTACGGCATCGGCACATCTGACACCGGACCATATTTGCTGTTGTATGCCATCTTCGAAAGAGTCGAGCTCACCATCTTTTTTATCCAAGAGTCTATTATATCAGGCCTCTATATTTGGGAGACTGCCAAGCTTTGGAGGCTCGAGAACAGCATTCGAACCAAGGGAACAGCGCGGTGCATCATGAAACACCTAATAATCGTCAATGTAATCGTTATCCTGCTGGATGTCACCATCATCGCTCTCGAGTACGCAGGCGTCTACAACATCCAGACAGCAATGAAGCCGCTCGTCTATAGTGTCAAGTTGAAGTTGGAGTTTAGCATTCTCAACAGGCTCGCCGAGCTGGCAAATAGGCAGAAGGGCCTGACGAGCATATGCTCAACCACACTGTCAAACGTCGCGATGACGATGCATGACGTTGGGGCAAAGTTCTCTGACTGAAGGAAACTCCATGACATGACGATAGGGAACACCCCGCACGAGAAAGGGGCACTTACATAGATTAGTTCCAGGTGTTTGGGAGAGCGCCAAGATAATACCTTGACAGACAGGCATGCAGTTCCATCATGACATCTACCTACACTTGGCACCGACATTGACGACGGCTTGTGCGATATGATGCTGCAACCCCACAGGATGCCCTTGACTGATAACATACACGATGAAAGGCTATGTATGCTAAGCAGCAGCTCAAAGAAGGCGTCGAGTTGCCGCGTTTTGGCGGAACATTGATGCCATTTAAGGTCCGTTCTCAAGCATAACTCCAGCGGAGGCGGCCCGCATTTAACCTCGTATCCGGAAAAGACGTCGATACGTATACCGGGCCGGTAATAATGGCCGGAGTACTTCGTACCTACGAAGTACTCCGTACGAGTAAGTCTTGAGTCTCCCGGATACTTTTTACTCCTACCAATTACTGACTGATAGTTCCGATATCTCATCCCATCTGCTCATGCAAAGGAACCTCAGGTTTTAAAGCCCTTATCTGTTCATCTTGCCCAATTCCGCGGCACGATCCTCACTTGGACACGGAACACCATCAAACCAGGCCGCATTCAGGAACATCTCCTTAAGCCACATGATAACCGAGACAATCTATCGAGTCCTAGCAACTTAGCAGGCCCTTGATAATGATGAATTACGAAACTGCGGAGTCTCCGCTTGGCTCATCATTGGAGGCCATTGTCCTGCCTCGGTCTCCCCGCAAATTACCGCATTCCACACCTTGATCCAGTTTAGTCTGCCTCAGCTTGCAAGGATAACACGCGCGGGTACGAAGTAGCACAGGCATTCCTGTCAGTCTTATCTCTCTCTCATTGATAAATCAAGAGGTCCTTATCATACTAATGGCTGGTCGGCCCTTGCCGACCTCCCTCTTATCAAATCATCCTCTCCCTCTCTCACTCCTTCTCTCTCAGTCTGTCTCTCAGTCTCTCTCAGCGTTAGATATAAAGGGACAGACAGACCGAGGAAGCTTGGGGACATTGAGGGCTGTGGTGGTCTTCTCTCTTTTATCACAGCCTTTGGTATTACCCCGTATTTGGAGGGAGGCGTTGCACTAACGGCTCTTTGACGACGCCCTTGTTGATTTCCGGAAGCGCCACTTGTGAAAGTTGGGGAGCACGCGACGTTCCGAGATTCGGTAAATTGGGAATTGGGCGACATCATCGCCATCGGCCAACTTTGCGCCAAGTTGTCAGCGACGGCAACAATAACAACAACAACAACAACAACAACAACAACAACAACAAACAGAGTATCAGCAAGATATTATAGATATCCCCCAATCGATATCCATACTTGATTCTTCTCACTCACGTCTGAATCGGCCCGGCTTCTCGGCCATTGCCCACCCCATCACCACCACAACTCATCTCAAGTCAGACACCAACAAACCATCACCATGGAGGATCGCAGAGCTTCAATCGTCTCCCAAACCGCCGACCAGGCCCTCGCCTCCCTGGGCTACAAGGCCGAACTTCCCCGCAACCTCTCCATGATGTCCATCCTCGGCCTCTCCTTCGCCATCATGGCCGTCCCCTTCGGCCTCTCCACCACCCTCTACATCACCCTCACCAACGGCCAGTCCGTCACCGTCCTCTACGGCTGGATCTTCGTCTCCCTCATCTCCGTCTGCATCGCCGCCTCCCTGGCCGAGATCTGCGCCGTGTTCCCCACAGCCGGCGGCGTGTACTACTGGTCCGCCATGCTCAGCTCGCCGCAATGGGCGCCTCTCGTGAGCTTCGTGGACGGTTGGCTCACGCTCGTGGGCAATTGGACCGTCACGCTGAGCATCAATTTCTCGGGCGCGCAGCTCATTCTCAGTGCGATCAGCATCTTCAATGAGGACTTTGTGGCGAACGAGTGGCAGACGGTGTTGTGTTTCTGGGCCGTTATGCTGGTGTGCGCGCTGGTGAATGCGTTTGGGTCGAGATATCTGGATCTCATCAACAAGATCTGCATATACTGGACCGCTGCCAGCGTGCTCATTATTCTCGTCACCTTGCTTGTCATGGCGCCGAGCCGTCGCTCTGGCGAATTCGTCTTCGCTCACTATGATGCTTCTGCCAGTGGATGGCCCAGCGGCTGGTCCTTTTTCGTTGGTTTGCTCCAAGGTAAGCATCCCATCTCAAATATCTGAACATCTCACATACTGACGTCCTTCATCAGCCGCCTACACACTCACAGGCTACGGTATGGTCGCCGCCATGTGTGAGGAAGTCCAATCCCCCGAGCGCGAAGTCCCCAAAGCCATTGTTCTCTCTGTCGTCGCCGCAGGCATCACCGGTGTCATCTATCTCATCCCCCTGCTCTTCGTCCTCCCAGACGTGCAGGCTCTCCTCAGCGTCGCCAACTCCCAACCTATCGGCCTCCTCTTCAAGACCGTCACTGGATCTGCGGCTGGTGGCTTTGGTCTCTTGTTCCTCATTCTGGGAATCCTCATGTTTGCAGGTATCGGCGCGTTGACTGCCGCGTCGAGGTGCACATATGCATTCGCCAGAGACGGCGCTATCCCTGGATACAAACTCTGGCGACAGGTCAACAAGACCCTCGACGCACCTATCTGGGCCCTCGTTCTCTCCACCGTGGTAGACTGTCTCCTCGGATGCATCTACTTTGGCTCATCTGCCGCCTTCAACTCCTTTACCGGCGTGGCAACGATCTGCCTCAACGCATCATACGGAGTTCCCGTCCTCGTCAACCTCGTCCAACGCCGTTCTGCCGTCCGCAACTCCCCCTTTCCCCTGGGGAATACCCTCGGCCCCATTATCAACGTCATCTGCGTCATCTGGATCGTCTTTGCGGTGGTCATCTTCTGTATGCCTGTGTCACTGCCTGTGGATGCTACGACGATGAATTACGCGTCGGTCGTGTTTGCAGGCTTTGCGGCCATCGCATTTATTTGGTATTTTGCGTATGCGCGAAAGAACTTCACTGGACCGCCGGTAAGAGGTGGTGCGAATAGTGAGGGAGTAACGGTTGGAGTGGCTGTTGGAGATCATAATGCGGCGACGGATTCGGAGGCGTCGCCGGCAAATTTAGACAAGGAGATAAAGTAGATGGAGCATCTAGACTTTGTAGATATTTCAGTAGATATTTAGCCATAGAGTGTAGAAATGGTGTATGATGATGATGATGATGATGATGATGAATCTCTGTACATAAAGTCAACCGGTAATCGCACATTGTCGTAACTCATCTATTGTTCTCCCTCTCCCAGGAAAGATCCAAGTCGTGGCGGGTATATACAGAAAAGAAAGGATCATTCATGAATGGGCACACATTCCGAGTCAAAACGACCACCCTACACGCTGATGGTCCGGAACACGCTAAACTCCTCTCCTGTGGCAACCAAGCTTCCCGCGATCTGCGGGTGCCAGTGCAACTCCTTGACATCCTTGAGATAGTGCACAAACAGCAACTGTGGGGGAACATCTTTAACACCGCCTGTGTCCTTGCTCTCCTCGTCATCCAACTCAACCGCCAAGTCCCACAGCGTCACCGTGCTGTCACCAGCAGCCACCGCCACGATCGAGTCGTCTGTTGGGTGCCACTCCACGCTGGTGATCTGCTCCTTGTGGTAATTGAAGCTGGCCAGTGGCTGGGGCTTCTGCGAGTTGGCCTTCCACTGACGCAGATCCCAGACACCCCAGGTGCCGTCGTCAGCACCAGATGCAAGGAGATGGGCGGTTTGCCGTGACCACGACATGACGTTGACGTCGTAGTCGGAGACTTGAACGGTGATTGCCGGTTTCCGTGACTTGGATCGAATGTCCCAGATGCGAATGGTTCCGTCACTTGAGGCGGAGGCGAAGACAGACTGCTCTGATGGCGACCACTGAATCTCTTCGACACTGCTAGTGTGACCCTGAAATGGTCTATTATCGGTAACCCAACCACCGCCATCTGTGCGTGTCGTCATGTAAATCAGGCCGTCGTTGTCTCCAGTCAGCAGCTTGCCACCAGGCACGAGTGGTGACCAATCCACAGCATAGCCCTCCGACTTGTGTGCCCTGATAGTAGAGATGGGCTTGTTTTGCTGCGCCGTTATCACTGTACCAGGAGTGTCGAATGAGGCCAGGTGGGGGGTGACGTCGTGAATAAACACATTTGTTGACTCGGTCATGCTGGCCGTGAGCGTTACCGGCGGCCTGCCAGGCTCTTGGCTGGGAATCTGATGCACACGGATACGGTTCGTGCAGGTGTTGAGCGGAATTGCTTTGCTCTCCAAGATAGGATCCGCGTCTTCGTCATCATCATCCTCTGATTCAGAGTCCTCGTCTCCGCGATCCATTTTGCTCAGTCCGCTGAACTTGATGACCATGAGCTGGTTGTCGTTGGCCTTGGTCGAGTCAGCCTGGGTGCCGGCGACGGTGTACATGGTGTGAGGGTAGGCTTTTCGGTTGTCTCCAAGAGAATCTTTGACAATGTCGAAGGACAGGCATGGCCATGGAGTGCTGAGACTGTGGAGCATTTCGTATGTGGTGAGATCTGGCGCAAGAGTCTGGCCGGGTTCTAGCTTGCTCCGTCCGACGATGAAGGTTCCTTGATCAACTTCCATGGCATCTGCTCGTCCTTTTGGTCAGTCATGAGATTCAAGTTCAATGGCTCCTCTGCTTCAGAGCCGCGCTCAATTGGTAATTGGTGGCAACTGACTTTCTTTCTCCTCCGCCTCCCTCTCTGCATCGGGTCGTCCATCTACACCAGCCTCGATAATCTCGTCTTCGCTTTCGAATTCGTCTTCAAACTCGTCCTCAAACTCTCCCATGTCTCTGTCAACATCAATGTCCATCTGCTCGGGCCGATCGCCGCCCTTGAGAGGCGCATCGCCATTTCCGTCGGCCGCGCGTTTCGACATTTTGACTGCTCAATAGGTCAGCTAGTTGGCCATGGCGGGATTGGCAGACAGGAGTAATTAGCGAACCACTATACCTATAGGTAAAAAGAACACACAGACTCGTCAAGTGGGTGTTGAATGCGATCGCATCAATGTCGAGGTACAATTTTTGAGCCCCTCCACGAAGCACACAAAAAAATTTGGTCCCACCAATTCTTATCCTTATCCTTATCAGTTAGTGGCCCGGACCCCGCAATGTGGCTAATAAGTGTGGCGTGTGGCTTGTCCCACTTCTGTGGTGGCAGTGCAGAGATGCCTAAATGATATGATGGATCGAGTTCCGAGTCTTCATCACTTATCCATCAAGTCTATCAAAGCCCTGACTCGTATTACTGTCCTATTGGCTTCTGCTGTGTGGTATTTCTTAAAGGAATGTCAAACACGCTTAGCCAGCTCTGGGCCGGTACGCTTTGTTTCGTCTTCTATCCTGTATCTGTAGACAATAGTAGCCTCCTCTGTGAAAAGCCCCGAAATCCGCTACAAGCAGTCTATCCCATGGTTCAGCCTCCTTGCCAAGATGTCCCTGCTATGTATGTACAGCTTCCACTAACCTCCACTTCTAAAGGCGAATTAGGCCGGGGCGTCATGTTTCAGAGTCTATTCAACCCCCTGAGCGAACGTAATGTAATGGTCGACCGCCGCTCTCTCATATCCCGTCTGGCATGTGGCGAATTCCTGGAGTTTTCTTTTGTTCTGTATGCCGCGCTCGCAACACCAATGCATGGCATTGAGCGCCTCTGGGTATCCGCGCCTGAAATAAATGGCTCGACAAACAGCCTCGAACTTTATGTGAACGATTCCAGTCAGTCTGTTGTGATCAGACAAGGTTGATTCCTCAGTTCTTCGTCGGCTGCTTCTGCTTTGACCTGCTGTCTGACTCATCAACATACAGTCTGTTCTCTTCAATGTACTTGATCACGGAGTAAGGCGTCATCCATTTGACGCTCATATCTCGCTTCAAGAAGAGCCTGATCTTGGTGCTGCTGACATCATTGGAGATAAGCTGTGGGACAGCAATGATGTTGTTCTCCCATGTCTTGAGATTGGCCAGAGCATGCTTCAAATCTGTGCCACTTCGCTCAATGACGAAGGCACCAAAATCGCCCAAAATGTGCTCGAGATCCTTCTCGTTCCAGATGCTCGGCGTGGACATGGTGCCAATGAGATCAGCACCAGCCAGGAGCATGATCCTGACGGGTCTTTTGGTCTCGCCATCCGCGTTATAAACGCCTCCGAGCACTTGGTTAATCTCGTAGTCGAAATCTGGAGCACGTTAGTAAACAAATGCTGCGGACAAGCTGATAAGGGGTGACTTACGATCGAGGACAGCCGCGGTCGGACTGTATTTAGGCTGGATCGCCTCCCAAGGATCAACCATGATCCAGTCCGGGGTTTCTTGTGTGGCTAGCTCGCACATTCGGACTCTATCTGAGGATGACAAATGAGCCGATGCTGTTGGGATCTCGACTGCACGGGGGGTAACAGCGCTCACCGATGCCGTGATTGAGCAAGTCCAGCCTTGAGGTAGTGATCACTAACGGGGGAAATCCATCCACCGACGACCTCGTACTGCGTGTTCATACGCGCGTGATCCTTGGCGATCTCAAACATGCGAAGATGAAGTATCGTGATGGGCGAGAAGCTCTGTTCGCAACAAACAAAGGCCGTTAGCGTTGGCAATCACTCCGTTTAGACGACGGGCGGGAGCTGCTTACTCCGCAGGCGACAAGGACGAGCGGAATGCGATCCGGATCCGATTGCTGCATCTGCATTCTATGAGTCGGAAAGTTGTAGTTGTCGAGCGTCATGGCCGACACAGGGAGCGGCGCCGCGGGGTTTGTCGTCATCGTGCGTAACGTAACGTAACGTAACGTAACCGTGATAGTTGAACTATCTAGACGGCTTTAGAGCGCGGGAGAAGCGGGAGAGCGATTGCTGTGATACGAGACGATAATCGAGGGTTGTCGCACGCGCTTTTGTTGGGGAGATGTCGCGATGCCGCGAATTGATGCCGACCGCAGTCGGCAAATATATACTCTGTACTCGTAATGTTGTGTAGATGGATTGTGGAAGAGTCGGGCCGGTGGCTCAGGTGACGAGAGGAATGAAGAGCACGAGCCTTCTCGGTGTTCGGGGGGGCCTTGTCTAGGGCCCTCTAGGCTTCTGGGCCACTAAACCTGCCTGGCCATATGCACTACAGAGCAGCATGCCCTCGCTAACAGTGGATCCCCCTTGCGATTGACCCGATGTCGCAATTATTGGTAGGTATGTATTATTACTCCGTATCTCCGGAGAAGTGCTGTGCGACTTCAGGCTTCAATACGGCGATCGGAGTACTCCGCATAGAGGACAGGCAGGACAAGTCCAAATGGTTGCTTCGTATTTAGCCGCGGGTTGCTGACGCTTACCTGGGGCTTAGCAGCCTATACAGATGGTGGCTTGTATCTGAGGCTACTCCGTATACAGCCGGATGATCAGTCGTCATCTGGCCGTGGATTCGTCGCCCTTCAAGTTCAACCGAGCAAGCGGGCGACCAAAAGAGAGGGATCGCAAACGATATAGATTGATCTCACCAAACTGGGATTGTCTGTATTTTAACCAGCTTGTTCAACAGTCTGCCATCACTCCTTCACATGCCGAGGCGAACATGATGAGGACCACCAGGTTCCGCCCGCTGCAGCGAGCATACCCAAGATGAAAAGGAGGAGGCACGCTGTTGGGTCAACATCTCCTGAAAGGAGAGAGGTATGTAAAACGGGAACTGCTCCATATTATCCATATATTCATCATACGTTACAATTATGAACAGCTAACCTTGAAAAACACCAGACGCCTCCTTGGATATCTCAATTTGTTGAGGGGCTTGGAAGAGCCTCATTCGAGCGGGAATGGCTTCGCTTCTTACCCGGTCGGTCCCAATATACCGGAACTCGACTCCCGGGCCTGAACACCGTCATAATGTGTTGGCCAAGACGAGAATTGTGCCCAAATGTCCGTCCTGTTGGTCGAGACATCTACGTGGTATTCCCACTGCAATCAACCAATGCGGGCTACTAATTTCCGTTGAGATATCCACCTACCAAGTATGTACAACTCATCATCTCAGATCTTGGTCGGGTCAAGGAGAGGAGAGGAGAAGCTGCATTTTGCAAATCAGCAGAGTCAGGAACAATGTACAGCAGTGGCGAAAGAATCATGGACATCAGATACGTAAAGAATCGTCTCAAACTTCTATATACGGAACTAAGAAACGAAGAATCCTCTCTCTTGCAAAACGGAGACAGTGACAACGGCGAAGGTGGCATCTGGCGGCTCCCTCTGGTTCACGTCGCGCTCTACGCCATCTTCATAGCCTTTGTTGAAGCGGGGAGCGTATTGGAGCACATTCCAATCAACGAAATTCTCGAGAGCATCGTCTGCAAAGATATTCATAAGAGTTCTGGAACCGACGCCTTGCCTCAATACGGCGATGACAAGGCTGTTCAAAGCGAGCTGGCCTTGCTGTTGGGGTGGAAAGTCACGATTTCGTTGATACCAGGTTTGTCAACACCATTTCTTTCCATACTTCAGCCTCCGGGATCTTTTCTAAGCGCATTTAGGTCTTCTTGCTGCCATACCGTACGGCTTTGTGGCAGATCGCTATGGGCACAAGGTGGTCATGATTTTGTGTGCTGCTGGCATGACACTCGCTCGTGGATTCAGCATCACTGTTTGCAAGTCTTTCACACGACTTCCATGACAAAAGAAAGGGAAATTCTGACCTCACTACAGGTCGGTGGCCCAAAATCTTCCCGGTACGACTTACATGGATAGCCCCGTTGTTCACCTTGATCGGAGGCGGTCCGTCAGTTCTAGGCGCCGTGATTTATGCCGGTCTATCCAACTTGACACATCCATCACACCGGTGAGAGCATTTTTACTTCGTCCGGTATCTTCTGTATCGATTCTAACAGTTCGGTTGCAGGTCTACTGTATTTTCCTACTTTGCGGCTCTCAGCCTCCTCATTCGACTTCTAGCAAGTCTCATCGCTTCACATCTGATGCGCTACGATGTCTGGCTTCCACTTCAGCTCAGCTTCGGTAGCGCTGTTGCATCTACCATATTCTCATTCTTTCTACCAGAGATAATTCGCCACAAACGGCGGCCAGATATGGCAGACGACGATGTCGAGGAAGCAGAACCGCCCGCGGACGTGCGCGCCAGGATCATGACAGAGGACAGTGGCCTCCAAGGTCGTATTCAAGCGGGGGTTCTCCGTTTGAGGGAGAACACTCTGTTCTTGGCCCGCCACGGCAATTCCCATGTTCTTGTTCTGATGCTCACAATGGTGACCATGACACTCTCGTGGCAACAGTTGAGGATTCTGAATCAGTTTGCAAGGCACAAGTATGGATGGTCTTGGTCCGAGGTAGGTCGGCCCCATTTGGTACTCGAACTGATGATACAAGCTAATCTATCTCAAGGCCGGATATCTCGTCTCTCTAGAAACGGGAATCTGTCTTCTTCTCTTCCTGGTTGTCCTCCCAACCGCCAGTCATTTCATGTCATCGCGCCTCTCCATTTCGCCACTCGCCAAAGATCTTACCATCGCCCGGGTAAGCTGTGCCTTCGTGGCGATAGGCGCATTCATCATTTGTCTGTCTAGTAGTGCGCCCGTCATGATATTTGGTAAGTTACCCAAGCCTTCAACTACATACCAACACAAAATGCTGAATCTGTTAAATAGGACTTGTCATCTTCTATCTCGGAAATGCCTACAACGTGATGCTACAGAGTCTAGTGGCATCCTTCGTAAAAGGTAACCATGCTATGCTCTTCAACTGCATGAGTTCACTCGAGACGGTCGGTTCCCTAATGGCGGGTCCGCTTGTGGCTTCGTCGTTCAAGGAGGGACTATATCTTGGTGGACTTTGGGTTGGACTACCGTTTATTCTCAGCGGGGGATTGTCTGCTCTTGCCTGCATAATGCTATATGTTATTAGGTTTCCCAGTAGTACAAACTGAGGGTCATGACAAAAAAGATCACCCGCAGTATCTGTGACTGGTCGAATCTCCTCATTCTGTATGCCGCATACCGAAATCACCTCCTCTCATCCGGGCAGGAATGTTTTCTCTAGAGCGTCACCGGTGCTCCCTTGACTCTCTTCATACCTGTGATGCTCTTCAGAGTCTGAGAACTCCTTTTCCACGAAAGACGGAGATGTCTGCAACTTCTGTATGTTACGGAATGTCTTCATGGGAAGTGATGCCATCATGACTCCCAAAAGGTAAGTTTCACATTCTGTCTCAAAGTGCGAAGGAATTTAGAACTAGCCACACCTTGTAATGACAGCTTCCAAGGCGGATGACGCTGATACCAAGGAATCCCGACGAACTAGTTCTCTGTTATCCATATCTAGTTTTGAAGTTGAGCCAAGGGATGCGTGGCTCTTAAAGTGTGGGGAAGCATGAGTCTGTCTCAGGGCACAAGTCTCATAAACCCTTTCTTTGAGGCATGCCTGTACAACCGATCAGCGCAAAAGTCACTACAGTATCTTCAGTTCAAATGTACGGATTACTGTAGAAGGAATGCTTTCATACTGCCCTTCACATAAGCCGACATCTCCGCATACCCGTGCTCTGATCACGGGTATCTTCCCGACCATCCCGTTCCGCCCCAACATGCTTATATCTGAAACCCCCAGAATTCCAGATGACATCCTCCGCACCTCTTCACACCAAGTGCTGGCTAGATCATTTTCAGGGCGGTAGTCTCAATTGGCGTCACACCGTCCACACTCATTCCACGAGATGGCTTCGCGATAGACCTACGGAGCAGAGCACTTGACATGTCCTTGAACTCCTCGAGATACACACCCAAAGGACTATCGAGGCGATAACTATAAGATGGTCCGCAGTTCAACTCCTCAAGATCCATTTCCCCACCACATCAGCACTCTGAGAAGCATAACAACAAATAGACTGAACAAATAACCACATAATCTCTAAGACGGAACCTGTCGAGCCATTTTGACGATGAAGACCAACACGGCCATCCTTCTCCTCGCCGCCGTCGCTGGCAACACCTTGGCGGCGCCTATGGGTGCTACAAACACCATGGATAATTGCGCCAAGAACACTGCCAGTGCCGGTGCGAGTGACATCGATATGAGCATGGCCGGGTCGCTCTCGGACCAGCACAAGCGTGACATGAGCATGTCTGCAGCTGGTATGAACACAGAGTAAGTCCACAGCTAAGATGATTACATGGCTCAACTTTTCAATGCTAACCATAATAGGAGCATGAACAGCGAGCACTCAAAGCGTTCCCATACTATGGACATGGCTGGCTCCATGATGATGGAGTAAGTTTATTGTCACCAGGACTAACATATCTGACATAGTGCTAACAACGCCAGTGGTATGATGAGAGAGAGCTCAAAGCGGTCTCAAGCGATGAAAATGGAGGAAGCTGTCAAGATAATTATTGAGTAAGTTCATTGTCACCAGAGCTAAGATGTCTTGTATAGTGTTAATAATAGTAGTTCTATGAGGGCTCACACAAAGCGTTCTCATGCCATGACAATGGAGGAGGCCATGAAGATGATGATGGAGTAAGTTTATAGCTAGGAAGAGCTACCAGGGCTCTGACTTCATGGCTAACAGTACTAGTGTTATGAGGAGTGATCACTCAAAACGCTCCCATGCTATGAACATGGAGGAAGCTATGAAGATGATGGAGTACGTTTACTTCAAATCACGATATCTATGACGCTTTAGCTAATAATACTAGTGACGTCAACGAAAAACACCCTGTGAGCATGGAGACTTACCTGATGATGATGAAGTAAGTTAATAAATACTATTACTACTATTACTACCAGAGACATCTCTGACTCTTGGCTAACAACACTAGGGCCTTGAACGACCCTGGGCGGTCAGACAGTTCTCGTTTTACGGAAATGAAGGAAGCCATGAAGAACATGGTAATGGAGTAAGTGCACTGTATTACATGGTTATCAAAGTTCTTTATGGCTAACAACGGTAGTGCTATGAGCACTAAGCACTCGAAGCGTTCTCATTCTATGACAATGGAGGATGCCATGAAGATGATGGAGTAAGTTTACAGCTAGGATAGTTACCGGAGCTCCTTATGGCTAACCATAATAGGGGCATGAGCGCCGAGCACTCAAAGCGTTCTCAAGCTATGAAAATGGAGGAAGCTGTTAATATGATGGAGTAAGTCCATTGTCGCCAGAGCTGAGATGTCTCGTAAGGTTAACAATACTAGTGCCATGAATGCTAAGCACCCCAAGCGTTCTCATGCTATGAATATGGAGGAGGCTATGCAGATGATGACGAAGTAAGCTCACTTTAAGTCACCGGGGCTCTGACTTGATGGCTAACGACAATAGTGCTATGAGCGTTGAGCACCCCAAGCGTTCTCATGCTATGAGCATGGAGGAGGCTATGAAGATGATGATGGAGTAAGTTCGCTTCATGCCACCAGACCTTTGGCTTGATGGCTAACAACAATAGTACTATGAGCGTTGAGCACCCAAAGCGCTCTCATGCGATGACAATGGAAGAGGCCATGAAGACGAAGATGATGATGATGGAGTAGGTTTACTCCATATCACCATTGCTCTCCCTCTTTAGCTAACAGTACCAGTGCTGCGAAAGGTAAACACATGAAGCGTGCTATGACCATGGGGGCTGGCAAGATGATGAAAGATCACGCTGCCAAAATGACCAGTATGGCTGAAATGGCTGTCACTTCTTCACCCAATGGTGATGTGTCCGCTAAAGCGCCTGTCCATCCTCCAGTCCATAAATCTCGGTCGAAGAGCATCGACACACCAGAAATTGAATGCCCATTGCCGGTTGACGTTGGCATCGCCATCCCAGACGCTGGTCTCCCGGTCGACGACGTGACAGCTGTCGATCCTTCATCCGCTGTGGGAGCCACTGATACTGTTGGCGGTGCCTCTGGATCAGGCACGGGTGTGCCTAAAGATACGGTTGACGCAGGAGCTGGCGTTGCTGGTCATGTCGCCGGTACAGATGGAGGCTCGCCTGGCCATGCTGCTAAGAGAACAACAAATGCCGTTGACACAGCTGCTGGTCCAGTTGGCGGTGGAGAAGCAGAAGCAGGAGAAGCAGAAGGAAATCCTGCCGTCAGCGATCGTCCTATTGCCGAAATCGTCGATACTCTTAAGCCATTCTTCTCCCTCCTTGACTAAAGGCGCCCTTGGCGAAGCCGCCGGTACTGTCAAAAATGTCCCAGGAGTCTCAACTTGAGTTCCAAAAAGATGAGCCCGAGAAAGAATTAAAGAATTGTGGGAGTTACTCAAGGGGGGGGGGACGGGGTATGAAGCACATGGAATACAGGAACTCTCCTTGTGCTGAAGATGATGCTGGACATCTAGCGAGTTCGCAATCAACACGCTTAAATGACATCTAGTTAGCCAATTAAACTCATGTTGCAACTCATGTTCGCCTATCTCTCCATGACAAAGGTGTCGTCAGCGCCGTGAGACCATTTACTCCGTACCGGTGTTCTGTAGTATACCTACTCCTAGATAACTTCCGGTAGGACAAGTGTTCATCATATGCCAAGGAACATCACAATTAAAAGCCAATGCTCATGAAAACGGAATGGCAGGTAGTATTTGTCAAGAGCATGAAATGTGCTGCATTTGAGAAGATGATGACTGAATTAAGCTGTAGCTGACAGAGGCCGCTGGGATCCTCCCGTGAGGCCGCCGCCTCTATGACCGAGATGAGCATTGGCAGCTTAGAATTCGACGAATTCTAACTCCATTGCCTTTCAATTAGCACTTTCGGTATCAATAGTCTAGTCTAGTGATCAACAACCTCAGTCCCTTGTAAGCCAATCAACCCACAGCCACGCTCAGCCCTACGACGGGAGCTGAAAGAAGCAAACCTTCAAACTTGGACTGCAACAGGAAAGACTATTGCGCCTCATTCCGAGGACTGCCACTAGTTTCGACACATGTCAATCAGCTCTGGCTACGATTTGCTCGATCCCTGGGGAATGGCTACATTTATTGGGGGAATGATTGAGAGGATGCAGATGCCTCACGCCACAAGGCCGGAGGCTGAGGCTGAGGACTGAGGAAGGGAGGAAAGTAAGATTTTGGAATATGTGACTGAACTTTATGATGAGGCAATGTGAAGAAAGAAGCAGAGGTTGGTGGGTACGAAGTAGTTGCGAGTATAAATGAAGTCGATGTTGCACCTACCTCAGCCTTCTTCAGACCAAGGACTTCAACCCATCTACAACAGACAGTATCCTGAGCTACCTATTCAATATTCTTCCTCTTAAGTAACTCGTTCAGAAAAGCATTTTTAATCATGCCCATCAAAGACTACGGCGTCTGGAAAGCCACCCCAACCCGCTTCACAGCGGAGCGATCCGACCAAGACTCCCAAAGCCCGCACGGCTCGCTTCGCTTCGAAGATGGCGTCAGCTCCAAGAGACTCTCCTCTGCCATCAACGTCAAGTCCCTTGACAGGGACTCGAGACTTGTGTTCTGGCAATTCGACGACTTCAAACACCCTCTGCAGGATGTCCTCGGCCCGTTGGAGTTGGGCTGGCACGCCGTCTCCCGCGGCGATCGCGGTCCGCCCAATGGCAAAGCCCTAGATCTTCTGCGTGGCGATGTCATCGATGCTGAGCAAGGCCGGATCGTGCCTCACGATGTACCTGGGCAGCAAAACGACATCATCGACTTCTTGGATCCATTCTTCCAGAAAGCCATCAAGGCCAAGGCCACTGTATACTTGTACGGACAACAGTACGGAGGCAAGGATGGAGTGCATGATGTGCACATGAACCAGGGCAGCACAGGCCGCTTTCGAAGCTCAAATGGGATTTATCAGGACGGAGGGATTATTGTTGAGTACGCGGACGGCCACTGGGAGGCATTTTTTATTGCGTTTGCGTCACAGGCGATGAGCACAGATGATGGAGGTCAAGTTGATGGGCCGCTGTTTGGGGAGGTTTTGAGGCAAGTTGGAGATGATGAATGATCTCTACAGGTACGAAGTAGTTTGTAAAGATGTGCTTCCACAGCTTTAATATTACCTACACTTGGATTTGAAAGCTGCTGTAGATGTCCCGGAGTGCGGCTGAATGATCGACACATAAGGTAATTGGCAGTCATGGCTTGAACCATCATGGGATGATTGGAGAATTGGGATCAAGAAACGTATGTATTATTAGTACTCGTAGTATTATATAAGATCACTAAGAGATCACAGGGCTTTATTAAGGATTCAAGTAACTAACAAATGCTGGATACGACCTCCCTCGTATTATTAACGCCGACCTGCCGTACAATCCGTTCGCGACATCCGAAACGGCGTCATCCATTTATCCAATAAGGATTCTTTTTGTCAGCAGAAGCACGCAATTTGCGCCCCGCTTTCGGCTGCAGTTCGATGCCTCGGCTTTTTTTTTGGAATTTGGAATTTGGATCGCAAACTGATCGCATTGGCGCGATGATGGCATTTGTCAGTCGATGCTTCCAAATCATGAGGTAGCTTTTGGTAATTGCTGTCAGAGAGATGATTGGTGATAGTACTTGTCGACAACACACACACACACATATATATATATCCATGACGAGTCAGTGTATTTAATTCTGCAACGTTTTACTACTAATTCTGTATACATCTCAAGTCTTTTACAAGTTCCATCACATATTTATTTAATCCTTAACCTCGATCCATTCCACGCCTTTCCGTAAAGCCCGCACTATTATAACTAAACTACCTATTATTACTACATCTCCTCCAAACCTCTCCACTCTTCAACCTCTCAACCACATACCACTACTACTACTACCATAACACTAATAATACATATCAACACCCCCAAACCGCCCAAAATGTCCGTCATCGACATCAAAACCAAAGCCCAATTCGACGCCCTCATCGCCTCCACCCCCTACGTCGCCCTCCAAGCCCACGCCGTCTGGTGCGGCCCCTGCAAAGCCATCTCGCCTCTCTTCAACAAACACGCCACCACCCTCTCCGTCCCCGAGCAATACGCCTTTGCGCGCTTCGATACCGATGAGGTGCCCGATCTCGCCTTCGAGCTAGGCATCCGCAGCATCCCGGCCTTCTTCATCTTCGAGAAGGGCGAGAAGGCGGATACTCTGGCCGGTGCGAATCCGCCTGCGCTGCAGAAGTTGGCGCAGACGTATGCGACCAAGGCAAAGGCCGCGGAGGAGAAACCTGTGAGTATGTCCGATTGCGGAGAAGAATGGAACAAGACGCTAATGTTGTTGTGTGGGCGCAGCTATCGACGAATGAGGAATTTTAAATCGAATAAACATCATGATACGGCAATGGTAAAAGGGTCACAGAGGATACCATGGAAATACATGGCCAACAGCCAAAGACTCTCTTCATTTGAGGGGAGAAAAACAGTAGTGGAGTTTGTCACAATTCCGAAGCCAATAAACATCGTTCAAGTCAAGCAAGACTCCCAAAGTATTCATTCATGCGCCATTCAGTGTGCATCATGTTGAATGCATCCCCATTGCAAAGCATCGCTTTGAACTCAGCAACTCCCTGTCTAAAATGCGCCAGAAGCTCCTCAGCATGTCCTGTTTTCCAAGTGCATGACATAAATGGCCCCCTTTTTCAAATGCCCCCGTCACACATAAAGATTCATGTTCGATTTCCCCCCCCCCCCCCCCCCCAAAAAAAAAAAAAAAACTCCGTATGCCATCATGCAAAAGGGGGAAAGAAAGGCATATGCTAATAATACATGACATGAACCCACCGCTCAACACCTTCTCCAAAAAAGAAGAGAAAAAAATGCAACCAATCCCTCCTCCAAAGTTCATCAATCCTCATATGTTGAAGCCATAAATGTCGGGGTGTTATCATCAATCATTCATCCAAGTCTCCACTCATCCTGCCAACTCCCGAGTCGGTCCGCTTCTTGAGCGATAACCGATCTTGTTTTTGTTGTGGCTCTTCCTCCTCTATCACCCTGTCCCTCCTCGCATTGGATTGGGACCGGATGGTGGTGAGTCCCGTAGACTTCCTCCGGGTATGTTCGTCTACGACCTTAAGCCTGCTTAGGTCTGTTGCAAGTCCAAGGCTCCTCCGCGGAGCTGCCTTCTCAGCCGATTTGACCACACTCCCGTTTCGAGAAAGGCCGCCTGTAGCAACCGTGGAGTCGCTGCTGTGGCTCGGCTCTGTGGGAGGGTTGGCATTCATCGAATGCCTCAATCCCGAGATGCCCCCTCTCCATCGACTCAGATTCCAGAAGCTCCCTTCCTTGACCTGCTCATCCGACTCAGCCGCGGGGATCAGGCTAAAGCTCGGAGTTGGTGGCTGCGTCGGCCCGTGATTTATCGTGCTCATTGACCGCCGAGTTCGAACGCTGCTAGTCGGACTCGTGGGGTTATAAGAGCGAACCGGTGAGCCTGCCATGTATGGCTGCTTCCGAATCTCGGCTGAGAGATTTGACGTTGAGACGTTGACCGGCGTCTGAAGAGCCTTCATTGGGGAAACTGAGCGTTCATTCCTTGGTGGCGTTTCAAGCCGTCCCTCCTCATCAACATCCCGCCGCCAGCTCATAATCCTGTCTGCTGAATGCTGGGTCTGAGGTACGTTAAATGTCAACGATGCGCGCCGGGATTGGCTTCCGCTTGTTCTTGTGATTACGCTGCCGCTTCGTCTCAAGCCATTCACTTTGCTAGAGAATTTCGAGCTTAATTCCCACATGTACTGCTGACGCTTCTTATGCGCGCAATCCTGTCGAAAGACTTTGATAGTGCCGGTTCTGTCTGTGGTGACGATGATGTTGCCGTCGAGGTGCTTTGACCGCTCGATATAAGCAGGGCTCTCTTCCGGTTTCTTTATGCTGGGTGGTGGATGGTGAATTTCTGTCCCTCCCTCTGAGAGTTCTGACTGGCTCATCGTCGCCTCGTCCAGGCTGCGCAGCAAGACTGCAGGCGGATTACACAGGTCGTAAATGGGGTCTCCTGAAGCACCTAATAACTGCTTCGTCCGTATTGGTGCCATGAGTGCAGTGGTGACAACCTCTGGGTGGGCGTCGAAGCACTCATACGGTTGTCGATCTTTCATCTCGGCCTCGGGCGGGTTCATGTTCCAGATGTATGCTCTTTGATCTTCGCTTCCAGAAATCACGTAGGCTCCGTCGTCACTGAAGCGGGCGTGTATTTGGCTGCATTGATTCTCCAAGCCCTTGAACTTGACCTCCAGCATCCGTGTCTTGAGGCTGTAAATTCGGACGCGTGAATCATTGGAGCTGATCAGTACCTTGACATCGCCATTGTTCGGGGGAATCACTGCAGTCTTAATGCCGGTGATTTTGCTCCCCTTTGCGTTCTTTCCCCTGGACGATCGCACATGGATCTGAAACTGGAGCTTGAGCCCTTCGGTCTCAAAGAAAAAGCACATACCGGTCAGCAAACCACAAATGGCTGTTTTTCCATCTGGAGAAAAGGCCACAGCCGTAATGAACTCATTTGTTGGCGCAGAAAAGGCAACCACCTTGTCAGGTATACTCCATAACCTGAGCTGGGCGTCCAGCGAGCCCGCCAGGAAGAACCGATCGTCCGTGGGGTGAAACGCAATCGAGGTGACGAGGTCACTGTGCTTGAAGACGGCAAGACACTCTTGCCTACTGATATGCCACAGTCGAACAGTCTTGTCCATCGATGTTGAGAGGAGAAAATTGTTCTTACTCCAGCACAAAGCCAGCACCTCACCTGTATGCGCCTCAAATTCCCGAATCGGTTTACTGCGGAATACGGGGGCACTTAGCCTCTCTGCTTTTCCTTTTCCCTGCGACTCCCTATCTGCCTCCTCTTCCTCTTCATGCGCCCTGCGCTCTTCATCCGTTGTAATGACAGCGAAAACCCGAACCACCTGGTCCTTGCCCGCCACAGCTAGATAGCGGCCATCGACACTGAATTCGGCCGCCCATATTGCGTCGCCAGCTTTTAAAATCTTCGTCCCTACTGCTGTTGCCGGCGCGCGGCCCTGCGACGGCTCGTTTTCCTTGGATGGCTTGGACCCCAAGAGCTCTTGGGCTAGGAAGAGGCGATTAAAGTCTCGACGCTTGGTGTTGTGCGATTTGACTCGGATATAACGGGGCGGTTCCTTGTGCAAAGGGATGTAGCCGCCGCCATCGCTGATCACAGATGTAGGAGCTTTTGCGCTGCTGCCTTCGGTGCGCAGGTCACCCAGTTCGGAGTCGGAGTCGGGCATGTCGTCATCGTTCTTCTTGAATGCGCCACGCATGGCCAGGCGACTGAGAAATGATGTTCCTTTCCTGCGACATGTCAGCATGGCTGTGGGGGGGGGGTTCAACCCTTGCGGGAATGCTCGGCTGCGTGAATACCTTCGCTCTTTCGGAAAGTCTGCCAATCCATTCGCAACTTTGGTAGGGCTGTTGTCGATGCTCTGCTGTTGGACAGCGTCGGGAGTCGGGCTCTCGGGCTGGGTGGCGTTGCGCAAACGTTGTGCGAGGGAAGTATCGCCACCAATGTTGGTTCGCAGCAAGATTTGCTGCAAGCAACTTGTCAGTTCGACAGTGTAACATGACACGACCAAAGGAGGAGATGCATACTGTGCTCAGAGGGTCCAGAGCAGTGGCCGCCGGCGGAGTAGTAGACAGCGACCTCGACAAGCTCTTAGTTTCCCTGTCCTTTCCATTCTGAGTGGCGAGGTTTCGGGATAGACGAGTAGTTGACCTCCTGACTGGCGGCGGAGTTTGAGTGCGGGAATCGGGAGACCCGGAAGCTGCGTTGGCAAAGTCCATCTTGGAGGCCAATTGGCCGTTACCCAGCATGACAGGCGAGGAGGATAGCTGGAGAGACATGTTCCATGCTGCCAGGGCGAGAGAGTTGGATGGTCCGCAGCGCCGCGGAGAGTCGCGGCAGTCCGAATTCCTGGTGATGATAATATGCAGATTGTACCAAAAACAGAAGGAAAAAAAAAGGAACGAAGTCGGGATAATAGAGGGCGTTCGAGGCCGAGGCCGAGGCCAAGACTAAACCCCCCCGACGGGGAGTTTGAAAAAGAGGCTGGTAAGACTGGCCTATTCTGGTCCAAGTACTCAAAGGACGGAGTCGAGTGCAGGTTGCGAAAGCCGTTTCCGAATGCGAGTCACGAGTCCACCACACACACTTTGGCCCTTTGACCCTTCAACCGTCCAAAATAGTACTACCGCTCTCCTACAGCGAGTGATCAGTAACCAGTAACCAGTGATCAGTGACCAGTGACCAGCGACAACCGCAGAACGGAATACGGGGGTGGTCAAGTCTCCGAGTGGGCCGTTTCTTTTTCTTTCACCACTGCGAACAACAAAACGCACGAGCTTGATGTTCCGGTTCGTCCGAGACCAGCAGACCAGCAGACCAGGTGAAGGATGAGGCTGCCCCTTTCTTTTGCTTCTCGGATAAAACGAACTGCTGCAATCCTCTCGCTCGAAGCCGAATGCGATGTTTCGTGTTTGGAGGTGGCCGGCACAGTGGAGCAATGTGTCGCTGCTAATATTATGGGTTATTTTACCGCGATACAAGCGAGACAGGCAGGCAACGGGAGGGAGGCAAAGATATATACTCTGCAAGCCTTACACTTTAGGGTAATATGCCGTATGAAATAGGAAAGGATAATGAGATCAGGCGACGTTTTTGGTCAAGGATGTTGCTGTTGCTGCCTATGGCGCAAGAAGAGAGTTTTTTGGCTAAATAGACCTGAACGAATGGACGACGTAGGACCTGTTGCACGGGCAGCAGGTACGGAGTACTTTGTACAGTATGTCTGCATGTACTTCGTACTCCGTACTCCATACTCAGCACTAGACATGCCGAGGCTCTAAGGCAACGTTGAATCCACCAGAGGTCCACGTTCCCCAGCTGCCCAGCCCCGCCCTACAAGGGAGGGTTTTTTCATTTTGACGAATTTTGCCATGATGAGGGCATTAATTAAGCCGGTCAAATACTGCTGCAAAGTACAAAAAAAAAAAAACAAGCTCGTGGCTGTGTGAGCTTCTTCTTTGTTGTAACCCTTGTTTTTTAACCTCTGCCTAGGTACCTTACCTATCGGGTCAGATCTTGAGGCACTTCGTACGGAGTACCTGCATAAGCATTGGTTACGCGTATCTACAATACTGACATTCTTTGGTGCTCCGGACCGAAGTTCCAGCGGGCGGTTGAACTCCGTAATCGCATCTCATACATAGCACGAAGTACTAGTACTACTACTACGAAGTGATGCCAATAGTATTAGCCCTAGTACTATTACTATTGATCCCCTATTTTTGTTTTCTGACGACATCACACATTAATAGTAATCGTACGAAAGGCCGTGATTCCATCATCCGTTTACGAAGTATATACTTCGTACGGAGTACTCCGTACATAGATAGTTATTCCCTCCCAATTACAGCACATCGGCAATGGTGGCTGCATGGATACCTACACCATCTTGGGGCTCTTGGCTCTTGGCCCTTCGCCCAGCTTCTCAGTATTACTACTCGTAGTCAAAGCAGGCTGAATGTAACACATTGCCTACCAATCTCTGTACTTTGCTGTGCCCCCAGAAACCTGCTGACATGGATGTTTTCTCCTCACCGTTAGAATTTGCCCAAAATCCGTAAGGACAGCTCCATAAATCGTCAAATGTCCCTGCATTCTACTATACTACTATGTACGAGTACTCCAGGCGGAAGAGTGGAAGAATATTCGATGACGCGGCTGTGCGTGCGTAATTCATCCACTTTTCCAGGTACCATTTGATAAAAAAGGGCTGTGCACGAGGCGACATGTCTCGTATCGTTTAACTGATAAAGGTAGTAAACTGAACCCAATCATTTATATCTATCTGCCTACGAAGTATGTACTACGGAGTTTTTCCGTGTGTCTACAAAGTAAGGTATGTCGACATACTACCTATACAAGTTCTAGGAATAGTATTGATAAGCGGGAAATATCTCTTCTTCGTATGTATCTTTATCGACTGCCAACGTCACCACAAAACGGGCGGGAAGATCGCCAATGACGTATCACAACTGTCGAGCGCCACAACGCCGCTTCTGGTAGAGTTGGTGTCATAAGACGGCAATTTGCCTCGACTCCGTCATGGAACGATAATACTTCGTATGTACTTCGTACAGTGCCAGATAACGCAAACGTACCAGCACAAAGAACGTGTGCCTAATCGAGTTATTCCCCCGCAGATCGACGGATAAGCTTGTTCGAGTTCTCTACACAATGAAGCAATAATGACACCCTCTATACGGCCCAGTATGACGATATGCCGGTCGTTTCATTAATCCGCACCGTCCCGCCTTGGCTTGATGCCGAGATCAAGATTCACAGGTCCTGTCTTTATTGACAAATAGTATATATTCTGTTCATTTTATTTCTTTCTCCCAGATCTCTTGAGTTTACTTGGCGATGACCTCCCACGTGGGGCCAAGTCTTGAATGTGAATGTCCCAGACCCGCCTTTGACATTCCAGCCCTGTATGCATCTCCTGCGAAACATCATAACTAAATCAACACAATGTCCAATAATATGGATTTGTCTTGGCCTTTTTCGGGAATGCCAACGTTTTTCTTCGTTACTACTGAGACAAGGGCCAGCATGAAAGGAGTGGATTTAGGGCATGTTCCAAAATTGAGTTAAGTTGCAATGGCTGCAAGGGGTTGAGCAAGGTTAAGATTAGAGTCGCAAAATGTAGAATTATATATATATATATATGAAGTACGTCGAAGAAGAAGAAGAAAGATCTTATTCTACATGAACCTTGAATTCGGCATCGCCTCAACCGATAATATAAAAACCATCTTCCCCCCCAATAATCATCAACTCATACAGTTGCTACTCCGTAGTATTAGTAGTATTAGTAGTACTAGTATTACAAAAAGCCGCCACGCCATTGGAGTCACGCGCCACGCAACAAACGCCACCCCCACTACTCCATACTGCGCTCGCCACAAGACTTTATCATCTATCCTCTATCTACTATCTACCTATCTTGCGCCGACTCACATCAGTCACTTTTATCAAGGCCTCCAACCCATTGGTTCTGCTTTCGGGCTCATCGTCAAGATGAAGCTCGTTTCGCGGCACATACCCAAAGAGTTCGAGGATGAGCAGGTCTCACTCCTCCCAGAGGACCCCGAGGATATGGTACGTTTCGCATCGTTCTGCCCCGCCATCTCTCTCTGTCGCAAACCGTCCTCACCTTCAAGATGATGACTCTGCTAACATGTGATGCGATGCGATGCAGTGGCATGCGTACAACCTCATAGTCCCCGGCGACCTCGTCCACGCCCATGCCATCCGCAAAGTCGTCAACATCAATCCTGGCACAGGCGTCCCAGCCGCTGAACGAGTCCACACAGACCTCGCCGTCCGCGTCAAATCCACCTTCTTCGATCCCGCAGTCTCCTCCCTTCGCGTCTCTGGCGTTGTCGCCGCTGAAAATGACCATGTGGCCATGGGCTCACATCATACCCTCGACATCGAAGTCAACCGATCCTTTACAGTAGTCAAACCCGATGGTTGGGACAGCGTCGCCAAAGCTACCCTGTCGCAAGCGCTGTCAGATGATAAGAATGGCGCAATGGCCGCCGTGGTCATGCAAGAAGGCTTAGCAAATATCTGCCTAATCACACAGTTCCGCACCGTCCTCAAGGTTCGCGTGGAGAGTGTGGTGCCCAAGAAGCGCGACACCGCTTCCGATCAAGATGCCGGCCTACGGCGGTTCTTCGAGAAGACGTTGCAATCGATGCTAAGAGCAGTCGACTTTTCAGAATCAAGACCTTTGCTACTAGCCAGTCCTGGGTTCGTTGCGACAGACTTCAAAGCATACATTGCGAAACAGGGTCGCGACAAGTCAGACAAAGTGCTCACCGCGGTATCGAAGCAAGCGACCGTCATACACTCCAATTCAGGGCATATACACAGTCTAAACGAGGTTCTCAAGAGCCCCGAAGTCCTCGCCAAGATGAAAGACATGAACTACGCAAAGGAGGCGCAATACATGGACAACTTCTTCAGCCTACTAAAACTTGACGACGGACGAGCATGGTACGGCACAAAGGCCGTCGAAAAGGCCGTTGCAGACGGAGCAGTCGGCCCTGGCGGGGGGGTCTTGTTAATCAACAACTCGCTCTTCAGGAGTCAGGACTTGGCGACGCGGAAAAAGTACGTCGCGTTGGTTGATAAAGTTAAGAATGATGGAGGCGAAGCGAGGATATTAAGTAGCGATCATGAGAGCGGGCAGCGGCTCAAGATGATGGGTGATATTGCGGCCATTTTGAATTACCCTATGTTGGATCTTGATGAAGAGGAAGAAGAGGAGGAGCAGGCTCCAGTGGGTAACGGTGCGAGAAGAGATGAAGAGGAAGATTTGGACATGCTTGATAGCGTTATCTAGAGAAAATTATAATAAGTCATAGGTACTATCTCGTGGTTAAAGTTGTTGCGAAGCATCATGTGGCGTTGGAATATAGCGGTTGCCTACCCAGCAGGAGGTCAACACTAAGGATAAGAAATTCTGATAGGATTGAAACGTCAAACCAGTTCAAGATGACAGATCTTTTGATGAGTGATGTTACTCCGTAATTCGTATATATGCTGGACATGAACGAGCTTGGCGTTGTCTAAACGCCGAAATATGGTGGATGAATCATGACTTCGCCGCTCTTGGATGAGTTGTGAATTAATATGTTTGAATGGTGGGGTTAGACTTATAGGTTAGCAGTAGTATTAATAATCTCCAATTGAGCTCATGGCGTCATGTTTCCGGAGTTCTAGGCTTGCACAACATATCCTTGTCTCTTCTCACCATACATTTGCCCGTCAAGTCACAGCCTCATGCTTCGCAGAATGGCATCCAAATTCACATTGCAATCGACCGTGAAGCTCAACTCTGGCTATGAGCTGCCACTCCTTGGGTTTGGTGTACGTGCACCGAATGTCCTCATGGCTTCAAGCTGAATATACTGACAATGAGGCTAGGTTTACCAAACGTGAGTTATTACCTCAATAGATCGATCGTCAACCCGTTTCGATAACCTGCAGTTACTGATGATTACTCCAGTCCCAGTAAGATTGGCGCCGAAGTGTGCAAAGAGGCCCTGAGAGTCGGATACCGTCATGTTGGTTCTTCCCATACTCGAACCAAACACGCCAAGTACCCATTCTGACAGCTATCAATCGCTAGATCGATTCTGCCTCCGCATACCGCAACCAAGGCCCTTGTGCGGCAGGCATTCCCGCCTCTGGTATCCCCCGCGAACAAGTCTTCTTCACCACCAAAGTCCCCATGCGCCAGTATCCTCTCAGCTACGAAAACACGCTGAAGCTCGTCGACATTGCCCTTGAGGATACCAAGTTGGGCTACCTCGATCTCGTACTTATCCACGCGCCCTACGGCGGTATTGAGAACCGCAAGGGTGCGTGGAAAGCCCTTGTCGAGAGCGTCGAGGCAGGCAAGGTACGCTCCATTGGCGTATCTAACTACGGCGTGCACCACCTCAATGAGCTGGAGGCGTACATCAAGGAACTCGAAGTTCAGCGTGGTGGACCTGGTAAAGGAGGCGTCATCTCCGTAGGTCAGTGGGAGTTTCACCCATGGATTGTACGGGACGAGATTGTCAGCTGGTGTCGTGAGAGGAACATCGCCCTCCAGGCCTACTGCCCTATCGTACGCGGCGGGCGATTTGGAGATCCCAAGCTTGTGGCGCTGGCACAAAAGTATGGCAAGACAGAGGCGCAGATCCTCCTGAGGTGGAGCTTGCAGAAGGGCTATGGGCCGCTGGTGAAGAGTACAAAACCGGAGCGCATTGTTGAGAATGCGGCGATATATGATTTTGAGCTGACGGATGATGAGGTGAAGGATCTTATGACGACTGAGTATAGTCCCTGCACGTGGGATCCTTCCGTTGAGCCTCTGGAGAAGTGAGTTAGTATTGGATATTTTTAAGCAATGGCACGGCAGAGCAGCCACATATATTCACATTTAAAATGCTATTTCTAGCTCATAAAGATGAATCATGACATGAGTCTTACTTCGAATCTCAAGGCAGTGATTCGGTAATGTCACGTGTATGGTCACATGATGGCGCTCCCCTCTCGCGTCACTCTCTCCTCTGTTGTTTAGCCATCGCGTCCTCCGAACCCCACGACAAACACCAACAACGCCAACCACCGAGCAATGTCCGGCACAACACCCATCCAGAGCATCTGCTCGGTATTCCCATTGCCACTCTCGCAATGCCGATCCAGAAGACGTTCACTATTATCCCCCAAGCTGGTGGCCTCGCATCCGATGCCGCTGGCCGGTCTCCCTCCGCAGCCCGCCCGATGACCTCCAAACAAGTTCGCAAAGCATATAAAGCCGCAAACCGCATGCCTCCCATGTCCAAAGCCGAGCGCATCAAGCAAGATCGGGCGGAGCAAGAGCGAATAAAGAAGGAATTCGAAAAAGAAAGGACTGCGGCGCGGGCTAAGGCGGCGAGGGAGAAAAAGCGTGAGAAGGAGCTGGCGGAGAGAGAGGAGAAGAGGAGAAAGGGGATGCCGCTGGTTTCGGTGCGGCCGAGTCAGGATACAATCGCGAGGTTTGTGAGGGGCAATGGCTCGGGGAAGAAGAGGGATGCTGGGGGGCGGGATGTGGGCGACAAGGATACTCCGGCTCCAGCACCGGTGCCGCCGATTCAAGAGGAGCAAGATGAACAAGAGAACCCTTCACATGAAGAGATCAGACCGACTTCCGATATCGCTTTGAAGTGCGATGCAGTGCCTGATGCAGACGCTTTGGAATTGGAGCTGCTGCAAGATTTGGATATGACGTCTGAGAATGACGATAGAAGTCCTCTACATGACGAGAACATACAGACCAATGCAGGCAATGACCCAAAGCCTTTGCATGACGATCCCGAGCCAAGCATAGACCAAGAACTAGATTTGATACCCGATGATGGCGACGACGAGCACCCTTTACCTGACGAGACGGAGGCACCGAATCCACAACCCACAAAAGAGAACTCTGAACCGAAAATGCTGCAGGAGTTGGATCTGATACCTGAAGAAGATGATCTTGAACTGGAAATGTTGGCGCTAGAAGCCATTTCCACACCCAAACAACCACTGGGCCAGGAATCAGGGGGAGGGCATTCAGCAAACGAAGACCACCAGCAACCGGCTCGAAAAGCAACAGTCTATGAGACAGATCTGGGCCTGAACTCAAGAAGCTCGGGAGAAGCACCCATATCTGACCCCCATCCTGCGAAGCCCCCTGATCCAAAACCGCCAACACGATCGATGTCCCCACCGCCGCCTCCTCGTCGACGTTCACCCTCGCCAATCTCGCCAATTGCAGCGCAAGCACAGCCGCCCCCTCTAAGCACCCAAGCGATTCTCTTCAACTTTGACGATTTCTTTCCTACATCCTCACAACAAGCTCGTGAACTTGAAGAGGAAACAGAATTTATGACGCCTAAACCCTCCACACCTGATCCTATGCCAGAAACAGAAGCTCAACCTCCACAACCCGAGCCCAGTCTACCATCGCCCCCTACTGCGTCGGAATCACCAGTGCCGAGAAAACGTTTCTTCACATCTTCGGGTACGAATGAGATGCTCGCGGTGGCACTGCTTCGGAGTCGCCGCACTGCGGAGCGCGAGGAGAGGCAAAGGGGAGAGATGATGCAAATGGAGGCCATTGAACAGGCGAAGCTGAGACAGCAGGAGGATGAAAGAAAAGCACGAGAGGAGAAACTGGCGGCGCAGAGAAGGGAGAAGGCCAAAGTCAGCAATGCAATTAACCAACAACGACCAAACGGCAGGCCGAGACATACACCTCCGTCTGGGACGAACAAGAAAGCCACTCCAACGGTGATGAGGTCAACTCCTCCGATAGGAACGAAGAAACATGCCCCTCCAGGGGGAATGAACATGGGAGGAACCCCTCTAGTCGAGATGAGGAGAACGCCTCCAATGCAGACAAATGTTAAGAAGCCTTCATCTATGCAGGCGACGAAAAAAATACCACATCCAGAGACACACAAACCCCATGCGCAGATGAATAAGACAATAGTCCAATCAGTGGGGAACAAGCCTCCAACAACAACTGTGAAGAACCCTCCCCCAAGAGAGGCGAAGCCCAAGATGTCGTTAAAGGAGGCAAATAAGGAGAATATCCCGCCAGCTGGGAACGCATTCACCTGCCCAAGCGCATCACAGGAAACGGAATACGGCGGGGATTGGATTGACGAGGCAGCTATGGAGCTTATGTTTTGATGCCCAAGCATTACAGGATTTTATGGTGCATTACAAGGTGGTTTTTGGAGTTGGTGGATTCATGAGCAACGGAATTGTCAATTGTATGGAAACAGAGCGAAACGAAGTTTATCAGGATATGATGTAGGATATGTGGTTTGCATGTCTCTTTCGCTGGAGGTTATACCGAGAATAAGATACTCGCTTGGCACATCTATCTTTCAGTGGTCATAACATGGCTTTTGGGAGGTGCATGTATGCTCCTAGAATCATTCCCCATTTCGAGTAGGATTTGTATTTTTTTTTTTTTTTTGGATTGGGTTGGGCTGTATTTTCCACCCCAGAGTGGCCTACTGAATTCGATCCTCCTTGGCATCAGAGATATTGTATCTCGATTTACAGGGTGTTCAAGGATCTTTATGCCAGCCAAGTATTATACCCTCCGACACGAACGGGGAAATGGACGACATGAGATACTCTCATCAGCGACACATTTCCACGCAAAACGATAAGAGACAGATGAAAAGTGAAAAAAAAAAGGATCCAGACCCCTTTCCATGCCCCGAGTCCCCTTGTGGTATCTTTCATGTCATGCTCGAGTCCTAACATCTATATGAAAGCCAGCCACCCTTTCCCTAACCAGTCCCCTTCCCCTTTGCCGTGTTCCCCTAAACGCCTGCAATGCAAAAAAGCTTTCATCTGTTGTGTGCTGTCAAAAGTCATACCAGGGTTGTCATGCATTATGTCCAGTCTCCCTCTCTACAGGTGCTCATCCAATTCACGGTGATGAGCCTCCCTTTGCGGGCCTAGAGGTAGATGCCGATCCATTCCGTCTTGGCTGCCACTTTTGTGTCGCAGCCTTCGACCGCACATCTGATTTCGTTGGGGGAGTTGAAAGGTATCCTTCCCGCAGGAACAGGGAACCCAGCACCGTTGGGAGACGCCTTGGTGGGCCTCCTGTTCTCGAAGCATTCAGCACAATAGACCTTTTGTTTTTTTTTGCAGTCAGCACCTCTCCACTCGTGAATGAATAAATGTGCGGCTGGTCCACCTACATGGCCGCACTTCTTGAGAGCCCAAAAGTGATGCTCGCCAGGTGCTCTCTTCCTCTTCTTCGTCTGGGTTGCTGACCCTGTAGGATCGTACGCCAGCTCCTCGTTGCATGCGGGACAAACCACGACCTGTTCTTGGTCGGCGTCGGCACACGTATTGCGGGTGAAGCCGTCTCTCGTAGGCGGAGCAGGCTCCATGGGCGGCTTAGGACTATCCTCCCGCGCTGCGGCTTCAGAGCCCGGTGGCGGGGGAATGCCACCGCGTATGAAATCCACGTTGAGAAAGCCTGCAAGGGTCCTACCGAAAACAGAAGCGAAGTCTGGTTGCTGGAGAAGCTCAAGCTGGATGAGCTGATCGGTGCCTAAGCGTGGACGGACGTGTCGATGATGATGATGGTGGTGATGTTGGTGGCTGTGGTGTCGTCCAGAGCGCCAGTGGTCTGGGACGGCTCGTCCTTCGTCTTCGGGAGAGTCGGCGGTTAGATCGATGAAGCTGGCTTGCGGGGCCATGAAGGTGCTGTCGCTCCTTGCCAGCTGCGGGGGGGATATGCGCTGCGAGTTTGTCCTCCGGGGATTTCTCCCAATATTATTTTGCTGGTTTAGGTGTTGATGTTGATGTTGTTGCTGCTGCTGCTGCTGTCCTGGAGGCATCCGCCGCCGTTGAACGGGTGAGTCAGGCTCCTCCGTAAGGTCAATAACCGCCGTGTCCTGCGGCGGCGGTCTCGAGGCAGGGCGACGCCATGAAGAAGGGTGTTGTTGGGAGGTTTGTGCTCGTGACGGCCCTTGGGAGGCTGATCGGTTTTGTGGTGCTGCGGGTGTTGGTCGCCTCGCATGGTGGGCGCTACTACTACTACTACTGCCAGCTGGCCGAGTGCCACCAGCTGGAGATGGCAGCTGTAGGTTCATAAAGGTCCGTGGAGACGGCGCTATCCGCGCATTGAGCAGGTCTTCGAGTCGGTTTCGTCTGCCGTTCGATCTGGTCTGAGAGACTTGGACCTCAATGAGGTCGTCATCGCTTGTCGCCCCGAGCCCATCGTCCCCAGCCCGCGACATTTTCCGGAGGGCAGTCGCAACTGTTGGCTGTCAGACGCGCGATGTTTCGAGCTGAAGGACAGATGTGAATTTGGTGGTTTGTGGCGATGGAGGGGAAGTGTCGACTATTTTTCAGAGGGGTTCTTCTGCTGGCGTCTGCCTGTTACTGCAGCCAGGCATTCACAGGCCGTACGCGTCGTGGATCGCCTCTTCGTTGGACTCTGGAAGCGAGCGTGAGGATATGGGTCGTTGTTGATGCAGAGAGTGTGCAGTGACAGCAGACCCTTTGGCCTTTGGGCTTTGGGGAAGAGAAGACTCGTCGAGGCCGTTTGGAGGAGAGAAAATGTGCACGCATGTGAGGAGGAGTCGAGTCGGAGCTGTGCATTTGCCGACGAGTTCGAGACTCGGGAACGATAGAGAGTGAGAGGGTGAGAGAGCGAGAGAGCGAATGTCTGGTGGCGTCTCGTTTGGTGGTGTGAGGGTTGTTGGACTGTCCTGTCCGTTTGATTATCCTTTGATTACGATAACAACAGTGGTACTACGAAGTACCTAGAGCAATGACCCAAAGTGGCAACAGGACAGTGCTATTACTTGGCGGGGCAGCTGTACTGACTGCCTACTAAGATAGTAGTAAGTAGTACTACTAGGTACCTGTACGACTACTACTCCGTACTTCGTACTACTAAGAGTATCACCAAAGGAACATTCCAGCTGATGATGCCTGAATATGGGGCCGAGGCTATTCATTAAAACTTATATTAGCCACCAAATATTTGGAATTAGCATTTCCCCGAGAATCAATTGGCCTTGAATTCAGTTGGGCAACCGATATCTACTGCGTACTGGATGGCCAAATGTACCTGGTGGTTACAATCGCCAAGTCAGGTACCTGTGCCACCCTCGAGGCTTGTATCTCTAATCGCTTGGATCATCGCTCTCATAGTCAACAAAGCCTCAGGCTTTCTATTTCCTTCATCATCTCACTCTCGTCATCTGCACCAAACGTGCATGCCTCAAAGTCAATCAGAGTGGCAGTCTTATTGTCCTGTCCGATAACAAAGTTGTACCGATTGCAGTCCCGATGAAGAATGCCCAGTTTATGAAGCCGACCCAGAACCGCACGACAGATCTCCATGTCCTCAATGCCAGCATGACGGCCTTTGACCTTCTCCAACAGAAGCCCAATGACTCGGCCTTCCTCGTGGATATGGCCCAAAAAGCGAGGGCCAATACCGGCCCCCTGGAGCAGTTGGTATGCCTTGGTTTCCTTCTCGATGTAAGGAATCTCCCATTCAAAACGGGCTATTTTGGCAATCATTGACTGCCTGTGTGGCGAGTTGTTATCGCGTTTCCAAATGCATTCTTGGGCGAGCAATCCCAGCTGTTCCACCCTCTCGAGCTCGAGGAAGTTGATCTTTTCGGTGTGCCAGATGTTCTTAACACCAGCGAGCTCAAGCTGGGAGAACTCTGATTTCAGGTCCCCGGTTGCGTCGTCGCGTGATATGTGCACGACATTCCAAGTATCACGATCATAGGCAATTGGTGGGAGAATCGTGGTAAAGTCAAGTGGCATATCATCCAACGCATCGCGGCTGAGAGTATTTGCGTGGACAACAAGATATTTGACTTGAGTCCCAGCCAGAACCCGATAATAGCAATCTTCTCTGCCGGAGATGGACGCTTCCAGAGAGATGATTCGGGGAGGATCTGATGTCGCCATTTTGAATCTGTGATGCTGATGTTGAACAGAAAAACAGTCAGCTTAAAAGCGATTCTTGTTGGGTGTTTACCACAGCCACAAACCCGCTCCGGCGCCTAGTTGCATTCTCTGCCTTTCTCGCTTTGTTCTCTCCCTTCATGATCCTCTGGAACCTCCACAGCACGATGGGATCCAATTGTGAGAACCAGTAGGACGCAATTCTTCGCGTTGTCGCCTATCACCGGCTAGATTTCGATCTTGCCTTGGTCCGAACCCATCCACACGATCTTGATCTGGTTCAGGTTTCTCTCCGCGAACCCTTCACCAGCTCATCAGTCCATGGACTCGGTGATCTCGACTGTCTTCCTGCTGAGTTGATTTCGATAATCATTCTTAGTTTGGATATTTCCTCCTGCTTTCAATTCCGTCAGGTCAATAGCCACGCTCCACGGGCTGCATCTCAGATACGTCAATACCAGGCCATTGCTAAACATGGGCTGGAAGGCCTTCGTGGTCGCTGAGCACGACGCAATCAATACCCTCCAGTCTCTGGGCCTTTGGCGCGGCGGCTCGACTCGGCTGCGAGTGCCTATCTACTCTGAAGAGCTTTCACGATCCATGGCCTCGGTGGCTTTTCCATACTGTGATTTAGACGCAATCGACCAAGTTCAAACCGGCATCTGCTGTAAAGGCTGCCAAATCAGGGCGTCATGAATCATCTGGGCTTGGATGGACTCCCAAGATGAAAGTTTGCCACAGGTGATGATGCGAAGCCTCCCAACCTGCTTTTGAGTCAGTAGTCTGCTTGGGAGTTTAGTAGTACTGTCATCCCACCTCGTGCACTGCTTGTATGTACCATCAAGCTGATGTCTATCAACAGGAGACAGACAGAGATGGCAATTGATGAGATTTGCGTGGGCACCAGGTTAGACATGTTCCATCGATTGATATCATTTTGTATGTCTTTCCAGCCGTGCAATGGAAGTGATAGACCCGTTTAGTGTACAGTCTTTTCGACCCAATATCATGCCCCTTTGTATTATAGAAAACAAAATCCCTGCTGCCGTTCCCCCAATCTCTCTCAATTCTTCATGCCAAATACACTGACAACACCCTCGCCATTAACCACTACCAGCTTCTTCCCCGACTCACCCCATCGCACAGCAATAGCCGGGTTCGAATTCCGGAACGGCTCGCTCCACTGCTTGCTTGACTTGGCATACTGCTGAACAGTGATGCCAGTCGCACCAACAGTTGCCAGGAACTGGCCAGTATAATCCCAAGACAGGGACTGCACAGAGCCACCAGTCTCAAGAACCTTGGAAACCGCAGCGTCGCCTTCTTTTCGCAGGTCAAAGATGGTAACTGATGTCTGTCCCTTGGCCGTTGCGGCGAGCATAAAGCCGTTCTCGGAGAATGTGAGTGCTTGAACCGGAGCGCCAAGCTTAAAGACGGCTGCTTGCTCAAGCGTCTTGGTCATGTAAAGTTTGACATCACCCGCAATAGTACCGGCGGCAAAAAGATGACCATCAGGGTGGAATGCGCATGCCGTGAGAGCTAGTATAGACTTAGTAAAGACTCATAAAACCGCCAATAACATCATGGGATCCAACTTACAAGCATCGGCGTAGGCGCGGCTCACGCGCTTCATCGAGCTCAGATCGTAGAAGACAACGCTCTTGTCTGTACCCACAGAAGCTAGCAAGTCACCACAAGGGTGCAGGCTGAGGGCTGTAGCAGGACCTGCATGCTCTGATAATGAGGCAACCTCACTGCCCGCCTCGTAAACCTTGACGCTTCCTTGACTGGTGGCAAAGAAGACCTTCGATCCAGCCCAAAGAGTGTCGGTAACTGGCTCATTAACAGGCACTGTCCTCTCCAAGTTATCCGCCTCGACCGAGTAGATAGCTGCCTCGCCATTTAGACCACCCACCGCGGCATAGCTGCCTTCCAGGTCCAGGGAGGTGGCTTGCGGGACGGGCAGAGCATTCGTTGTCTGAGCTCCAAACTCTGAAATCTCCTCGGAGGAAACCCAGCCCTCGGGAACTGGGCGCTTCTTGCGGCCCTTTGATAGACTGGACAATACGTCAGTATCGGTGCATAAAGTGGATGGTTTTTGTGGCACCTACCTCTGGTGTGTCTCATCCACACGCGCCGCCAATTCCTCTGGTAGCGTCTCAACGCTGTCCACCACCATCTCCTCGCCGTTTGCAGCTCCATCTGTTACGGTAACCTTGCTCAACGAGTCTCTGGCCTCATCTCTCTCCCTCGTCAACCGCGCAATCACGCGCACCGCGGCATCATGCTGGTACAGAGCAGTCGCAAGCTCCTCCCGCGTCCGTGCCAATTGCTCTCTCAAGTTGTACGTCTCCAGCGCTAGATTATCCCACTCGCTCTGAAAGGTAGCAAGCAGGGCGGGTATCGAGGTCAGGGCAGGAGGGCGAGGGCGGACGATGCGTGCAGACTTGATGGGGAGTAGGTCGTCGGTGGTGAGGGCGTCGCCTGTGCTTGGGTCTGTACCATTTTCGTTGATGTATTGTTCGACGAGCCGCTTCTCATAGATCACTCCTTCAAACGTGTATTAGCGACGCCGTTATTTTGCTGCAGACGGCATGTTTGCCTACCAGATTTCTTGGACACGACAGGCTCTTGGGGAGATTCCCCAGAAACTGTATTCCAGTTAGCAAAGATGACGAAGAAAACGGACTCCCGCGAACAAATAGCACTACTAACTTCCACACAGCATTGCGACTAATCCGAAAGCTCCTCTGAGCTCTCAATGGCGTCAAGTCGTGTCGGTTGTGATTTCTGGTACAGGTAATATAGTAGTAGGTCGTAGCGCTTGTTGTTCGCGCGACCAGCATTAAAGGTTCCGACTGAGATTTTCCGGTCCACGATGCACGGGCCGCTCAGAGACGCGCCAAGTTGTCACGAGTTGATAACGATAAGAACTCCCGACACCTTATCGTTGCTCTTATCACATTACTCCACCAGAATGCGGGGAGCAGGGGATGAACTTGATGCCACTCTTCCTATCTTCCTATCTTCCTATCTTCCTCCTGTTCGTCTTGGATCGTCCTCCAAAGCCATTGTGGGCTAGAAATCGCTCTCTGAACCTTGTCAATCACTTATAGGTGTCGAATTCTCGGGATTGGTTCTATCGCTCTCTATATAATTTGCAGCATCATATCTTCAATCACCAGCCCCAGCGCTGTACGACCCTTCGCTTCAGACAACACGGCATCTTAGCGTATCGCTGCATATTATAGCATCTTTCAACGCTGGACATACTGCACCATGGCATTGCAAAGCCTTCCCCCCATCGCCGTTCTCCATTCTTATGCGGACCTGGCGCAGACAGAGGTCCTCGACTTGCTCTTTGAGCCCAGCCCCGCCATCCACACGACTCTACTCCCCGTCATACGCACCGCCGTCTACAGGTCCTATCCAGATCTGATTGACGCCTGTCAAATCAGACTCCTTTCCCTCGCCTCCAGATCGACCGAGATCGAACCGAACCCCACGCTGCTGTCTGTTCTCGGCAGCCACCCCAGACTGGGAGAGAAGAAGATCGAATCCGCTCAATCAGCTGCTGAGCAGGCCAACATTCAGGGTGAGCCCGAGGAATTGGCGGCTCTGAACCAAGAATATGAGGAAAAGTTCCCTGGACTACGATATGTGGTCTTCGTCAATGGACGTGGAAGACCCGAGATCATGGAGGACATGAAGGCGCGAATCAGCCGAAGCGACTACACAAAGGAAGTTGACGCTGCACTGCAGGTATGGCTGTGTTGGCCGAGTACACGCATTATGATTAGTGCTAATGACAGCTAGGCAATGTGCGATATTGCCAAGGATAGGGCATCCAAGCTGCCCGAGGAGATGAACAGCCCGAAGCTGCCCAAAGGCCGCTAATCAACGATCGACATACATGCACTGGTGGGATGGTTGGTTGACAACAATTCTCTTAGCTTGCACCACTTGAAGCACCGCCGCGGATCCAGTCAGAACGCCGATAGCCTCCCACTCAGCCAACAAATGCGTCCAGGCCGTTGACATGACCTCTGGCCTATGCGCCAGGGCATGCGAGTAATATTATACAGTAATTCCCAGCAATTCTTTTCCAACGTACAGCCGTTTCTAGCCACGGTCGAAGAAGTGAATATCTTGCGGACGGTTTGAGGCTTCATCCTATCCTCCAAGAAATGCCGTCTAGTTCATCCATGTACTCTTCGTATGTATGGTCCTCCGGGGACTGCGGATCGGACGGCGCCGATGACTTTGCGCCGAATAAAACGTCGAAATCACAATAGACATGTTCTGGCTCGTCGTCACCCAAGTGTTCCTCGTCCAAGTGGAGGAAGGCAAAGCCATCCTCCTCGTGGTCGTCATACATCCATGAGAGAGGCGGTCTCGGTTCTGGCGACGGCGAGTCGATGCGAGGTGAGGTGCGATCTTTAGTGGCGGCAACATCGGCAGAGGGGAGTGGCAGGGCTGCAGGTTTTGAGAGCCGACAAGCTGGAGCTTTGGCAGGCGTCTCGACTCCGGGAGTGCTTATAGGAGCACCGGTCGTCAATAATGGCGGCAGATGTTGCTTTGATTCTGGTGCTGGTGCTGGTTCCTGTGCTGGTTTCGTGGGCTGTGGCTGCCACGGTGCCTTGGCCGAGGTGTCCATACCATGACGTACCGGATTCACATCGCTATCCCTCGCGGAGCCCTGATGCTTCACGATGCCGAGCCTCCTCCGCAAGCAATTCATAACCGAGTACCTGAGATAGCAAGTGGTCTGCAAATGGGCGGCCCGCCTACTGATGTCGATGGTCGTAGCCATCTTGAGGAACCGCTTATCGCCGACCTGTTTGCCCTGGCGATTCAAGATGTGTGTAGCGGGCTGTGAATACGGCTGCGAGAGCCTGCTCGTAATCAGATGCGCTCTCAAGCGGCGCTTCTTGCGACATAGCGCCGCAGTGTTGGGGCCGTCGACATCGGACCCGAGGCGACAGCGCTTGGTTCCGCAGGAGATCCGTGAGGGCGCTGTTGCGAATTCAAAGCCCTTGTGTCTTGCATGGTTTGGCGCAGTGAATACGAATGTCATGGCATCATCATCGTGTGAGGTTGATGTTGGTGAAGTGACAAAGGCATACTTTCGCTGTGGTGGTGCTGGTTCGAGAAGATAGTCTGAGCTCTTGCGCTTGGGCAATGTGGGCCTGAACTTGGATGACGATGACGTTCTGGCTATGGAGTGCAATACCGGCATCCCACCACTGGCCACGTCCCGGTGGAGAGGGTCGTGACATCGTAGTGTCTGCACAGGATCGAGCAAAGAATGCATTGTCCGGGCCATGATCGCTCTCTCTATCTATGTAGGTATGGCGACAGATGGCCGCCGCGGCGTAAGCCAAGACGAGAGAGGGGGGGGAGTTGTGTGGTGGTGGTGGTGGTAGCGGTTAGTGGATGTTAGACAGAGACAGGTCCGAGTCCTAGGGAGGCGGCGGCACTGAGGATGGTAGTTTACTATGGCGACATGATGGTAGTTGAAAGTGTTGGAACAAATGTGGTATTTGTCAGAACAGATGGTGAGGGTGAGGGTGGTGAAGATGGTCTGTCTGGTCTAATAAAGCGGGGAATGAATAGATGGATAGGTGTTTGATGCAGAAAAGAGCTGTTGGGGAACTTGAACCGAGAGACAAACAAACCAAAGCTAAACCGGACATTGCATGCAATCAATCAATCAATCAATCAATCAATCAATCAATCAATCAATCAATCAATCAATCCATCCATCCATCCATCCATATTGTGCGTACGAGCACGGAGTACTTCGTACTAGTACCTACATAACTTCATAAGCCTCAAGCCTCATCAATGTCTCGATCCAGCTGTCCCGAAGGCGCGGATTCGCCCAGCGAACAAAGCAAAGGAGGCTGTGAGGGCGAATCGAAGCTGAGAGGGTGTGATGAGGTTGCGCGGGATTCCTCTTCTTGTACTAGTAATACTAATACTAGTAGTACTAGTATACTACGAGTAGTAGTAGTATTGTTCTCAAGAAAGCTGAGGGATGGTCTGGGGAAGCAAATGGCTGTACTCCTCCGTAGGGGCGATCGACACGGATTATCCGATAAGACAAGATTATGCGGGAAGTGGCTGAAGCCTCAAGGCTATGGCTTGCATGAAAGTGCGTCATGGTTTTTTTTTTTTCTTTATGCAGCATCGGATCAAACGAGACAGATTGAAAGAAAGCATCCCGATTTTGTGATATTTCTCTACTTTGTGATAACGCTCCGTACAAAGTACAGGAGGTGTTGAACGAGGCGCGGGGCGACAACTGAGCCAAGATGAGAGAAATACGAGGCGCCAGGCACAGCAAATGCGCTACGTCAATTAATTGGCGAGATGAGAGACATGGCCATCACAAACGAGGCGTTGAATCTCTCTCTGTCTCATTCGGACAAACTCCGAGACAGAGAAAAAAAAACAGCTGAGAATTCGCAGGTCGGTTGGTTGGTTGATTGATTGATTGATATCCGGGGGCCTCTTCCGTGGCGCCTATCGCATGCAGCCGGTTCCAAACAGGGCGTGGTATTTCATTTATTTCCCTGCAAACCAAACTCGCATGATGCAGAGAGAGGGCGCAAACATCTGACGTCCGTTCCGTTCCGGTTGGCTGTTCCCGCACCCGCGTGATCCCAAAGACCAGACCCTTGTCCAAAGGGTGCCATTCAGTTGGGTGCGATGACAGCTTCAGCGTCATGAGCTGTCATATATCATTGTGCATTTCCCCCTCATGGAGGAGACGGATGTCTCTTTGGGGAATGTGGTTTTTTTAGTTTCCCATAATAATACGGAGGAGTACTACTATGTAGTAGTAGTAGTAGTAGTAGTAGTAGTAGTAGTAGTAGTAGTAGTAGTAGTAGTAGTGATGGATTCATCATCAACAAAGAGATAATCCTCGAGCCGAGGCTCGCTGCCCAAGCCCTCACTGGCTCAATGTTCCAGAATCACAGCAGCAGCGGCTGAGACTCCCCAAGACATTCCGCTATCCCCGGCTGTCTTGCCCAGGGTTAAGACGTCGTCTGGCCTGGCTGCGCTCTCACGCTGAAAATCTCGTTCCGCCATCCCCCCCTCTCATACTCGTAGATCTTCTGCCCTGCGTCCTGCGCCTCCCTCTCCCACACCTGCACCAGACTCCCCGGCGTGTATATCCCGCGGAAGATGCCCGGCCGCACGCCGACTCGCGTCTCGACGTCCGGACCCGATGTGGGGACGAGCCGCGCCGCGACGGCCTTGACGAACTTCCAAAAGTCGTCCGGCCCGGCGATGCGCGTGGCGCGCAGGCGTTCGCGCGCGAAGACGAGTTCGAGGTTGAGCGTGCGGAGGCCGTCTTCAATGGCGCGTGCGATGCTGTGCTCGAGCGTTTTGCGCACGATGGGCCGGATGAAGGGCTTGAAGAACCAGGCGAGCCACGAGAGCTTGGATTTGCGGATCTTGTAGTCGAAGTGGTGGATGCGGACGTGGACGTGGCGCAGAGTGATGATTTCTTCGAGGCGATCGCGGCCGATTTCCACGTCGAGCGTGATGTCGATGCCGCGCTCGTCGAGGTGGAAGCTGGCGATGCCCTGGTCCATCATGCGCAGCAGACCCGAGCGCACGCGCACCCAGTATCCCAAGTCCTCTGCCGCAAGGGACAGGCCGAAGAGGTTGACGGTGAGCAGCGACGTCATGGAAGACGTCGTGCGGAAGCGGGCCTTGCGGACGTCGAGGTCGTTCCATGTCGAGAGCTGCAGCCTGTACGGGAGGAATGACGTGTTGTTGACTGTCCGGCCAGGCTCGAGGACGAGGTTCTCGATCAGCAGATCGATTTCCGGGCTGGACACTTCCAATCGCGGAATGGGCAAATACTGAAGTGTTTGGATTAAAACCGGCAGAAAAACATTGGCCGCGTCCGTAACCAGGTCTTTGTTGGTGTACTGGCCCTTGGGCGAGAGCAGATGCGCAATGCGATCCGAGGTGCGAACAAGTTTCTCTATCTCGGCATCCTTTGCCATAGAACGCAACGCCGCTTCCAGACTGTCCAGAAGCTCGTCAACTTTGTCGCCAATGGACGACTTGGAGGTCAGTTCCTTGGCCTTCTCGCGGACTTCTTGGAATCGGTCCTCGGCATTGTCGAAGAAATCGGGGTCCATGAGCATATCCTGCACGAGGCTGGACAGCTGGTCCACCAGCTGCTCGAAGCTAGGGTCCGCTTTGCCGGCGTCCACGACATCAAAGAACAATTGCTCGACTTTGTCCCACGCATCTCGGTCGCCGAGTGATGTGACGAACATCCAGAAGTTGCGAAGAGCCCGATCTGCTTCCGGGTTGGCATCCACGTCTTCTTCCACTGCCTGGATCGTGTCAGACGCTGCGCGGGAGTATACAAGGAGATATCGCCTCAGAAGAGTCGACAGCGTGGACACCGAGTCCGAGTAGTTTGGTCGCTGTCGCAGCTTGAGCACCGCTTGCTTCAGACGCTTGGTCAGCGCGGCTTGCTCGTCCTCCTGAACATGCTCCTTGACGCTCTGGACCGCTCCCTCTGCAACGTCATCCGCAGCGCTGGAGACGGCTTGGCCGACTTGAGCAACCTCTTGCTCTAGTTCTTCCGTCGACGGGGCATGTTCCCCATCTCCGTTTCCGTGCGTGATGGCTTGCTGCTCCTCTTGGGAGGGCTCAACCTGCTTTCCTGCGCGACGAGCTACCTCCGACAGGGTGAATGCCGTGTCCCGAAAGACCTCACGCGAAATAGTAGACAGATCCTTCAGGAAGATGCGGAAATCCGAGTTGGTAAGTAAAAGCGAGCCCACCGTCTTCAAACTCGTCACCGTAGCGGCCATGTCAGCCCTTGCTTTGGCAGCCGAAGCTCTCTCGCGGAGCTCAGATGTGTCGACTTGTAGGCGCGCCTTGGCCAAGTACCAGATGAAGTCTTGGATCTGATCCTCTGCGTTCTTTGCCTGCAACACGTCGATGAACTCTTTGAGCCATAGACGGGTTGTCCTGACCAAGGCTCGGCCCGAGGAGCTGAGGCCAGGGGTTTCAGGGTTCAAGACATCGGCAGAGAGGAGAGTGCGTAGCTGCGTGATGACCTGCTCGTTGGAGGGCATGTAGCCATTGGACATGGCCCGTAGCATTTGATACGTGTGAAGTTTCTCATGGAGGCGAGTCTGCCTTGCTGTTTCTTCGTCGTACTGTGGGAGGAGAGGTTCATGTTCGCCATCTTCATCATCATGGCGGCGCGATCTGCGGAATCCGAAGCAGGACAGCATTTTCACAGTAACAAATCGATTCACTATTTTTCTTTTCCCAGTAGATGAAAAAGTTATTTTTATTGATTGAATGTGAAAGTTTGTGTTGATTTCTAGGATTCTTCCTCTACGATTGTTGTTTTGTATGTGGAATTGCTCTACAAAGTCATGACGACGAGTTGACGTCTGCTAAGCACTTTCAGCGTTTTCGGGCGTCATACTCCGTACAGAGGGTCATACAGAGGGTTGTCCGCCCACACTTGGGATTTATTAATACCTGATAACTGACATACGGAGTACAAAGTACAAAGTATTAGACATTCGCCTATCGCAACCATTATCTTATACAGAGTACAGATCATCAGTCTGCAAAATGTATTTACCCATACATACATGAAATTCTCGTGTCGAGCAGCCTGTCAGCGACTCCGTCAGCATTATCGCCTGAAGCCGCGGTTTGCTGGCCTCATAATATCCAATCAGTGGGTGTTTACCCATTTGCGGGCGCTTGAGGCGCTATAATCCATAGCGCGTGCGCCACTGCAATCCTTAAATCTTGGTCATAAGCTGCTGGGCTGCTTACCCTAGACATGTCCATTCAAAAGTCGGAATTCGGAACATTTATTGTTTATTCCATTATCGTTATATCATTGAAGGAGGCAATATTTAGTCCTAGATGGGAAGTTTGAGAGATTTTGCAGCTTATTTCTCAATTACTCGTATTCTCTTTCGCTGTCATTTAATCTCAAGCAAGGCATGGTGTTGTTAGGAGAATGTGGATTGTCAGCTTATAATACCCACTTGTTCTCAGTGGACAAAATCAGGGTTATTATTCGAAGACCAAGTCGAAAGGATTGACACGCAATTAATACTACCTGCTAAGTGCTGATGAGAGACCGCCAAAATAAAATCCTGCTTCATGGACACGATCAATAAGAGAGGGCGTCACAGGTGGACTGGGGGTGCTTATAGAGAGATAGCTTGGTTTTACTGTCTCCGTACGAACAGGTTACATTACTATGTATATATATTTATACTTACTCCGTACACGTATAGGCACATACACACCTACGCGTATACCTACGCGTAACACGACTATTTGTATGCTTATCACAAACGTCTCTCAGAGTCTCATTTTATAGATACAGTGGTCTTGCAAACAGCTTGTTCTTATAGACAAAAGCTATAGTATATCAAACATTAGAGCCATCACCTATTATTTGGCGATTTGACAGGGTAAAAAAAGGTTAATTAGGTCCCGTATCATCCCAATAACTCCAGTGAAGACATTGTGGCGTTCTAAACTAACTGGATGTGTAGCTATTGGGATTTTAGTCTCTTGGAAATGGGATTTAGCGGGTTTTCAGTGGTGCGCTAATGGAAGACTCCTTAATATGCCGAGGTTCATTTTCTACTCCATACTCCGTCTTAAACACGATATAATGATATAATATTCCCGGCTTACGGCCTGTAGTGGAAATCCGAAACCCAGAGACCTCCAGCTAGACAATCTGACCCGTTTGATGAAGACTACTCCGTATTATTTCATTATTCCATTGTTCTATGTACTGAAGCAGAACACGTGCAGGCGAGAGAATGGCCTCATCGTCATCTCCCCCCAAAACGTTCCCACGCAATGGCTTCCGCGAGACTATGGAACTTTCGCGGCTCCCTGACGGCAATGACAGTACGACTAAACGATTCATGAGCCGCCAACCAGCTTGGAGACCTGGTGCCGAGCTGCCTGACGGAGGGGCGTCTGTGGGCGTCAAAGTAAATGCCTATGGAGGCCATGTGTATATCCAAGCACCGCTCACGGCAGCCAGGGTTGCGGAGGAAGAAGATGAAAGCAATGGAGCGAAAGGAAAGTTTGGCATTCATGTGAGTCGACGCCTTCAGAGCACATACCGGACCTGACACTGACAGCTGCTACGCAGTCCATACACGGCGTCTTTACAAATCCTGGACTCGTGGATCGGCCATTCATTTACGAGGTGTCAAACATCACTTCAACCCGTGGATTCTCAACGCGCCAGGTCAATGTCCGTCAGCCGACTCAGCCGTCAGTCAACCCGTCCGGGCCTTTTCCAGACTCAGATTCGAAGCTCTCACTGGGCGCCATTTGCTTCACCTGTGTCACGACATTCAAGCGGCCGATGCTTTCGCCAGCAGATGCCCAACTCGCATCAGCCCAAGAACGCTACGCAAGCATCCTCTCCCTGAAAGCAACACACGAGTGGGGGCCGACTCCGCAGATAGACATGGACAACGTCAAGGATGCGTTCCCGAATGCCGGTTATGGTGGCTTCCCGATTCTAGACATGAACAAAGTCGACATGACGGCTTTTAACGCTGGCAAACCCGTGCCTGAGCGGCGGGAGCTGATCCTCTACCGCCTGCACAAGCCTCTGTCCACGGATGACCCAAACGAGCATATCCTGTGCCATGCCTTTGAGGCGGATCGGAATGGGCTTCTCATGTTGGGCAATCACCTTGGCTGGGGGTACAACTTGGGCGCAGTGGCCAGTCTGAGCTACTCGTTCTACGTGCATGTGAATGCGGATGAGGCGGTTATGCATGGCGACGGGTGGTGGATTCAGGAAGTGTGCTGGCCGAGAATCTGCGCTGGAAGGGGGATGATGGAGAGTAGGATATGGAGTCCGGAGGGGAAGCATATTGCTACTGGATATCAGGATGGGATTACGTTGCCAAGGAGGAAGAAGGGGGACAACAAGTTGTGAAGGAGGTGTCGTTGGATGATCTGTTTTCTATACATGTATTACTAGATATAGCGCCGAATTGTGGTTAGAGACCGAACAGCACAGAACACAGGGCATACATTACGACAGGAGACTCTCTGCCGTGGATATCAAACGGTAGCGGAATAGGGGCCTCCAAGAATGAAGAGTTGAGCAAACCTCGGAGTTGCCCTGCATCATCCGATGTGACAACAACCTGCACCAAGGATGCTGATTTCCCAAACCCACTGTACTGTTACTCTTCACCAGCTGACCGCCGGTTACTGCACGCCTGATTCATCGCATCTTTTGTTGCCTGGCCGTCTGAAGTCAGTTGCCTGGCAACCTCTCGCACTCACACAACTTTGCCAGCTGCCAGCACGTCAACCTAGCGCGCGCGTGGCCAGTTTCCCGGGCAATCAGTCACCTGCGTGCACGTAAACAGTGACTGATATAAATTTCTTTAGTCAATGTTGTTTTGATCCCATCTCCTTCACACGCGTCGTGCACAACCACCATTTTGAGGTTCCGCACAACGCATCACCACACACCCGCTCGATAACTTCGATAACTGTCAAGTTGCCTCTTCCATCTTCAAGAGAGAAGAAGAATATCATCATCGTCGTTGTAAGTTTGGTTGATGTCGTTCCTTGATGCTGCAGAACAGACTAACGGCGCGGCGAACATCAGGTCCGAGACCTTCGACAACTGTCGAGTCATCTCTTTCATCGTCAAGAGAGAAGAGGATCATCGTTGTTGTGAGTTGAGTTGATGCCATTCGTTTTTTACTGAAAAGCAGGCTAACGACGTGGTGAACGCGTTGACCATCAGGTCCGAGACCTTCGACAACTGTCGAGTCATCTCTTTCATCGTCAAGAGAGAAGAGGATCATCGTTGTTGTGAGTTGAGTTGATGCCATTCGTTTTTTACTGAAAAGCAGGCTAACGACGTGGTGAACGCGTTGACCATCAGGCCCGACACCTTCGATAACTGTCAAGTTGTCTCGTCCATCTTCATAAGAAGAGGAGACCATCGTCAAGTTGTCAGTTGGGTTGGCGATGTTCGTTATTGTTGAAAGAGAGGCTAACGTGAACGCGTCGAATGTCAGGCCCAGCACCTTTGACAACCATCAAGTTGTCATTTCATCTTCGAAGAGAAGAAGGCCATCGTCAAAGTTGTGAGTCGAGTTGATGACGTCCTTTGTTACCGAAATACAGACTAACAGCGTGGTGACCATGTTCAACATCAGGCCCGACACCTCAGATAACTGTCCAATTGTCTCGTCCATCGTCAAAAGAACAGGAGACCATTCTTAAGTTGTCAGTTGGGTTGATGGCATCATTTGTTGCTGAAAGAGAGACTAACATGAGCGTGTTGAACTCAGATCCGGCACCTTCGACTGAATACATTCCCACCTGGGCTTCAACCCTGGCAACGTTCTATCAACCTTCCAACAGACTCTTCTGCGTATGCCCGCCATGGACGGCAACCAGAACCCTGCTGCTCCCGCTTCGCGGCGGCCCGTGTCCATCGACGGTATTTCGCAGGCAGAGCTGAAGGAGATGATGGCGACGCCATTCGACAAGGTGTACAAGGTCAGTGCCGATGGCAGGACTTTCCTTGAGCCGGAGCTGCTTCGCGGAACTCCCGTGGACCGAATCCAAGAGGGTTCAACTTACTAGAAGACGAGTTGGCACTCTATGGATAAGCTGCTCTCCTCGCGAAGGGAGAGGTTGACTCGCAAGGCTTTGATCCGACTGAAGCTCCGCTGGGATCGTGAAAACTCGGCTCTTCGGAAGCAGTATAAGAAAATTTCTTTAAGCTGCGCTGCTGATGCCAAGACCATCGAGGTCTTTGGTAAGAATCAAGGTTTCCACCCCAATCAATTGCTGCGCAAAGTCCACTTGCCAGAGACGGGCCTCTGCACAACGCTACTTCTTTACTCAATGGCGAATCGTATTGCCGATTTCAAGAATCTGTATGAACTCGGCCATTTGGCAATGGATCCATACAACTTCTACCGTTGGGTGATCATAAAGAAGGCCAGCGATCGGGCCGGCAAGGGCAACAGCCCGAAACGCTTTATCCGCACAATCATCTACCAGATCATCGATCCCGACAACACGCTCTATGGGGATCGGATGGCCAGGCAGTTGGCCATCATGTCGGCAGAATTTCGCAACCGGGGTGGACGGTATGGTGTCAAGAGGAGCAGGAACAAGGACACCCAGAATCCCTTCTTTCGGAAAGTGTATAGACTGGGTGAAACGAGACCTCAGTTGCCTTCCAATCCTATTGCTCCCACCATGATTCCTCCCCCGACCACGCGCCCGTCTCCGATCCGGCAACGCAGGAGAAGGCTTTATGAAAGGGCACGATCTTTGTCCGCTGTCACGGAAAGACAACGTCGACGGATCCGCCTTCAAGAAGAGACGCCCCGTGTTTGGTTTGGGATAAACCATCACAGGATGACCCGTCTGCGAGAGAACGCCAACCTTCCGTCCCCTATTCAAGAAACGACAAGTCCCGACCAACCCGCTCAATTGGATCAACGGATGGATGACCAGTCGGATGACCAGTCTGACGGACAGCGTTCAATCTGGAGCGGACGCAGCCGGGACAGGATTGACAGGGGCATCGCACAGGCTCAACCCACTCGTCTTGGACCACGACGATACTATAAGCCCACCACTCTGCGCCCTTTGCTGGGGGCGAGAAGACCCGTCCAGTCTCGTCGAGTGAACCAACCGCGCCCATTCCGTCGTGGAACCAGTCAGCGCATGACTGACACTCGTACCGCGGAGGCCATAACTTCACGCCCTGCACCTTCTGAGCCGGAGGCTCCCCAACGAACCCCGATTTGGATGGGAATCAACCACTACAGGGCGGCCCGCGCCGCCGCCGCTGCTGCTGAAGCCGCACGCCAAGCGGCAATGAATGAACAGCGCACCCACCGAGCTCGACTCTGAGGCGACTCTGAGGCTGCGAAACTATTTGCTTCCCTCTCCACTCTTTTTGTTTCTTATGTCGATATTTCACTGCTCGTTTTGGAAGTTTCGAATGTCATCAGCCCACAGCCCACGGATGAGGCTGTGAAGGGGCTGGAAGTTTCGAATCTCATCAGCCTCTGGATCAGGCTGAGAAGAATCAGCCCATGGATAGGGCTGTGAAGGGATTGGAAGTCCCGAATGTCGTCAGCCCACGGATAAGGCTGTGCTTGCTTGAAATTTTCGGATGTCATCAGCCCAAGGATAGGGCTGTCCAGGAATTGCTGAGATTTGTGTGAGAGATCTGTTTTGTTCTGCCTTTTTATCATCCCCCCCTTCCCCCCTATTTTTTTCAACAATTTGCTGGAGTTGGAGGCTCGCGTGGTTTGTTTGTATGTAGGACTAGACAAATGGAAAACTGTATAAAATGTACGCCAACTTGTCCGCCATGTGTCGTGATGCTGAGCTAGTTGGCTGGTTTGAATGCCTGTGGAGGCGTGGTATACCGTAATGGAATGAAGCGGAACTAAGAAAGCACCGCAGCCATTTCGGTGATATCGACCATATGTGGATGATTCATTGAATTGAATTGACTCACCCTTGGCTTTGTCATATTCTAGGGATCTCCGTCTTGGCTAGAAACAAAGATGGAGGCATGAGTTCAGTCGGCATCTCGAAGCTTAGTCACGTGCGGATAATGACCGCTCTCTGATTGGCCAATTCCCACCCGAAACTGGATCTGGCCATCCAACCCGAACCGGGCCTCAAATCAGACCATCCACGCAAATCCCTCGACGACTCAATATCGCCAACTTTGCTCTCAAGAGGCCGAACCGCAACGCAAAGCAACGACAATCATGTTCCTGCAACGCTCCGCTATCGCTGCGGCCCGCCGCGCCGCCGTCGCTCCGGTCGTCGCCCGCAGCTTCAGCACCTCATTCGTCCGACGTACGCATTTTGCAGCTCCCGAGATGGGGGCAATTATTGGTTCTGGTTGTGGCTCTGGTTCCGGTTTGGCTGACGAGATGAACTACAACGTACAGGCTCTGCCGCTACCCCCGAGAAGCCCGCTGCCCCGGCCGCTGAGAAGAAGGTTGCCTCTTACAAGACTCTGTCGGGTACGTTTTGCGCCGGTTCGGAAATCACATCGCCATCACATCATAGCACATCACATCACCATGTCTCCTAACCTCGGCCGAGTCGCCACGATGGAATGCAACGGTAGCTGACATGGACCTATTGTTATCATACAGAGGTGAAGGTTGAGGACGATCTCTTCGGCCCTGGTGCCAAGCCCGGCTCCGTCCCTACCGATCTCGAGCAAGCCACTGGTCTGGAGCGTCTGGAGATTCTCGGAAAGATGGAGGGCGTCGACATCTTCGACATGCGACCCCTCGATGCGAGCCGCAAGGGAACGATGGAGAGCCCCATCCTGGTTCGCTCGGCTGGCGATGAGCAGTTGGCTGGTTGCACTGGCTACCCCGCCGACTCGCACATTGTCCACTGGCTCGGCGTGAGTAACCCGGATCTGATACTCATTCGAGGATAGCCAAAAAAAGACGGAAAGAAAAACTAACATCAATCAATATTCAGCTGTCCAAGGAGCGCCCCATTGAGCGATGCCCCGAGTGCGGCAGCGTCTACAAGATGGAGTACGTCGGCCCTCAGGACGATCACCACCACGACCACCACCACCCCGAGTTTGAGGAGCCCAAGACCTTCGCCGACTACATCAAGCCCGAGTACCGATACCGATAAATGTGCCATGGCAGAAATGGTAGGATTGAGGTACTTGTTGTTGTTGTATTAGGCAGGACAGGCTTGAGATATCATAGACGGAAAGGAGCGAAAAAAAAACAGGCCGACAGGAGGGGAGTGCGGCTGTGTAGATTACGGAGACTTCGTTCCCTATGTTGTTTTGAAAGCTTTGAGAGCGTCTGGTGCCTACGTGTCTAGCGTTGTGTCTTGATTCTTTCGCCTCCGTGAGAAGCGCAAGAGCTCTTCTGTATGTACAGTGTTCCAGGGCTACATTCTCACAACGAATGATGATCTTCGAGGAAACGTGTTTTGACCACCAAACATTGTCCCATTGCATGATGCCCTAATAATGCTGGGCTCGGAGGTTACGGCACGAGACCCGATTTATGGCCGTCGCGGCACAGAAATGGTGCCTGAGTCTCTTGCGTTGATCGAAAGCTTCCCTGGCGGCATATGAAAACCTAATGGAGAGTTCTGGTTGTAACATAATGACAAGCCAGAGGAAGCCAACATCATAGGGCGGATCAGCCCACAGCTGTAATTTGTTACCAATGGCATACCTGACGTCTACTCCTCGTCAAAGCTAAGTTTGATCTTCTTGGCTTTCTTCTTAACCTTTTTGCTTACTGATGGCTCGGCTTCCTTGTCGTCTTTCCTCGCTGAATCGGGTTTGTCGTCCTTGTCTGGTGTTTCATTCGCAGCGTCCCCAATCACCTTGCCAACCTTGCGCTTCCGTCCGCCGATTGCAGACTTTGTTTCCGCTTCACTCTTGTCTAATTTGCTGTTGTCGCCGGTCTTCTCATCCTTGGCAGCATCTTCGACCTTTTTGGCAGCGGATTCCTTCACGGTACCGTCCTTGTCGACTTCTAGATCAATGGTGTTTCCATTCTCATCCACTACCAGCGGAATATCCTCTGCTTCTTCACTCCCGGATCGTTTCTTCCCGGGGCGGCGATGCGCTGCCAGGAGAGGATCAGGTCCCGTGGCACCAGATGCTTGCGCGCGGAGAGCGGCGAGGAAAGGCGGGAGAGAGGTGTCGTAGGAGAGGTTCTTTGATGTGATTTTCTGGGACATGGCGCGCTGGTCTGGTTGCTCGAGGGGCTCGGGAAGAGGAGAGATGCTGCTGCTGCTATAAGAAAGCCTCCATTCGTGAAGAGGAAATTGTACTCGTAGTTATCAAAGAACTGATAGGACGTCCAAGGTGAGGACATGTGCGGCAAGTTACCGCCAACCTGATGCCTGGAACAGTGCCGAGTACGAAGTACAGAGTACATGAGGTTCCAAACAGCTCGGCTCTTCAACAGCCAATCAGGTATTAAAATGGTTTCGTGGTCTAGTTGGTCATGACATTTCGTTAACAACATCTGTTGACGCCACCGAAAAGGTCCCCGGTTCGAGCCCGGGCGAAATCATCTTTTTGCTTGATTTCTGCATGCCAATTGAATTGCATTGCAGATTGCATCTTTTTGCCCTATTGTGTAATAAATGCAACAACGTACTTGGACTCTGCGGAGTACTCTATGATTGTACGAAGTACTTCGTACTTGTACTGGTTTATTGAACCCCTTGCTTGTGTCTCGGAACATCCCTGTGCCACCTCTGATTGGCTGTCGGCATTCAGTGCGTGGTGGCAAAGGGGCTAATTGACAGAAGATACCTTCCCTCAAATATAGACTTGCATAGAGTCACAAGTACCTCACATCCCCAGCTGGACGTGCTGTGGCTTCAGCGGTCTCGACCCTGCAAAAAGCCTCCCGCCTAATTTAAACCACTAATATCATCAAACTAGGTACCTAGTAGCCTGTAGGCAAATGAACAACGAACAATTCCCCAATCATCAACAGCTCCAAGAAGAGGCCAGCAAAAAAAGAGACCTCCCTCCTTTAGGGACGGCCTTTTACGGAGTAGACGAGGAGCGGACTGCCTTCCGCTGAACGATCCGTATCCGATTGACGCTGTGCCATCACGAGCCTCTGCCTGAGCCTCTGCCTCCGCCTCCTTATCGTCGTTTCCGCCAGATCCTGACTGACGCCACTCCGTGCCGACTAGCAAGAGAAAGGCGCGTTGGACCGACTCGAGTTGGTTTTGCTGGGGGTACAGGATAATAATAATCTGCCCCTGTCGCTCTATCCAGTCTAGACCGATTTGTCAGTGTCCCAAGTTTAGCATACGAGGGAGGAGAAGGAGACGCCAGTTGTCGTTGATTCATTCAGGGAAAAAGGGCATCTTTTTTCGATTTGCCATACTATTATGCATTGTGCTTAGTACTCTCCGTACAGGCATCTATTTTAATATTTCCTCCCTTGCCCCTGATTCTCTAATACTACTACTACTACTACTACTACTACTACTGTCCAACATCTAGCCTTCCGCGCATCCCCACAAACGATACGAGGGACCGCGCCGATCAAGAGAACCTTATCTGTTCACAACCGCCTCTACGGTTTTGGTTTCTTGACCATCACCGCCTTTCCTGCCGCGCTGGCAGGTTCCATTGTTCGCCATGGATCTCTTCCGCCGAGCCTCGAGAATGGTGCCGTCGGCACGCTCGCAGGATCTTCCAACCTCGGACGAGAAGAGAGCAGGGCCATCAAAACAAAAGGGAGGACTCGCCGCAAGTCTCGCCTTGTTTCGAAGACCGTTGCGGTTACGTGGCAATTCCACCGTTTCTGTGCCCTTGGGAGTCGTCATCGTCTTCCCAGTGCTGGTCGTCGTCTTGATCTTCCTCTTGTTCGTCAGACACCCGAGTTCTCCGGGAAGGATACTGATGCCCGCTGGTTCGCCGCCGGCCATTCGGTACGTTGAGCAACCCGCCCTTTTGGTCAGTCCGTTACTCAGATTAGGCGCTGACAACTGTGGATAGGAAAATTAGCGAAAAGCACGACAAAGTATTCGTCACCGGCTGTCTCGAACCCGACACAAGTACTCCCAGGGCCAATGCCGCCTTTGTCGTCCTCGCCCGGAACAAGGAGATTGATGGAGTTATCCAATCTATCAAGTCTGTCGAGCGCCACTTCAACCGATGGTACCACTACCCATATGTCTTCCTCAACGACGGCGATTTCGATGAAACTTTCAAAGAGACGGTTCGAAATTATACATCGGCACCGGTCGAGTTTGGCAAGGTTGAGCCTGGCACCTGGGGCTTCCCCGACTGGATTGACACCAAGGTCGCCAAGGAGGGCATTGCCAAGCAGGGCGATGCCGCGGTCATGTACGGTGGCCTGGAAAGTTACCACTTCATGTGCCGTTTCTACTCCGGGTGAGTGATGCTCTTTTGTCGAAGGAGATGTCGGGACTGACTGACTGACTTGGGTGGTTCAGCTTCTTTTTCAACCACCCCCTGTTGCTCAAGTACGAGTGGTACTGGCGAGTCGAGCCCGAGATCAGCTACTTCTGCGATATCACATAGTACGTTTTTGCATGAAGTCCGGCCTTCTTGCCCTTGCTAACTCTTTCATAGTGACCCTTTCCTCAAGATGATCGAGCACAACAAGACTTACGGTTTCACGATTGCTGTCAAAGAGCTTCGCGAGACGGTCCCCAATCTTTTCCGCTACGCCTCAGCATACAAGCGCACGAAGAATCTGACGTCGCAAGGCCTCTGGGAGATGTTTGTCGAGCCGCAGGAACCCGCCAAAGAACAGCACCAGGACCCCAATCCCCCACTGCCGGAGGAAATCCTGCAGAGCGATCCTAACCGCAACAATCTGTCACCGATCGACCCCGAGGCCATGGAGGGCGAGAAGTACAACATGTGCCATTTTTGGTCCAACTTTGAGATTGCGCGACTCAGCTGGTTCCGCAGCAAAGAGTATAGCGACTTCTTCCAGATGATGGATCGCAGCGGTGGTTTCTGGATGGAACGAGTAAGTCCTAATTAGGTTCAACGAAAATGAAGGGGGTATACTAACGTATCAATCCTTAGTGGGGAGATGCGCCCATCCACTCTCTCGCCGCTGGCGCGCTCTTGTCTGTCAAGGATATTCACTACTTCCGAGACTTTGGCTACAGGCATACCACGATTCAACATTGTCCCGCGAATGCCCCTGCCCGACAACTGCCCCGCCCTCCGTATCTCGAGATGACCACGCCGGACGAGCGCAAGCGTGTTGAAGAGGACCAGTACTGGGAGAGCTGGGATGATCCCAAGGAGAATGGTGTGGGATGCCGCTGCCGATGCGATACGGATATTGTCGATGTTGAAGGCAAGGAAGGTTCATGCCTCCCTGAATGGGTGGATGTTGCCGGCGGCTGGGCCTCACCCTAAAGACACTCGATTCTCGAATGAATTCCAGACAAAGGAGACCCATGTTCCCTCCCCTATATAAGGAACATCTTTAATGAACGGCATGAATACACCTCAAGCGAAGAACCGAGCAGGAGCGCAGATCCAGACACATACACGACGACTACCTTGATATTGTGGGAATTCAAAGAGGCAAACAAACCATCGGGATTTCTGTCTGTTGTAAAAAGAGCCACGGGACGGCAAAAACAGGGGGGGCAGAGGCGTTTTTTTCTTTGCTTTTGTATGCTGCGGAAATGGAGGCGGCTCTTGAGTCTTTGTGGTTTTACTTTTGCTCGGGCCTTGGAACAGACGTTGACTCTAGGATAAGGGATGGGAATTCCGCAAGATATGTTATACGCATTAGGGATACAGGCTTATATATGAATGGATAGACGGACGGGCGGACATGAGAGAGGGAAGGGGTTCTGTCGTCGTCGTCTTTATCGTGGTTGTTGTCTTTTTATTGATAGAAAAAGAGGGGAACTGCATATAACTTTGTTTTTTTGCTCGGAGAGGAGAAAGCGACTATGGGAGTGTTATTCTGTGGTTTATAGTGACAGACATGGGATAAGGTGTACGTTTTTGTACATAGGTAGTTTGGAGTAATGAAGAGTGACTGGTTGCTGTGTCTCTCTTCTTCTATTGGCATTTTGGGACGGTAATATCGCCACATTAACCTGAACCTGATGCTTGCTTGCTTCGGTGTTGTAGGGCACATTTCCCATGAAGTTCATTCGTGGAAGCGTAAAACAAGTTCCAGTAACCCTCGAAGCTCGCAATGCAGTATTGCAATCCTCGTCATCTTCTTCGTCCAGGATCCCAGATACCAATGCTAGAGGAAGTCTCCACAACAACATGCAACAAGAAAACCGGATCAGACCTCCTTGATGAGTCTAGCAAAGGGTATTTTTGGTATTTTTGTTTCACTGTTCAACTTCCAACACCACTTGCAAAGGTATCGGCACAAAATCGCAGGACTTCGGGAACTGAACCCAAAACTCGTACCTGGTGGCATCTTAACAAATGGGAGTGAGTAATCTCACCTGACTATGACTCTGGCTGACTTTAGTTTAGGAGATGAAGTTGGGGAAAACTCTGAGCATTTTGACTTTAATATGTTGGTCTTTGGATCTCATGGAGACTGAAAGGATGGCGGGAGAAGGGAGAGGAGAGGAGTTCAATCTCGAACACTAGCCATTGCCACACCAAGTCTTTCCATTTATTAAAAATCCTTCTAAATGTGCTCACTATTAATTGCCATACACAGCTGGCAACATAAATGCGAGCGGTTTGTCAAATTTCCTCCTGAGACTCCTTTTTTTAACATAATATTTGGCCACATTGATCCGGGAAAGACAATAATAGCAATATATCTCGACTCTGACTCACAAAAGCTGCCAGGCAAACCTCAAAATTTCGATGTAGTTCTCATCATATGCGAAACGATGAGGCGAGATCGGGCTGCGAAAGGACCTTTGTTTGTCGAAGGCATGTACAAAACAGGATTCCAGGGCAAGGCATCAGTGAAGATGTAGCTAATAGTATAATAACAGCGCATCGTATCAGAGCCAGAACGCCCCAAACGTTCAAAGTAGCCTGTGGGATCCAGGCTTAGTATCGTTGGTGTCTAACGGGGACACCCATCCACAATTCCCTCTATGACTTTGCAGCCCTACTGACCTTGATCGACGTGCGACCTGTATGGCTCAAGGATTGATGGTAATGCTCAAGCCATCTCTATACTGCCAGAATTGCAACGAAACTGTCCCGTGTTACTGGACTTGCCCTTGTCACCCGGGCCACTGAATTTGCACCCTGGCTTTGTGCACGAAGCGTCAGAAAGCTTGTACGAACGACCATGGAAGGCGACTTCGAGGTTGATTATTGCTGGATCGATTTCGTTGCGCCAGAACAGCTCCAGAGCGCGATCGACCTCGGTGAGGTTGGTGTGGGCTAGTATCTGGCTGCCGATCTCGTTTTGTTCATCCCAACTACCGCGCAGATCATAACTCATAAGATTGTGCTGCAGCGCTCGGCGTCAGTATTGCATCCTCGCGGCTTTCTGGAGGGTATCTCAGTAGACAGAATACACTCACTCATTATCGCTGAAAGTCCATCCTAATCGATATCAAGTATAATATCCTACACAGCATCCTCATCATCTAAAAGCTCCACCTCAAGTTCCGCCTTTAAATGCTTCCTTCCCACCTTCCGCCAGCATTCCAACACCTCATCTTAGGGGACAAATGCCGTGTTGTTCGTCCATCATGCTTTTGGCGTTAAGTCGCCCGTATAATACCAGAATTTATGCCAATTCTCGCCAGCTTACAGGTCTACCACAAGCATCATATGCTCCAGTGCTAGCATCTATAGAGCCGCGCGGGCTACCGAGAGGTAAAACTGCTGCATAGCCAGTGTCGGGATACTTAGCCTACACATCGACTCATAGCTTGAAATGCTTAAGACGCTTAAGCTGTTCCTCGTATCGTCATCAGATAACGGGGCTTCACTCTCCGAGCTATCTGCATTTAGGTCAGAAAGGAACAGCAATTCGCCTGAAAAGTTTACTGGTAGATAGTTTAAATAGAATTCGATTAATTGGTCCTATCGCGGTTCTGCTATATCCATAGATAAAGTTTAAAGATAGAAGATTTCGTCACTAATTATAATGTCAGAGATACTAATAATTTTTAAGCGCTGAGACAGGATATAGACAGTTTTTAAAAGCTTATCTTCTCCCTCCCCTAAAGGCGCCGAGGCTAGGGAATATTAAAACTAAGCCAGGCTTAAAAAAGAGCTGTCAGTAATAAAGAGTTTATCTATAAAATAGTTAATTTAAAACAGAGTATCAGCAAAATCTATTTTCTATATATTCGTGGCTGTTTATAGCTATACTTAAAGAAAAGGGGTATAAATTTACTATTCCTTATCCTTAAAAATCGCTTAAAACTCTAAAAGTTAATAAATGCTACTTTTACTGCTAGTTATTTTACTAGTAATGTATAAATAGCGACTGCAAAGATACATCTGTCTATATATCGTTCCTTATCGACCTCCGCTATAGCTATAAGAAAGGGTAACTGCGCAATGCACTTGGGATCCGTTAACTCTATCACCGATTTTATATATCTGCGCGCGGCTGTAAAAGATAAGCGGATAGTTTTAGTCTAATATTATTAAAAGCAGCCCTGTTGGAGTAGCCCCTTTCGGCTTAAAGGCTTTTATCATGAGTTACTCCTTTAGCTATTAGTGGGTTGTAGGCTTCACTTAAATGCCATCGTAGGCCTCCCCAACACGCCTTTTCACCTCGCTTTGTAGTATCGGCTTGTTGTTGTTGTTGTTATTATTAACGTCCTATTGGTGCTAAATACACAGGCCTATCTAGGCATCTGGACGGTAGGAGCCAGCCAAGGTCTTTATCGCATCCATGGATACAATATTGGGTCACCTCCACGTGGTCCTGTCAGTTCAAGACCGGCCTAACTGGCCAGCAAGCTGCCAGAGAATAGCCGGAGGTGTTGACCTTATAGCCGTTCGCTACGTTTCGCCGGACAAAGGAAAGGATTCGAGGCCTAGGGCCTCAGGATTCAGGCACCAGGATGAAAAACCCTCCTTGCAGAGGGGAAAAACCTGAGTGTTGGCTGCTGAGCCCTCTATGAGGTCTAGCAAGTGGTTCAGGGCAGGCCGAGGCTTGCGAGACGGTGTGTTGGCTGTGCCTCTTGCGAGGCGATAGTAGTGCCTTTTGCGAGGCGATGTATTGGCGGTGCCTCTGGCGAGGCGATGTGTCTCTTGCGAGACGATGTGTCGGCTGTGCCTCTTGCGAGACAACAGTAGTGCCTCTGTGAGGCAGAGTGTCGGGACCTCTTGCGAGGCGACGCGTTTTCGGGGCCTCTCGCGAGGCAATATGTCTCTTACGAGACGATGTGTCGGCTGTTGCTTCCTAGGAGGCAACGTGTTGGCAGCAGAGCTGCGTAGATTTCGTAGCCAGCTCTCGAGGAAGGTGAAGCTCTCCGAATTCCTTCCTCTTTATGCGTTGTTAGGGCCCGGCAAGCCCAAGCGGAGAGACAGGCCGGTAGGCCTGCAAAAATTACCCCGCACGTTAACAAGCTATAACAGCTGCTAGCGTGGGAGAATTTTTACAGGGGAGAGTTGTGTAGTATCGGCTTATTTTTCGCGTGTCTTTTTTTTTGTTTTTAGGTGTGAGTCCATGTTGAATTCGCGGTTATTGGGCCTGGTCTCAAATGCGTTCCTGTGTCCGGTCGATACTGAATGGCGAGATCCACTTGTGTATCTCAGCGCCATTGCTTGTGGGAAGCACCTCGTGTTAGGTTGTAAACTGGGTCGATGTGCACTCGGGCGTTGTTGTGAATTTGCCTATGTCTAAATCGAAATCGTGGCTGCTCTTATGAAAGGCTTATCCGACGGTGCCAGTGGCTGACGCCAAGACATTCCAAATCTCCATCCAGGGTTCGGAGTTTATATGAGGAGCCCGGGACTATTGCATAATAAAATCGCCCCCGGCTTCTATTTCTATATACGGATGCCTCTGTCAACATTGACGTATAATGATTGCCTTCCCCATCATAGGTGGGAAAAGCAGCTTGTTATATACATGAAAGTAGCTGACCAAATATATACTGATCCGGGGTCTTAGCCATCAGTGTCGTCAACACGGGCATTATCATCTCGTCCCCGAGTCCATTCCTGCCATCATTGACAAGAGTCCTTAACAAATATAGGCCTGAGCCAAACCTGAACCGAGACCCGGGCAGTGAACGTGAGAGTGAGTAACAAAGTTAGAAGTCAAAATTCCATCAGCAACGCCATTTAGATAAAAGATTGGCACGCTCCCGCACTCATTGCAACCATGGTTTTTCAGTTGCAATAAGAGATTTTGAATTGCAATCCCAGGAACACCAGATGTTGTGCCTTGCAGGAAGAGACAAGATTCAATGACAGGGGCTGATTCGTAAACATTGCACATTATATGCTCGCCATTTTGGTAAATTCGATATGGGATCAGCTTTGAAGATAGGTCGTAATATCGGGCGATTCCGTTATGTTTCTGACAGTAGATGCTGCCACGGCAATTAATACCGGCAGAGGCACCTGTCGCCAAAGAGAAGGTGATTAGGGAGAAGAGTGATTGAATTTTCATGATGTAGGCGATGGTGTATGCTTGCTTGAAAGGCCTAAAGAAATTGAGTTGTTGAGGGTGTTATTGAAAAGAGTATGATAGTTGAAATGTAGATGGAAGGTAAGGCAGGTAAAAGACGACGTTATTATAGTCGAACGAGAAGTAGGCACTGATCTATTCAGACCCACTTTATAATACTAGAGGTTCGCCTAATGAGATTTATGGAGTTAGTTACGCTTGTCTACTCCGTATATATGCCTGTAAAAAGTGGTTTATGCTAATGCTTAGAGAGCTTTACCTTTCTCGGGAGGTAAAAACGTTTGCTGGCTCGTTACGCTGATCCTAAACTAAGAGAACTAGGTAAACAGGGTCCCTACTTCTAGTAACATAGCCCATCTATAGATAATATAGATAATACAGTAAGAATAGCTTCCTAAATCCTTTCAGGCTCGAATTAATCTACTCTTTGGCTTAGTAATTAAGTATTAAAGTAATTGAATATACTTAGGTTACTATTACCTTTGAGGATTAAGAGGTATTAAGTGTAATCCTTTACGCCTAAATATTTCTAAACAAATGATAGTCTATATGAAAATTAATAGGGATCTGTAAAGTGAAAGTAAAGAGTAATAATCCTCCTTTGTAAATAATACATTAAGCTAGCAGGGGTCTTAGAGTATTACTAAAAACCTACTCTATAAAAGCCGAATAAATATAAAGGAATTTACTTTGTACTAAAACTTTAAACCAGGACTTTAGACACTCCTATACTTCAATTATATTGCCAAGCCGATTTCGGCGGTCTGCAATGGTTATCTTGGTCCTAGGTTTCTTATACGAAAATTAAACCTAAGCCAAGGTCTTGCCGGACGATCACTGTTTCCCTACGGAGTACTCTTTTACGCCATTCCTATCTAGACTTCGCGTCCATTATAGACAACATTCCTACCAGCACACCCTTGACAACGACGTACTCAGATGCAAGCGCTGGCAAAAGGACATTTGCGTTTTCTCTCTAGCACAACAAACACACTCACGGAGTTTCTCCCACCTAGTCATGGGGACTGCTCCGGATCGCCGATCCTAAAGTTGAGGTCCCAAAGTATCCGAACATAAACCATTTTACACCAAAACACACTAATTTTAAACCTTTACAATCAATCTATAAAAAATCTAAAAACATATTAGGAGGCTATATGTTATATGTATATATATACTGCGTTTTAAATTTAATATTAATCGATTTGCTGAGGTTTAAAAATGTCCTCTTTTTCTCATTCACTACAAGCCCACTACAAGCCACTATAACCGATTTTTTCATGTTTAGATACTTTTGTCACCTTATTGTAACATGAGGGGGGCGATACGACAAGCGCGCCTAATACTCGTATTATAGCGTGAGGGTGCTCGAGCTTCTGCGCTAAAAGGCGGATCTCAACACAATGTCGGATAGATCTACTTCGTGCGAGTACGACACTGCTCGAGATGGCATGTAAAGCGAATGAGGATCCTGTCAAGGGTGCTGCTCTAAAGTCGGGCATGGAGTGGAGGCTCCATTGGGCGCTAGACAGGCATGGTGCTCCCCTTTCCTGGAGACGATTGCTATTTGTAAATACCCCTGCAGTACTCCGTACAGTTCAACTTATCGGCTATCAAGAAGAAATCCAGCTAAACGCCCGACTTAATATATATGCCCTTCATCGTGAAATTGATGATATTCTAAAGATGAAGCCAGCTATAGTTACTCGGTCAGCAACAGGAGCAGCAAGTGGCCACGGCGAAATCTGCAAAAGGTATTTTATTCAGGGGGGGATCATGCATACGCACTGTAACACTATGGTGCAGGGGTATTGCTAGATGTACGAGTAAACTGAAGCATGTCATTTGGCCCCAGCCTTCATACTCCGTATCAGTACTTCGTAAATGTCTCTTCATAGGAGGTGGGGTAATAAGTCCTTTTGTGTTTGCCAATCCTACGAGTATATTACCCATACCAATTTGAAGTGCAGGACCGAGTGGTGCCAGAAGTCAAAGCTAAGTCTGATTTAAGATGGCCTCATTTTTTTTTCCCTTTTACAGAGTATATTCAAACGATTTAGAGTCTCTCTATATTAGCAAACAGCTTATATGCCTTGCCGCCCGATGTACTCCGTCATTCAGCAAGCTTATATTAACCATAATCTAATGTGAATGCACTCAAGATTAGTGGCGGGAGCTGACACTAATTACAACAACCTAATACGGTTGCACCCGTTCTCGAGTCCGTGTATTTTACGTGCCACGTGAATCGTGGTCCCCGCTAGGCCTCCAAGGATTCCCGGATTTTGGCCAGTAAGGTGTTGTTGCGAGGAAGTCACCCAGAATCCAACGTATATTCACTTCCCGTTTCTCTTCTTGTCTCCTCCTCCATCCTCGCTGGTTTCCTAGCCAGCCATTTTCTAGTGCCTGCAGAACGCAATACCTTCTGGGTACATAATTCATGATCCACTTATTGATCGTGTTATCCGACAACAAACAGGCCGTGTGATTTTTGCATGTGTATCACACTGTCAATGAAGCTTGGTGAAGGCCATGGAAAAGGTAGAAGAGGCCGTCACAGCCTCCGAACAGCTCGTTATTGAGCCGCGGTCCTCCTGCCGACAACACAACAATCACTCCCACGACTGATACTCCCAAAGTCTCAGATTATATGTGGTCTTCTTGGAAAACTGGACGATTCTGGCTGGATTACGTAGCACGAAAGAGCTGGACGTTTGACTGATTATACTGGAATATACCTGTACCGGATGAGCGTTTCTTCGGTCCTAGACGGCGCAGAAAGGACTGGTACTTCGACTTGAACACTGGTCCCAACAGTAAGGGAGAACAAGGGATGGTCAAGAGGATGATAAAGACGAAGAAAATGAGGTCGAAGAACGCGACCGGTGGATGCCCAGACTACATCTTTCGAGTTACGCAGAGAAGGATGCCATTGTTGACCTTGCGAAGAACAAGATGAAGGAATATGATGGCTACGTCCTTGTCGACTGCGAGTCTGAGGACGCAAAGAATTACCTCGCCAAGTCTATGTTGAAAGTCCAACAAAGAGATGGGCCTTAGCGTCCAACGTGTCATCCAGTAGGCCACTAGATGGCAAGGGAACCAGCCAGTTGTTGTAGGTGGATGCTGGGATCAATAATGGCTGTTTGATGCAAGTTAAATCAACGAGAGGATTTGTATTATAAAAGACAAGGTTTATGTGCTGTTTTCTCTCTCTTACTACCCGGCAACTTGAGCATTATATATACTCCAATAGTAGTCATTAGACGAGGGTATCATTGTCGACTCTGTGCTCGTAACAGCCCGTCCCCCGGATCCAGATCACGACGAAAAAACAGCAAAAAAAAGAGATAAAACATACAACAGCCGGTGTTCGCCAGTGGTCACCCACCTGACTACTAATCTGCCGGTTAGTGGCTTGTCTATGGGGGAGCGGACGGGACCCCGAATTTTCCACTACCTATGGTCGTATGTGCTTGGAGATGGCTTCAGTCAGGCTATCATGATTCCCAACCTCGGTAGTCTATAGAAAATGCAAAAAAAAGCCAAAAAAGAACGACATACAACAGCCGGTGTTCGCCAGTGGTCACCCACCTGACTACTAATCTGCCTCTTATTGGCTTGACTATGGGAGAGCGGACGGGATCCCGTATATTCCAATAGATATGGTCGTATGTGCTTGAAGCACCACCTACTAACCCCTATGAAAGCCCTGTTTCTGCTATGACGTCTCGGTTGGGGAATGAGAGCTTGTGGATGAAATGAGAGTGAATGAGAGGAAGTGTTGAATAGGTTATGTACATACTTTGTTTCTTTTCCCCCCATAGCCGTTGACAGAAGGTGTCAGTGGGTGAAGGTCAAATGGTCCACAGCAAACTCGATCTAGCAGTAGTGCTCCTCTTTCGAGGACAGAGTGTGTAGTGTGGATATATCGGCGTATCGAACTTGTTCGCTCGGTGACGTTTCACACACTCCATGCATACTCATTTGGCGCGTAGGTCGCGAAATCTGTGAGACCCGCCAGATACAAGAAGACGCAATGCTGTGAGCGGGCTCATGATGGTTTTGAAGCTGCGTGATCATGACTGGTATCGAACAGCTGGAAGTATTTCTGTGCATGAAGGATAGACTTGAAGAATCCTACAATCCAACCTCTGGCTGTCCAGTTCCGGCCCTTCATCATTGCCTGTGTTACTAAGATCATTATGGAGGGTCTAGTCATCGGAACATCTCGTCTTCTGCTCACCAGTGTTCAGCAGAGCTCGGGTTGCGCCATCCTTGAACTGCCGGTCGACATACTGCGCCATATCCTAGACAATCTCCCGCCATATACTTAGATTGTTCTATCCCATACTTATCGCTCACTCCAGAATGCTATATATATCACCTCAACTTCCAAGGCGTAGCTCCTCAGCTGACCTTACTGTCATCGCCCGTAACGTCCCTGATCGATAGGTATGCAAAAATACATTAAACTTCACTCAGCTATCGAGTTCAACGTGCTAACACCCCCAAAGCACCCTTGTCCCGAAGCATATAAGAGCGCCAATCGAGTCTATTAGGGCTTATTCAAGCTTCATCATCGGCATCTCCAACTCGCCTTTAAATACAGTCGAATGGGAGTTGAGAAGAACAAGTACGAAGGGTATCTCGTAAGACTATTAGAACCATATAATGCTCATATTACTGCTTCAACATAGGGGGAAGAAGGAATCCACAACATTGCTTGGCCCAGTTTGAACACTTCCCACCAGACCCGAGAGGCGTCTTCAGCAGAGCACTTGACCAAGCGTTCAAGATTAGAGTGAACAATTTCGAGGTTAGCGGCTCATGTTCAATCTACCCGACTGACTTCTCCATTCAAGCATCGACGAGCCATAATGCGTGTCTGGCGTGATCTCCGGTCCGAGGGATCCGCTGGGTCTAGTTTGGAAGATACGAACGACTTGTTGGCCCTACTATATCACGATACCTTTTGTCCACCATGATCCGGAAAGCGTTCGCCAAGTAGATGGTTGGGGTGAGGGCCAGGAAAAGACTGGATGGCAATGAGATGTTGGCTGTCGAACATTGGAGTAAGCAAATCCCGTGGATTAACAATGTACATCCACCACTGGCGAGATCTAGAGTAGCAACTTGCAGGACTAGAGCCTATTATTATACAGCCAGAGGGGCTTCTAAAGTACGCAAGGACTTTACTCGTTCATCTTTCAAAGCTTTGCATCCCCGTGTTTCTTCCACTTCTCCAACAACCTCGTCAACGCCACCCTTGGGTTCTTCCCATCCACATGCCCAACAAATGGCGGCCCGACCTTATATCCGAACATATCAACCAGCTTCGGCGGTATCTCATCCAACTTATCCCACTCCACCGACAGGATGTGGTTCTCTATTGGCCGTATCCATGGCTGGCAGTACTGCGCCGTCAGCGCGGGGCGGTTCTGGGTTGACGTGTTGGCTCCGGCGCCGTGGTAAAGCGTGCTGAGGAAAAACACAATACTTCCCGCAGGCGTGACGACAGGTATTGCCTCGGATCGCTGTGGAACTCTATTGGAGTCCCAGGTGTGCGATTTAGGTACAACGACGGTGGCACCGTTGGTGGATGTGTAGTTTTCCAGGGGAACCATGACTCCCTATTTGCGTTTGGTATTAAAATCAACATAGTCAATTAAATGCTTATTCGAAGCGGATGGTATGAATACTTACTGTTCCAAAGGGATGGTGCGGCCTAGGAACATTTACAAAGCCGTCGTCATAATGCAACGTTTGTGCTTTCTCCCCCGGTAACACGACTATGCTCTGAAGCGTATTCAATAGATATCCCGGGTCCAGGAAATGATCGTTTAGCGTAAGTATATCTGGGTGCAGCGCAAACTTGTTAAAAACCCTCGACTTATTAGGTAGGGCATACAGGCGCTGCGTGCGTAGTCCCTCAAAAGGGTTCCGTCCCTTGGCTGCAGCTGGTCCCGCCTCCGGAGAGGCAGTTAAACGAGCCACTTCAGCCTTGGCTTCGTCAATATCTGCTTTGGTAAACGCGTCAGGGATCACGACGTAGCCGCACTCGATCACATGGTCGATCAACTGCTGCACTCGGGGATCGGAGGGTTTGTTGGGTCGACTCATCCGCTTATGAGATCCAATCTCTCGATGAATGGTTGCCACTGATCCCAGCTTTTGATCCATTCTTGATAATGCAGGACAATAAATCTTGAGAACTCCGTATTCCTTGCAACAATTGTTCTGGGGCAGGCGGTTGATTGAGTTCGACACTCTTGCTGATCCCAAGTTAGGTGGGAAAAGCTGCTACTTATATACACAAAACCTGCTAACTATCCGAGTGCTTGAACTAGGTAATCTAGTTATCATGATATCGTCATAGACTTACAGATCTGGCTGTTATTGCGAGCTGATGAGGAATGAAGGAATGTTCGTTAGAATAAAGAAATGTGCCGGAATATGGAAGTATCCGTTACTAAGGTTGACAGGTTGTTGCGGGGTCTATTCTACAAACTACTATCTATTTATTAAGAGTATCGCAGCTCTTAGTACCCGAGATTGTTATATATACTCTTTAATATATAAAGACTTTAAAAACTTCCCTTATATATATTAAAATCATAGCACTTGATGTTAAAGATCTTTACTTAAATATATATAAAATACTAATAATATTGAATATATTTAATATAAATATATCGGAAATCTTTATATATAGCTTCAAATGTTCAAATTAGATTATTAATTAAAAAGAGTTGAAATTATATAGCTTTTTAGTAATATTAATATAGACAGAATATAATTAAATAAATATATAAAAAAGAAATATAGTAAAATAGTTAATAAAACTATAAATTAAGTAAAAATAATATATATATATCACGACCTGACTATATTAAAGACCAGGTTACAGGGATATAGGAGCATATCGGTTATATTAAGCAATTATTTAAAAGTAATTACTGCACTAAAAGTAATCACTTAAACGTTTACTATATTAAAAAGTATAATTATATAGTTAATTACTGCACTATTATAGTAATTGCAATAATACTTACTAAAATACTAATAATTATATTTAAATCTTCTATATATATATATATAATTTGTTTATTATTTATTTTATATAGTTATTGAAATAGTTATTAATATAATTATTTATTTAAACCTATTATTTTAATAAAATAGCAATTATATTAAATGATTTAATATTTATCTTTAACCTTTCTGCTAATATATACCTATAAACCTTAATTTATCTTTTAAGAATTAATTTACATTATTATATATTAAAGACTTTTATTTAAAATATATAAAAAGCTAAAGATAAAAATATAATAATAATTAGCGAATCTAAAAAAGCTTTATATACCTATTATTAATATAAAAGCTATTTATTTATATATTATTTACTGCTTTTTAAAGTTATAAGCAATACCTTTTCCTATTTAAATAATAAAGCTAAAGTATTTAACCTTTTTTTAAGTAAAAAAGCACTTTATTAGGTTAAGGTATAAGCCAGCGTCTATAAAAGCGTAAAGTATATATTATACTTTCTCTATATAATCTTTAAGCAAGCTGTTTAAGTATATTAAAATATTATTAATATATGCAATAATAAAATTATCTAAAAAAAAGTAAAATATATAATTAATAAACTATTAAAATATTATTAAAGTGCTAATAAGCCTAAATAGTATAACTTTTTATTTATATAATCTATAATATATATAAAATATAATCTTATATTTATCCCTTTTTATAATATAAATTTTATAAAAAGCAGCTATTATATTAAGCTTAATAAACCACTTTATTTAAGTGAGGTTATTTAGTGTTTCTGTAAATAAAGGTAAAAAGTAGTAATTTTATTATAAATTATATTAAAAGTACAGTAATTTACACAAAAGCGCATTCCTCTTTTTGGCTTATAAGCAAAAAGCATTAATACAGCAGCAGCTAAGCTATTAGCGCGGATAAACCCTTTATTAAGTAGATTAAAGAGGGTCTTATATAGTATTAATAGCTCTTTTCGCGATATACTATAAAAGGGCCCTATAAAAGCTTTAATTTATTACTATCTTTATTTTACTTTAAAGGGATTTTATTATTAATACTTGGCCTTTAAAGCAATAGCTTTACTGCTTCTTAAACAGAAAATAATAAATAAAATTTATCTTAAAGCTTAAAGGGAACAGTCTCCCTTTAATCTACTAGCTCTTTCGGCTAAAGCGCTTTCTTAATATCTATTAATATAATAATATAAAAATAAAATATATATTCTTTACTAGATTATTATATATAATAATATTCTACTTAAAGGGTTAAGGCAGATATAAATTAAATAGTTTATATAGTTTATATACCTTTAAGTTTTAAATTACCTAAAAATCGCAATTAAATATCCGCTTTTTAATAAAAGATCTATTATTTAGTAGTATTATAGATTATACTATTTACTTCTCCCTATAGTTTCTTAAAAAGCAGGTTATAATCTAAACCTTTAGCTATATATATATATATATATAAGCATTAAATATAGCTGTAAAGCTTTAAATAAATTACAGCTATAAAGCTAGTTACTATTAGTAAACTTTCTTTAAAAAAGCTATTTAATTATTATTTTTTAATTTCGATTTAAAGAAAGCGAAGTTTCTTTATAAAGGAATATTCTATAATAATATAGTAATTGCAATTAATATTAAATAAAGTAAAGATTTATATATTCTCTATTTTAGCCTATATTATTATTAATTTACTATTTATTTATTATTTAAATTCTTTTTATTAATTAATTTCTACTTTATTTAACTTTAATATTTAATTTTATATTAAAGCTACTTTTTTAATAATCTATTAAAAAAGTTATAGTCGCTAGTAAATTTAATAATTTAAAGTTCCTACTCCTTTTCAATTTACACTTTAACTTTATAAACTCTATTAATATAAGCCTTAAATCTCTTTTTAAAAGCTTATAGGTATTCTTAGGCTAAATGCTTAAAGGAATTATAGTAAAAGTATACTTAACCTTCTTTTATTGCCTTTAGCCTTTATATTCTTTAAACCTTTATTTATTATAAAAGAGGCAGCCTTTATAGGTATAGTAAATTTATTATAGTTTAATTACTTAATCTTACTAGTAATATTTTAAATTTACTTTAGTTAATAGTTATAATTTAATAAAAGGTTAACTATAATTAAACTGTATTATAGCTTTAAACAGAAGGCTCCTTTAAAGAAAATAATCTTTACTTAATTTATTTAATTTTCTTTACTAACTTTAAAAAGCTTTTATTTAAACTTTAGTAAAAAAAAAAAAAAAAACTAACTCCTTTTTTTTATTACAATATTTAAAGCTCTTTATTAGTATAAGCCTAAAGACCTTAATTTTTATAGCTTTAGTTAAAATATATTATAAAGTCTTGAAGGTTATATCTGCCTTTTTGCTTACTTAAAAAATAATAAATAGCTATTATTTACTAAAGCTTAATCTTAAAGCAGGTATTAATAAAATACTAAAGATCTCTATTACCTATATAGAGATATTTATTAAAAGCTATCTTATTATATATTTACTGCGCTTAAGCTATATATTTACTTTATTTCCTTAAAAATTTTAAAGGGTTAAAAAAGGGTTTCTGCCTCTTTTATTATAGCGCGCTAATCTATAAAAAAAGCAGCGCTTCCTTTATATTATTCCTCCTAATATTAAACGCTTATATAATAGCATTTATCTACTTTATAATCAGCTATATTAATTAATTAATTAAAGTAATAACTTACTCCTCGCTAAAGTTAAAATTATTATTATTAGTAAAGCCAACTATTTTAATATATATAAGGAATTAATAAAATTAATAGAAATAAACTTTAAATATATAATAGGTATAATTTATTATAGTAGCTAATAATAAAGCGCTATTGAATTATCTATTTAAAGCTAAAAAGTAAAAGAATAGAAAGGGAAGCTATCTAGCTATATATATTAATCTATAAGGCAGTAGTATATATGCGTATAGGCCTAAGGCTTATACGCAGTGCCTAATATATATATATCTGTATTAGCTGGTCCGGGAAATATAGGGAATTATAGTGCCGGGCTTGGTATAGCCAAGGTCCTTCCTAATTAGGTCTGACCCGTAACACTTTTTTAATTTTAAGCTACTTAGCTTATTAGCAACTATTATAATATAACTATAAATAAATTTACTTAATTCTTTATCTTTAATAAAATCACTAGTATAATAACTAATAAATATAGGATTAGATTTTCTAGTATATTAAATAGCTAGACTTTAAGTATTATTTAAATACTATAATAGGTTATAGGCTGTATTTAAATACTTTGTATATAGGCCTTAGAATTATTGTACTAGCTACTAAATTAAAAAGCTAATATCTATTTAAATATATATTTTTAAACAGATAATAGTTCTAATAATCGCTTAAAAAAGCTTAATATTAACTTTATTTAGTTTAATTATAGTTTTATTAATTAAAAGCGAAGGCTATAAAAGTAATTAAATAGGCTTTAAGTTTTAAAGGTTAAAGAACTTTATAGCTTTAATAATATACTATTTCTAAAAAAGCTAAAAAAGCCTCTTTTTTTATCCTTAACTATTTAAACCTTTAAAAAAAAGGCAAAGCTTTTATTTTTTATAGTATAAACTTTATTAAAAGCTAACTTTAATTAAACTATAGCTTCTTTACTTAATTTAATAAAAAAACAGTTATCTATATATATAATAATAAAAACACTATTATTAAGATTATAAAGAATAGTAGACTTAAAAATTAAAAGATTATATTCTAGTTTATTTCTTAAAGCTTATAAAGCCTATTACTATTCTTTAAAGGACTATTTAAAACTATAAAGAGCTTTCTATAATTAAATAACCTGATTTAAATTAAAGTTATAACCTAGCTTTTTAAAAATAAATTTAATTCTAAAGGAAATTTAACTAGTATAGTCTTTAAACCTTTTAAAGAAATTAAAAAATATAGTTTTTTTTAAATATCCTGTTAAAGAATATATTAATAAAGTTATTTTATTTAATTTTTTAATTATAGATAATAGTTAAAGTTAAAAAGAGCTGCTAAATAAAAGGAATAGCTATTAAAGTAAATATTTAATTAAAATCTATTCCTTTTAATTATTAAAAGCCCCTAGAAATTAGCTTAACTTTAAATTTAACTATTTTATTATTCTAGTCTTTTTTAGTCTTTAAAACTAATCGACTAATAATAAAATTCCTGCCTTTAAAAATACTATTATACTTACTAAAAGTAAAGGTATATTATTTAACTAGTTAGTTAAATTTACTATAAATTGCTTTTAGCTATTTAGTTTTATTAAAATTATAAAGTATTTACTTAAGCGTTTAAGGGTTTTATGCTGCAGCAGTTAAAAAGGCTAGCTTTTTAATGCTATTATAAAGAAAATAGGATATATCAATATTTATAGGATCCTTTATAACTATAAAGTTTTATATAACTAGTATAAGAATATAAATAAAGGGAATAAAAGTAAATAATCCCTTTAAAATAAAGTTAAGGAGTAAAAGATTAATATCTTAAAAGCTAAGAATTATTTGTTTTATTAAATTTAGCTTTATTTCTCCTTTTAATTTTTTATTATTTTAACTTATAGTAGGCTTTAAGATTTAAAGGTTAAGAATTTTATCTTTATATAGCTTTATAATTAATAATTTAAAGATTATATATTTAGCTAGAATATAGATAAAATAAATATTATTACTTAAAACTGCTAATGGTTTTTTAGTTTTAATTTTAAATGTTAATTTATAGCTTTTAACCTTTTATTCTTAAAATATAAAGACTTTACAATAAATATTAATAGTTTTATATCTTTATAAATTAAACTTATAATTTTTATTAAAGTTTAGGTTTTTATATAATTTTTAATAAAGGGTAAAATTTTTATTAATAATAGCTATATAGTTAATTAATTTAAAAACTATATAAATAATAAAATTTTAAAGATATAGTAGTAAATTAACTGCTATAATAATAGCTTAAAGTTTATTTAATAAAACTTTAATAAAGTATTTTATTAAACTATTTTATTTATAAATATAAAAGCTGCTATAGGAATATATAATTCTTAAAGAAAAGAATTAGGTTTAAAGTTTTTAATTAATTTCCTTTTTACTATTATAATAAAATTCTTTAAAATACTAGTTATATTAAATTTTAAGGCTATTTATAAAGCCTTTTAAAGTAGTTAAAAAGGTAAGTATATTATAATATTTTAAAAGGAATAGTTATTTATATTTTAATTTTCTATTAATAATTAAAAGATTAATAAAGGCTTTATTATAAAGTATTAGGTTTTAAATAATCTAGAAAGGCTAATGAATTAATAATTAACTTTAAATTAAACTATTTAATAGCTTTTCTTTTATTATATATTAAATAGTAAATTCTTTTTTTAATAGAATTAAAATTAAAGATTTTAATAGTTATATTAAGAGTCTTTTTTAATAAATTTAAGCTAATATAACCTAATCTTTTATACTATAAAAAGTCTAGCTTTAATAGTTTATAGTTAAGATGAATAATAATATTTGTTTTTAGTTTAATTAGCTTAATAACTTTTAAATCTTTAATAATAAAGGATTCTTTAAATATATAAAGCCTTTCCTTTATAAAGGTATCTTTTATAGGCTTATTCCCTTTTATTTCTTTAAGTAATAAAGGTATATAAAGCCTTTATTCCTTTATTTAACTTAAAGTTTTAAAAAGTTTAAAGAAATCTTTTCTTTTAAAACTTTTTTTTATAAACTTAAAACTAAATTTAATTAATTATTTTTTAAAGCTATTACTTTTAAAATAACTATATATTCTTTAACTTTTTCTTTATTAATAATAAAAATTTAAACCTTTATTAAACTATAAATTTTATAATTATTTATATAGCTATATAGTATAATATATCTTTTAATTATTACAAAAAAACTATATTTTAAAGGATTTAATAGCTTTATTAATTATATAAAGTTAATAAAAATAGTATTATATTAAATATATCTTTTAATTTAATAATACTTTAAATTATTTATAAAGTTTATATTTAACTATAAATAAAAAAGGTACTTAATACTATTATCTTTTTATAATTATTATTTTTATTAAAAATATTAAAAGTAGTTATGTTTATTCCTTTAAAGATAATAAAACCTTTATTAATATAAATAATATTTCACTTTTATTATTAAATTTATAGTTTATAAACTATTTTTTAAAATTAATTATATAAACTATAAATTTAATATTATATAATAGATTATCTTAAATAAAAAATTTAAAGATTTTAAAAAGCTTTTTCTTTTTTTTAATATTTAAAGTTTATAAAAGGTTTTAATTATTATTTAAATTAATAATAAATTTAATAAAAGACTTTCTTATTAACTTTTTTAAACTATACCTTTTAATAGCTAGGTTATATATATTAATAACAGTATAATCTTTTTTAATTTACTTTTAGTTTTAGTTTTATTTCTTTTAATGTCTTTTCCTTTTAAGAGAATTAAAAGCTAGCTTTTAATCTTTAAACCTAAAAAGTATTAATTAATCTTTAAAAAGTTTAAAAGGCTTTATAGCCTTATTAACCTTATATATAATTAAAAATAGATTTTTAGTTTTATTTAATATATTTACTATAAGAAATTAAATATTAAAACTTTTGATTAATGATTTAATAGCTTTATTAAATTTAATAACTCTTTTAATTCTTTTAGTTTATTACAGAAAAGCTTTTTTTAAAGTATTTAAATATTAATTTACTTAATTTAATATATTAATATTAACTTTTAAAATAGCTAATTTAATTAATAGTTGATTAAAAGTAGTATTAAATTTAATTAAAAATCCTTTATAATTATTATAATTTAATAAATAAAATTCCTTATAAAGGGAATTTCTCAATTAAGTATTAAAGTAATTATATTATCTTTTAAATATTAAAAATACTTTTTTAAGCTTTAAGTTTAAGTAATAAATACAGTAAAAATAGCAGTTAAATTATTTTTAATTAATATAAATAAGAAAGTTTATTTTAAATTAAATAAAGAATTAATAATTATAAGATTTTTTATAAAAGTATAATAATCTATACCCTCTAATATAATATTTAAAGACTATTTTTATTAATTAAAATTATTAAAACTTATTAATTTATAGCTGTTAAAAAAACTATAGACCTTTTTTAATACTTTTTAATAAAACTGTTATTTAAAATAAAAATAATAGTTTAAAGTTAAAGAATAAATAAAAATAGAACCTAGATTAATATAGGGATAAAAGTAAAAGCTTATATTAATATCAATATAGGGGCTATAAGATTAATCTTTATTAAATTAATAGTTTATTAAAGTTAAAGATTTAAAATAAAAGCAGTTAAGCTAGCTAAAGTATTAAATAACTATAATATAGTAGTATTTTAACCTTTTAACTATACCTTTACTGTTTTAATAAAAGCTTTTTATATTTAAAGCTTTTATTTTATATTCTATACTTAAATAAATAAATCCTTTTACTATTAGGTAAAGCTATTATTTTTAATAAAAGAAATAGGGCTGCTAAAAGCCTTAATAAATTAACTTATATTGCTAGTATTGAACCGATATCCTCTAGAAATAGGGAGTATATTATATAATATATAGTAAAAATAATAATAATAGTATTCCTATAACCATAATAGTATTTATAGTAAAAGCTTAGGAATAGCTTTAAATAGCTAAAAATCCTAAGAAATACTTATATAAACATTAAAATAAACACTATAAAGACCCGCTATAAATACTATAGTAGCGCTAAGGGAAATACTATAACTATTAGGGAAATCTATTAATTAAGACTTAAAGAAAACTCTTTTAGGCTTATAACCTATTAAAATAATAAAGTTATACTTAACCTTATTTATATATAGCTTATAAGAAGCTGTATATAATACAGCAATAAAGAAATAACTAAGAGTTTACTAGGTAAATAATAAAATAAATAATTGAATTGTATTTAATTTAATAGCTAAAAAGCTATAAAATATCTAGTAATATATAGTTATATTATAAAAGTAATTATAAAATAATGCTGTATTTTTATAATAGTCCTTTAACCTAATAATAGGTATATAGTGGTAGAATTAGGTTTATAGCTATATTCTTATTTTCCGTAAAATTCATTTATATATAAGATCGCTTAAATTAACTTACAGCTATATAAACAGGAAACTATTTTAATTAGATTTCTTATAATGCCTATTGTAAGTATTATATTAAGTCTAGGGTAAGCGGGGTAGCTAGTCTTAGCTTAATTGTTATTGTTAAAGATAAAAAAGGACTTGACTTATACCAGAGTTCCTCTAGAACTTGGTCCCAGTATCGGGCCTAACTCTGGGTCTAGCTAAAATAGGAAGGTTATCCAAATAGACTGAAATCCTTGCTTTCTAGCCCTCCTTTTTAAGAAAATAATATTTTAATTTCTTTAATAGATTTAAAAATATGTAAAATATATATTTAAAAAGTATTATAAATATATTATTACCTTTAAAGAAATCTATATAACTCTATTAAAAGTATAAATAGTATAAAACTAGCCTATACCTATAATAAATAAAAAGGCTTAAAGCCTTTTAAAATTTATTACTTATTACTAATAATTTATTGAAAGCTATAGAAAAATGATATAAATTCTTTATAAATTTATTAAAAAGATATAAAAGTTTTTATAGGTATTTAATATATAAAATACTTTTAATAAATTGAAATAGTTTATTATAAAGTAATTTATGTTTATTATATTTGTTAAAAAGGAGGGCTAAAAAGCAAGGATTTCTGTGTAATTGGGTAACCTTCCTATTCTGGCTAGACCCGGAATTAGGCCCGACGCTAGGACCGAGTTCCGGAGGAACTTCGGTGTAAGTCAGGAAATTTCTGTTATCTTCAACGATAACAATTGAGCTAGGACCAGCTACCCTGCCTACCCTAGACTCAATACAATGGGCATAATGGCTATTGTGAAAAATCTGACTAAAATGGTTTCCTGTTTGTATGGCCGTGAGTCGATTTGACCGCTTTTATATATAAATGAATTTTGCGGAAAATAGGAATGCGGCCACGAACCCAATTCTGCCACCGCACACCTATTGTTAGGTCGGAGGACTATTGTAGAAGACAAAGCTATTGTTCATACAATCACTTCTACACCAGCCGCACATCACTAGATATTCTATAGCTTTCTAGCTATTAGTTCAGTTACAATTCAATTGTTTATCCATTGTTAACCCAACTAGACTCTCAGTCGTTTCCTCATTGCTGCGTTGGGTGCACCTTCCTAGAAGCTGCACTTAAATGAGGTTCAGTATAACCTTGTTATTTTAACAATATTTAATTTATTTAAAAAAATAAAACTTAAAATATATATATTTGATTTTACTATAAAAGTTTAATTTAATTAAAAGGATAAATATAATAAACTATATCCTATTACCTTTTATTTTTAAATACTATATAGTCTAAAGTTTTATTATTAAATAAATAATAAATAATTCTTTACTATTATTTTTATATTTAAAAAAGATTATTATTCACTATAAGGAATTCATAAACTTAAAGTCTATAGAGATTATAAAAATATTATATACTTTATAATAGTTTAATAACTTTTAAGAAAATAAATCTATTATATAAAATACCTTTTAAAATTTAATTATATTTTGATTTATTAAAAGGGATTTAAAAATAAATAAACTTTAAAATATATAATTATAGAAATTTACTAATACTTAATATATAAATATAAAAGTACTTTGTTAAAAGGGAAATAATATACTTATATATATATATATATTATTAATATAAAGCGCGGTAAACGCGCTTTTAATACAACTATAAAGCAGTAATTAAATAATATAAAACTTAAAAAATACTATAGATTATTTAATTATGATATTAGCAGTTAAAAGTAATTAATAGTTACCTTTGTATAATTTCAAAACTTTAATAGCTATAAGTAAAATTATATATTAAAAGGGGAAAAAGGTGATTATATATTAAACTAAATCTATTTATTTATCTTTATAATTTAGTGCCTTTTTAATATAATAACTGATTCAATAAATAATTAACTTTTCTTAAATAAATTAATAAAGAAATATAGGTATATTAAATATATTGATTACCTTTAATAAAACTTTCCCTACAAATATTTATAAATAAAAAATGTAATTTTATTAAAATATGAATTTTATTTAATACTTTAATACTTTAAAAGAGTTATTATTTTCTATAAAACACGCTAAAACTTTATTTAAAGCTTTAATATTATTAGCAATAATTTATATAATTAATACAGGTTTTATAGGTTATAGTATTATTAAAACGTGTATTAATTTATTTCCAATTATTAGTTTTATTATTATTTTTATAAAAGATATAATTTATATTAACTATTACTATTATAATCTTTCTAATTATATAAAAGTAAAAAAATAATTAATTATTAAAAAAGCTATTATTATAGTAAATTAATCCATTCTTGTATAGAAAGTTATTTACTAATACTTTAAAGTTAATTAAATATGAACTATTAACTTTTATTATATTTTTTTCTATAAATTATTTTTAAATATATTTATTATTTTTAATGTACTTTAATTAAATAATATTTAATTAAACAAATAAAATATCTTTTATTTTTATTTTAAAATTTGTAATAATAAATTTATTTACTGCTATAAATAAATATAAAACTTAATAATATTTATAGAGCTTTTAAATAAATTTTTAAAGTATAAATATTAATATTAATTTTAAATTAAGAATTTAAATTACTTTAACTTAATTATTTTATAGTTTTTAAAGTTAAAAAAATATAAACGTTAAAGGTTTTATTACTTAATTTATTTTAATGTTTCTAAATTTATAAAGGATTTATTAAATTTTAAAATAAATTTAAATAATTATTATAAGGGAATAAAACTTTCTCTATTAAAAAAGAACAATACATTTATTTTTTACTCTATAAATAAAACGCTTACATAAGCAGGCTATATACTATAAGAAAGAGAAAATTTTATAGATTATAAAAATATATATTATAACGATATTCTATAATATTCTAAGGAATAAAAGCTTAACCTAACTTAAACTTAAGTTAAACCCAAGATAAAACATTAGGCATTCACTAGTTTCATTCTAATTGCTTTAAGCCACAATTCCTTCAGACTACGAAGACATGAAGTCACAAGGGATAGACTATTGGAATCCTTATTCCTTGGGCTTCCATATGACCTCATAATCGGCTTATGTGACGATCCGGGTTGATTCTCAAGGGATAAACCGAGGCTCGTGGGTTTATGTTGACAGAGATGATGATGATGATGATGATATCCCATTAACGTCCTATGGCACAAGGCCACCAATCCCAGTAGGGCAAAAGGATATCCTAGGCTAGTATCCGACCACTATCTAGGATTTTATAGCCTTAAGGGCAAAGTCGTTAAGCCCAGCTCCCATTAGCGGGTTGAAGGGCGCGGCAAAAGCCGTAATGTATCTAGGCCAAAGCTGTTGTCACAGGCTAGGCCATGTCTCCCGGAATTACAACTACGCCGAATCCGGAAATACGACTAATACTAGACCGCTTGCCCAATTAGGAAACCACCTCGGCCATAACCCTATACGCACAACTATATAATATATATATAGCTAGTATAGAGCTTCCTTCCTTCAGCTATAGATAGACAATACAGAGGTGCCCTAACTGCGTGCTTTCCAGTTAGGCTACACCCGTTACAGCTGTAATATTAAGTACCTATAGATATAAATATACTTGGATAAACCAGGTAAAAGAAGGATTTTTCCAGCTAGAAATTCCTCTTATAACCCTACCCCAAATTATATACTCCATGACCCTTTAAAATCCCCTTTTAACCAAGATCTATACAGTAGCGGTTACAGTAAATGGGAAAAACCCTAAAAAAGAGGGGTCAGCCTCTTTTAGTAAAAGAAAAACCCTCGCGACTAGTGCTGTTTTTCAGACATTAATGGGAAGGCAACAGGGCCCTAACCTACTACAGATCCTGTCAATATCTAATATCCAAAGCGGCCTAGTCCCGAGGCTATTTAATCTTTGGATCCAGCGGTTCGAAGCAGGCAACGCAGCGCAAGGCCAACTCTCTAAACATACCTTTATTGCATTTTTCAACTGTTAATCAGGCGATAGCCTAACAGCTGTTGCGCTGCTTCTTATAGCCTGTAAAAGCTCCCCCACTAATAAGCTGCTAACAGCTGCTAGTGCGGAAATTTTTTTACAAGAGAGAGTTGTTTATGTTTATGTTGACAGAGAGGTCAGGGATGAATACTGAGCAGGGTAACGTAGTCACGATTCTGTAGAACAGGCAGTTCTGGTGAATGCAATTGGTTAACGACTGTCTAAGTAACTATACTAAATGAGTGACGAGCCAGTCGTACATATACAAAGGAAATTCTCGTTGATCATTTAGGAATGTAGTTACGTCCTGGATGATTGAGTCCCTCGATCTCCTGAGTATGTTCCCGATCACCTGGTGATCCGGTACGTACCTTGGTGATCGCTCTTCAGAGGACTGATTCGGAACTTGTTCCGTAATGATTGGCAAGTCTGAGACGAAAGGATTTGACTGGTTAGTATTAGAAATGTTTCTGAATTTTGAAAGATTAAGAAAGGGGGTGGCCCGAGGCTAGTGCAATCTGAATTCCTCCACTTTTCATGAGATTTACGAACTAAAATCCTATTGAAGGAGTTAACTAATGAAACTATATAGTTAGGGGGAATCTTGACAATTACCACTGGTCGACTGACTCATTTTGGGCTAAAATGTGGACATATAAGGAATCCCACTATCCAACCCCTGGCGGTCCAATTCTGTCTGTTCATTATTAGTCTTTTTACCAAGATCATGATGGAAGACCTCGTCAGGGGAACATCCCACATTCTCCTCAATGAAGCTCAGCAACGCCTGGGTTGCACCATTGCTGAACTGCCAGTGGAGATAATACCTCACATTCTAGAAGCGCTCCCACTACATGCTAAGGTCTTTCTCTCCCAGACCTGTCGCTCACTTCGGATTGCTGTGTACGACTTGAGCTTCCGAGGTACAACTCCATACCTCAACGGTACAGAATGTCTGGAGTATCTTACAGTCATCGCCCGTGCCTTACCTGATCGATGGGTATGCGGGGATTGCCGTAAACTTCACCCAGTTAATGAGCTCGACACGCCATCAAGTCCACAATACTCCCCCTGTCCCCACAGGGGAATGTATGTCTCCAAACTCTATGGTACAGTCCCACATGTCTCATTATTCAACCTTCATCACCGACATGCCCAACTCGCCCTTAAATACACTAGAATGGGAAATGAACACGAAGGGTATCTCAAAAGACTATTAGCGCCCTATCATGCTACTTCATCGACATGGGGGGAAGGAGGAGCACTTACGAGCCAACACTCAAGCTATCCGAGGATTGTTGGAGAAAAATTCCTACTCTTATGTGTTTGGCGTTATTACCAAAACGCTGAACAAGTGTCGCAGAAATTGCTGGCTGCAGACTGTTTGGCGGTTTGTCAACACCAGACTACTACGGCTAGTAGGGTGCAGGATTCACGACAGCGCCGCTTGGCCCAGTTTGAACAGCCCACCCCAGATCCCTCATGCGTCCTCAAAAAAGCAATCGAGCAAGCGTTTAAAATAAAAGTGGGTGGCTTTGAAGTTCGTGGCTCATGTTCAATCTGCCCTACCGACTTTTCTGTTCAAGCATTACCCGAACGAGCCATAATACGTGCTTGGCGGGATCTTGGGCCTGAGGGATCCCCAGGAGAAGAAACTTGGCAGAGACAAGTTGCTCATAGCACTATTTGGGTTGATAATCCATACCGCGATGAGGATCTTGGAAGCGTTCGTCAGGTATATGGTTGGGGTGAGGGTGAGGAAGAACCTGAATGGTACTGCAATGTTGGGTATTAGAAATCCGAATATGTAAATCGCGTGAGTTAGCAATTTTGTTCCCCCACTGGCAAGATCTAAGTTAAAATGCCCATCAATAACTCCGCTCAGTCATCCGTCAGAGCTTTGCGTCCGTCACACCGCCGTTCTTCTTCCACTTCTCTAACAACTTCGCCACAGCCGCCCTTGGACCCTTTCTTTCAATATACCCAATGAATGGCGACCCAACGTATATCCCAACATATCAACCAACCGCGGCGGTATCTCATTCAATTTATCCCACTCTACCGCTAATATATAATCCTCTATTAGTTGCATTTATAGTTAGCTGTACAACTGAAATACTACACCAATAAGTAGCTATAACAATACGTTAAATACCAGGTCATCAGTATCCCTTCTACCACCCTATGCTGACTATTCTTCCGGCTGCGTGGTCGGCACAATTTCATCAAACTCTTCTTCAATCCCTAGGTCGCTCTCGCTCTCTCCTGCTGTATTGGCTATAACTATTATATCTGTTGTGTAATATCAACTCTAGCTCTGCTGCTATTGCGGTTACAGATTTGTGGTAGCGTATAGACTATCTGTGCAAGTATCAATTTTCATTTGTGTGAATAGCATTACCGTTTGTTTTTGTTTGTTTGTTTTATTATTTACGTCCATTAAGTAAACTAGTTATATAAATCCCTTATAGGCAATAGGATATTAAGAGCTGGCGGCTTGCGCTGCTGTTCGCTGAGTTTTAATTTATAAAGGAAAAAGGGTGAATCTAGGTAATATTAATCTATTTTTACTAAAAGAGGATTATAAAGGTCTACTTCCTTTACTAGTTTCTAAAATACTTTATTTCCTATAAGTCCAAGTAAATAAAAAAGGGGGTTTCTTTTAAGGGGATATCTAAAAGGAAAGGCCTAACTATTTTATATTCTATAAAGTGGCTTTATCTTTTTAATTTGCTGTATTTATAAATAGACTTTCTATTATACTTAAAGTATTTATAGTATTCTTAGAAATCTTTATATTTTAATCTTTCTGCTAAAAGTTTATAGAGGATAAAGTATAAAAGTTTAAATTTTAAAGGGGAAGTTAAAGCTTTAAGTCTTTATTATTTATAGCCTTTTAAAGTTTTATTAAATTAATTTTACTCTTTTACCTTTATAACTTTTTTTTAAATCTATTTTTTAATATATATAATTATAGTTTAATTTTATAGCGCAGTAGGGAAAGCTATACTTTATTTAACTAAATAGTTAATTTATTTATTGCCTATAATATCTTTATATTTTAAAACCTATAAAATAACGGTTTTATAAGGCAAGATACTTTATATTAATTTCTAGAAGTATATATATACTTTTTATATAAAAAAGGGGGGCTTATTAAATAGCTTATTAATAATTAATAAATTATTTAAAAAAAGGAAAGCTATTAAAATTATATAGTCTTCTTTTATATATTTCGCTATTAGCTTTATAGCCTTTAAAGTAGCTTATACCTTTATATTATAGACTTTTATACTATTAAATTATTTAATATTTATAGTTACTTTTACTTTATAATAAATAACTGCTTTTTAGCTTATATTCTTTTTAATTTAAAATTTATTAAAGTAGGTTAAAATTAAATCAAAGGGGAGGGATGTAATTATTTTTAAGTATTTCTTTACTATAGTTAATTTATTTATACCTTTTAAATTAAAATTAAAGATAATATATAAAGACTTTTTAATAAAAAGTATAAGTTTAATAGTCCTGCTAATTAAAGCAGCAGTATATTAAAGTCTAGTTTATAATAGTTAAAGAGGGAGTTTTTTATTAATATATTAATTAATTAAGTAGTTTTAATTTAATCCTGTAAATTTTGCTATATACCTGAGTTAGGCTTAGGCTAAAGTAATATTAGCTAAAAGGACCTTTAACTCTTTATATAAAATAGGAATATTTATAGTCTTTTAAATAAAAAGGATTACTTTCACTGCAGCTTTAAAAGCTTTATTTATTTTATTTATTAGGCTAAATATTCCTATATTTATTTATTTAATAGGGTTAACTTATAATTATTATTTATACTTTAGCTATTATACTTTTATTTTATATAAAGCAATAAAAATATAAGCTTTTATAGTTTATATTATAGATTTAAAAGGTAAGCCTTTTTAAGTTTTATTAAATAATTTAAAAAAGTTAAAGACTTTATATATTTTACCTATAAATATCTTTATATATTTCTTAAAAGAAAGCTTTAAATTAAAGTAGACCTTTAACTATTAAATATTCTTTTTTAATTAAATTAATTTTCCTATAATTATAATGCCCTGTTTATATATTTAGCCTTTTATATAGTAAAAGTATAGTAATTTAATTTTAATATAGTTGAAAGATATTATATTTTTTATTCTTTACTTTAATATTCTATTAAATACTTATTATATAAAAGTAACTATTTTTTAAATAAATTTATTTATAATAAATATAGTAATATTATAATTATATTTAAAATAAGATTATTAATTTTTAAATTAAAAAATTAAGCTAAAGTAAAGTATTAATATAATAAAAGAAATAAAAAATCCCTATAAAGTTTTATATTTAAAGGTAAAGTTTAATAGGTTAATATTATCTTTTTTATAAATAAAGGCAATTTTATTATTTATAAAAAACTCTATTTATTTTATAACTTAAATAGGCTATTTTTATTATTTAAGCTATAAAATTAATTTATTCTTTATAATAATATTAAAGGCCTTAAAAATATTAAAAGTAAATAAAGTTATAGCCGCTTTTTTATATAAAGTAACTTTAATATTATAAATTAAATAGGCGATTAGATTTATAGTTGCTTTTTTAAAGAGGGCTTTAAAGTATAACTTTAAAAGGATTTTATATTTAAATATTAAAAGGGATACCCTTTTAATAAATAGCCTTTTAAAGCCTTTTTTATATAAAATAGCAGTAAAATAAACTTAAAAGCTTGATAAGTTATATAGATAGGTTTATTTGGTTTAAGTATAATAGTAACTTTAGCGTTATTTAAAGGGAGGGGGTAATATTTTAACTTAAAGCAGCCTTTAAAAAGGTTTATAATAAACTCTTAATAGTAGGCTATATATAATATAAAAAGGCAATTAATATATTATCTGTATTAAATATATTATCTGTATTAAATATAATATTCCCTGCTTTAATTATAGCCTTTTTTACTTCCTTTTTAATAACTATTTTATTTTATAGTATTTAAAGGTTTTCTAGTATTTAAAGTTCTTAAAGGTTTTTAATATTCTTTTTAGCTCCCTTTTACTATAGTAAATATTCTTTTAAAAAAGGTATTTACTTTTTAAGATTTAAAATACTCTTATTACTATTTATTAAAAAGGGGGGTTAAAACTAGTTTATAGCTTTATATTATTTAGCCACTTATTAAATGCTTTTATTTAAGCTAGCTTTAACTATAATTTTGTTTTAATAATTGCGTTTTTTATATTTAATTATATTATATAGTATTTTCTTTACTTTAATTTATTTATTAATTTTAAAGAGTATTATAATATAAGCTAAATAGGCTATCTAATAGTTTTTATTTTATTAAAGGGTATTATATTTATTTTAATATCTCTTTTCATTCATTAATTATATATAGTCTGCGAAAAGTCTTTAAAGTATTTATATTACTATATTTAACTCTTTTTTAATTAAGCTAATTATATTTACCTTTAAAAAGAGCTAGGTATATATATATATTAACTGGCTGAATTTTTATAAGCTTTTAAAAGTAATATATTTCTTTTTTATATTAGCTATTAGCCTAATAAAGCTTAAAAGTATAATAGTATTTATATAGTAGTTTAAGCCTATATTTAGGTTTTTTGCGATAATTATTAATATAAGGCAGTTAAAGAAAATAAAGGTAATACATTTTTTAGAATCCTTTATAAAGGTATTTATAAAGGCAGGGGTTAAATTATATTTATTTGCCTATTTAATTAGTCTATTGCCTATAGTATTTAGGATTTAGCTTAATTACTATATTTAATATAATATATTAAAGTCTTTTATAATAATTAAGTTTAAAGGGGGTTAACTTTACTTTTTAAAGGTTTTTATTATAATATTAAAAGAAGCTTTATAGTAAATATTAATAATAATATAGCTATAAACTTTTATTTAATAAATATAATTGCTTTTTAATTTTAAAAGTAAAAGTTATTAATATAATAGATTTAATGATTTTTTAATATATCTAAAAATAAAGGGTTTAGTTTTGTTTAATTATTAAATAAATTGAATATTTAAAAGTTAAAGTAAAATTTTATTTATTTTTTAAATAATATAGGATTTTAATAAATTTATAACTTTTAAATAAATATAATATTAAAGCTGTTTTTTTTAATTAATAAAAAGGCTATATTATAATATTATCCCTATTTTCTTATATTAACTTAAAAGACTTTTAAGCTAAAGTTTTTTTAATAGTTTTAATAAAGTTTATTATTTATAGATTAAATTTATAAAGTTTATTTTTTTAAAGGATTTTTTTAAAGTATTATTTATAAAGTTATTAAAATTAATAACTTTTATTATAAAATAGGCTAATAAATTTTCCTTTAATAAACGATTAAAGATATTTATTAAATTAATTTTATTTTAAAAGGGCTTTATTATAAAGGTAAAAGGTATTATTTTACTTAAAGGGAGGGGTCTTTAAATTTAAGCCTTAAAAGCAGTAAAAGATTTAGTTAAAGTGGCTTAAAAGGCTTTTCCTTTAAGTGCGCTAGGTTTAGGCTTAAAAGTAAAAAGGGCAGGGTTTTTTTTTAAAAATTTTAAATTTTAAATTCTTTAATACTTTTAAATTATTTTTAATAGTATATATTTTTATATTATTTTTAATAGTTAAATATATATAATAATTTAAAATATTACACCAGTAAAGTTTAAAGCAGTTAATATATTAAATAAAGTTATTATAATTTTTATTTTTATTAATATATTAAAAGGTAGGTTTATTATACTTTTTATAGTATATAGTTTTAATATATTTTTAAAGGTTATAAAAGCTAAAGTATTTATTATATTAAATTATTTAAGCTTTTTAAATATAAAGTTTTATTAAAGCTAAATAATTAAAGAGTTTAAAGTTTACTTTAATATCTTTTTTAAATAAAATAAAATAATAGTAAATATTAATAGTTTATTTAAAAAGGGCCTTTTAATAAAAAATTAAAGGTTCTTTAAATTTAATATTTACTTTAACTTTAATTAAAATTAGTATATTTATAAAGGAGGTGCTTAAAGTATTAGTATAATATTTAAAGATACTATTTGTAAAAAAGCTCTTTTATATATATACTTTTTTAATCTTTAAGCTATTAATTTTTACAGTTAAAGTTAAAGTAAAGATCTTTTTTTTAATATCTTTTATTTTAATTTAAAGTATAAAGTTAAACTTTACTTTTTAAAAGTAAATAATATTTTTACTTTTAAGGTTATTAATTTTAATAACCTCCTTCTTAGCGCTAATAATAGTAATTTTCTTTTAGCTATAGTTTAAAGGGATTTAAAGGAAGATTTTATTATTAATCTTTAAAATAACTTTTATTTATTTTTATTTATTTTTATAAATAATAAAGGCTAGTTTACTATTACTTTAAAGGGTAGGTTTATTTCTATTTCTTTATATTAAAGGGTTTTTATTTATACCTATAGCTGCAATTATAGCCTATATAACCTATTTTAAGCTATTAGCTAGTAAGGGGGCTTTTATATTAATTTTATTTAAAGGCTAAAGCTTAATTTACTATTATTTGATATTTTAGCAGGTCTTTTTATTAATTAGTTAAATAGTTATTAATTAAGTAAAAAGAGGGTTTTTATTTAATTTTTTAAAGTCCGTAAAAGCCTTTAAAGAAAAGAGGTTTTTAAAGGTATTAAAAAAGGCTTTATTTATTAGTATAGCTATTAAAAGATAGTATTTTTTTTTAATATTTAGCTAGATAATTATTAATAATTTAGGCTATTAAAAGTAATATTTCTTATTTAGCCTTTTAAATTAAATTTTTTTTTTTAAATTTAAATAAAGATATTAAATGCTATATTTAACTGCTTTTTATTTATAAAAGTAAAGGCTTTTATTAACCTACTTTAAAAGGAGGAAAAAAGGCTTTTTTAAATCTTTTTTTAAAAAAAAAATTAGGTTTTATATTAAAGCCGAAATTAAATTTAAAGATATTAATTTTAATATATTTATTGTTAATATAGTGTTTTTTAAATATAAATAAAAGGACTATAGTCTCCCTTTATCTTAAAAGTAAAAGAGTGCCCTCCCTTTTAAGTTATTAAAGTACTGCCCGCTTAACAGCAGCAAGGTTTAGTTATCCCTAGTTTACTTAAAGTCTAATAGCGTTCGCTATCCTTCTTTAAATGCCTAAAAGGGGTAAAAGAGTATTATTAAGCTTGTTTTTCTTAATAGCTAGTTAAGAGGTTGTGAGTTTTGGTAAGTAGGCACCTAAAAGGTGGGGTACCTGTAGGTGTAAGAGGGAAGCTTGAATAGCATTACCGTACTCCGTAGTACAGATAGTAAAAAATTAATGTATAAAAGAGCAGTAAAAAGGAAAGTATGGTGCGTAATCTGGGAATCGAACCCAGGGCTCCCCGACGTTGCTGGGATGGCAACGGAGAATTTTACCACTAAACCAATTACGCTTGAGATAACAGACTGGCCTAGCCTTAATTTAATAATGGCTAGCTGACACTGAAGGCTTCGATTTCATTGAATTCCCAGTCCCAGAGAGTTGGCTCTAAGAGGATAATGATCGAGAACAATAGCTAGATGATAACATCTAGGCGGAGGTGGGAGATGTCTAACCCCGATTGGAACGAGATTCTAGGGGTGGGGGACTGGTCCCTATTCCCTATTCCAGCAGAAGAAGCGCTTTCTGACCGGATTAGGGTCGCCGGCTTGCTGTTGATGACGACAAATCATACAAAGATGGGCACGCTACTCGAGGGGTGTTGAACCCCGAATTCGTCGGCTCAGGACACGATGTTGATCTAGTCATACAAGCCATAGTAAAAAAAACGACCAAGGGATATTGCATTTACATCATCATAATTGTCTTGGCCTTGGTCATTGTGTGGCAGCGTCCGGGCTGAGGCATAAGACGTTTAATAAGAAACAGGAATTGCGATACGATGATATGCAGAACGAAGTTGTGTATAATCTACTTCATACGTACGAAGTATTTCGTAGTGTATTTCCTTTTAAATAAGCAAGTATAGTTTGGATACACTACTCCGTGGCTTCAGCTATTCTTCCGCTTGTCACAATCTGATTTTCAGTGGATATCCTCCCGGAAGCACCTTCTCCCAGAGGTGTTTCACTTCGGTCTCTAATTCGCTCAGTTGGGCATCTTCCTCAACATGGCCGATCTCAGGGATCGGAAGCAACCCGAGAGATCTGTAATCCAACTTTCCAGCCACAGTCATAGGAAGAAATTCGAGTGGTATTGCCACAGCCGGTCGCATGTAGACGGGAAGTGGTAACTCATGTAGCAATTGTCGTAGGTAGCCAGCAGCGTCTTGAGGTGCCCTGTTTGCTAAGAAGACAACGCAGGCAACCAGGAACTGGTCGATCTCCCCTCTTAGTGCTACAACAGCATCGCTCAAGGATCCATTTGCCCTCTCTAGTATGCAGCTCGAGATTTCACCCAGTTCAATACGAATGCCTCGCAACTTTATATGAGAGTCTCCACCTATGCGCCCCAAGAAAGCAACTGAGCCATCCCGCAACATCCGTCCTCTATCGCCAGTACAGTAGAGAGCGGTAGATCCTGTGAAAGATCCGCCACTCTTGGCTACGATACTGTCTGGAACAAATTTCGCCTTTGTCAATGTATCATTGAGGAAGTACCCAAGAGCCACTCCGGGTCCACCTATGCATAGCTCCCCGGGAAAGCCCACAGGAAGAGGCTTATTGAAATCTTCATCAAGAATGTAAACTGAATAATTCGGCAGAGGATGGCCAATGGGTGCCTTCTCAGTATCGCTAGGTCCTCCCTCACGATAGGCAACAATGCCCATAGAAGATGCCACTGCAGCCTCGGTCGGCCCATAAGCATTGAATAGCTCCAAGTTGGGCAAGCTGAGATTGCGAAACTTGGCTTTCAATCCCGGCGTGAATTCTTCACTACCACACATTGCCACACGCTAGTCTTTACACTGCTTCAGGTAATCGCTCCCAAATTGAAAAAGTACCGAGTACTCTGATGGTATGCAAAGGGCGAACTTGATTTTCTCCTCCAGCATTAGCTTTGCAAGGCTCGCTGGATCGTCCTGGTTGCTGGCTGTGACAATCGTGCCGCCATTTGCAAGACCATAGAAGATTTAAGCGAGAGAGGCAGCAAAACCCAACGCGCTTTGCTGCAGAACGATGTCTTTGCCAAGTTTCATGTGTCGGAAGCTGCCTTTTGAGCTCTTATAAAATATAGGGTGGGTGAGCTAGAGGTATAAATAGCCGCCCATGGCAATAGACTTTAGTATGGAAATAAGTGTCCGTGTTTTTTAGTATTAAAACATCCTAAGCACGGGCCAGAACTGTGGCATTAAAGGGTTTCCCAAGGGATAAACCGCAGAACAGGGATTATGTTGGCAGGAGACCTGGGTGTTATTTAAGCAAAAGTGTCACATTAGTGATATATGGTAAACCATAACCAATGATCAGGGGAGTGATCGTGTTAACGGCTGACTAGTGTTTATGCTATGGAGGAAGTTTGCGGGGGCCTTGACATGCAAGGCCGATCATGGTGTTTAAGTCCAGCCATCAGCCCAGCCCTGCATACATACATGCCACATCGTGCCCCAACAGCACTACCGTGTCTACACCGTCTATATGGCTTTCGCTAGTGACTGTAGATACAGTGCACGCCGCCTCTGCGAGGCCTGGGACCGCATCTGGTCAGCCAAGAACGGTATCCTGTTGCTCAGCCATCTCCATGAGCTCTTCGACGCTCACCTCTTTTCCATCCATCCTGACACGTGGCGGATCCGTGTCTTTGTGCCATATGGTGTTATCACTGGCTACCACGGTTCGATTGCCCGGCTGAGATGCCTTGGTTAGAGCGGCAACCTGCCTCTGGGGCGGGGAGGAGACGTGAACTGGGAGCTGACCAAGTTGACATGGTGTAATAATTGACGACGAGATACATACCCTAACACTGCTATCAAACCTAATACCCAAGTAGCTACCTATGTCCTGAGTGGGCACGCGGAGTATATATTTTTGCATGAGAGAGTCCAGTCTTTCTTAATTTCTCTTCACTGGCGTCAACTTTACGAACAACGGAGGCTTCTGCCATAAGTTATACATTTTCATATCATTTCACTTGCTGCTTCTTTCATCAAGTTTGAGCTCGAAATTCCATAGAATTCTCGCCAGAACCACACGCATCTCTGCATATGCAAGACTGCAATTAAAAGTTAGCCAGGGGCGTCTGTCACAGAATGTGAAAAGGCAACATACTTTCTCCCAACACAGTCCCGAGGGCCAAGGCTGAACGGGGCTGATGTATCCCTCTTGTCTTCAGCATATCGCTCATTATCTAGCCAACGCTCAGGCACAAAGGAATATGGATCCGTCCAGTTTTCTTCGACATGACTGGTGGTATATGCGGCAGAATAGACCGTGACCTTTCGCCATGGTTAGTCTAAGTTTCGTAATGAACCATAGGATGACAATGGGATAACTTACGTCACCTGGAACCCAGTGACCGGCGATTCGTGCACCTTGGGGAGGAGTAATGCGAATAGTGCCAATTGGCGCGGGTGGATGGATTCGCATAGCCTCGTCAAGTACTGCTAATTGATACTTAAGCTTTCTAACACTCACGAAAGTAATATCATTTTCGTTTTGGAAAGCTCCACGAATCTCGGAGACTAGCTGAGCCATGACATCTGGGTTGACCAGCAGATAGAATGTCACAGCTGAGAGTAATGTTGCTGTCGTTTCGCTGCCTGCCACTAATAAGATGCCAAAAGTGTGGATTAATTCTGCTTCTGACATGCCAGTCTAGTGACACAATAAGCTTTTATTCGATTGCCTGCTAATGAATCAGTGAATGTGGAAGGTTCGTACCTTTTCGTTGTTGTGTCTTAAAACATGTTGCATAAAATCAGGCCGATTCGTCTCATCTCTCAGCCGGCGAAGCACCTTTTCCTTTGTAAAGTTGCTATGGTATTCTCGACTTTTTATTACACTGTTGGAAACCAGCAGAGGGAGGAGAATCCTGCTAATTATTGGGAACCTTGAGGCAACATTTCGGAACACAGTCACCTTCTGGTACTTGAAGAGAAGAGAGACCCAACTGTGTAATTTCGAATTTACAAGGCAATCAAACGACTCTCCCAATGCCAAGTCTCCAATGATATCGAATGTCGTAAAATTGTACCAGTCGACCATGTCTTGAGGAGTCCCCGTACTCTCCCGAAGTTTCATTATTAACTGGTCGATGTATGTTTGAATGAGCGGTTCTTGTTCGCTGAGTGCCCTCTCGGAAAAGGCATAAGCAAGTATTCGGCGATGATTCATGTTCCCTTCAGGCTAATATTATCCAACGTTAGCGTTTAGCCTCTTGTGCAAGGTGAGCTAGTGCCTGTTACCGAAACCACACTGGAAGTTGTGCCCGGAATGGACATGTAGAATCTGGGATTTTTGGGCAATCCCGGCTTCGACAATATGTCATGCATAGCCGCCAGTGTTGAGAACGACAATTCGTTTGGCGCGGTGCGGACAACGTCTCCATACTTTTCATGGAGGCTTTTGAGCTTTTGACAAAATGACCCCTTTACAATGTAGTAACTTAGGGGAAGGTGGGAGGTTGCGAATAACTTGGGGCCAGGGTAATTCGAAAGTGGGTGGAAGAAGGCATTGTAGACCCCTTTTCCAACAGCGTACAAAAGAATCTGAAATATTTAGTTAGACAGATGACAAGATCAAGATGTAGAGATGCTGGTCTCGTACCGAAATCAACAGCAAAGCAATTACCCTCCCTGCTGTAGCAGTAGAGGTGCTAGTATCGAAATTTTGCCACATGATTGATCAGATACGTAAACGAAAGTGGCGGAAGGCTGCTCTGTAATGGGCAGAGCATTCCATTGGCAGTATTATTATTCCAGATTTCTTTTATTTACGGAGTACTCCGTACACGTTGAGTCAGGTTGGATACCTAGTGTTGGACAACGGGCGTCCGAATACTACTATGTACCTGTCGATTAACAATTAGTACTACACCGCTTCTCCGTATTAGGGCTTAGAATGTCATACACGGAGTACGAGCTGAGCGATGGGTTTTTGGTGGAGCTACTTGGGGGGTCTCTGTACGGAGTACTCCGTACAGTCTATCATTTACATGCGTGGTGGGTCACGGGGTACGCTAGGTTTGAAAAAACCGGTCGATATTTACCAAGTAAAGAAACAAAAAGGTATAATACGGTAGTAATAGTACGAGTACTATCGCTATCCCGCCATTACGAGGTCGCCGGGGTATTTGGGCTTAGTGGGCCGGCATTGACAGGGTCTGAGATATGAACAGAGTTGTTAATTGGCCAGTTTTGTTTGTTTGTTTTATTATTTACGTCCACTAAGTAAGCTAGTTACACAAATCCCTTATGGGCAATAGGACGTCAGGAGCCGGCGGCTTGCGCCGCTGTTCGCTGAGTTTCAATTTACAAAGGAAAGAGGGTCAATCTAGGTGGTGTCAATCTGTTTCCGCCAAGGGAGGGCCATAAAGGTCCGCTTCCTCCACTAATCTCTAGAAGGCCTTGCTTCCTATAGGTCCGAGTAGGTAAGAGAGGGGGGTCTCTCCTGGGGGGATATCTGGGAGGAAAGGCCTGACCATTCTGCATTCCGCGAAGTGGCCTTATCTCTTTGGTTCGCTGCACTTGCAGACAGACTCTCTGTTATGCCTAAAGCGTTTATAGTATTCTTGGAAGTCCCTATATCCCAATCTTTCTGCCAGGAGCCTATAGAGGATAGGGCATAGGAGCTTAAGTTCCAGGGGGGAAGCTAGGGCCCCGAGCCCCTATCATTTATAGCCCCCTAGGGTCTTGCTAAGCTAGTTTTATTCCTTTACCTCCGCGACTTTTTCTTTAGTTTATCTTTTAATGTATATAATTATAGCCCAGTTCTGTAGCGTAGCAGGGAGGGCCGCGCCTTATTTAGCTAAATAGTCGGCTTATTTATTGCCTATAATATCCTTATATCCTAAAACCTATAAAATAAAGGTCCTGCAAGGCGAGATACTTTATATTAATTTCTGGAAGTGTATATACACTCTTTATATAAAAGGGGGGGGCTTACTAAGCAGCCTATCAACCACCGATAAGTTATCTAAGAAAAGGTAGGCTATTGAAATTATACAGTTTTCCTCTATATACCTAGCCACTAGCTCTATAGCCTTTAAGGCAGCCTATACCTCTACATTATAAACCTCTGCATTATTAAAGCATTTAATATTTATAGTTGCTTTTACTTTATAGTAAGCGACTGCTCCCTAGCCTATATTCCTTTTAATTTAAAACCTATTAAAGTAGGTTAAAATTAAATAGAGGGGGAGAGACTTAACTATCTCTAAGTATTTCCTTACTGCAGTTAGTTTACCTATACCTTTTAGGTTAAGACTAGGGAGAATATATAAGGACTTTTTAGCGAAAAGTATAGGTTTAATGGTCCTGTTAACTAGGGCGGCAGTGCGCTAAAGCCTGGTTTATAGCAGCTAGGGAAAGAGTTTCTTATTAATGCAATAACTGATTAGATAGTCCTAATCTAGTCCTGCAAATCTTACTGCGCATTTAAGTTAGGCCTAGGCTAAGGCAACACTGGCTAAAGGGACCCCTGACTTTCTATATAAGACAGGAATGCTTATAGTTTTCTAAATTAAAAGGACTGCCTTTACTATAGCCTTAAAGGCTTTATTTATTTTATTTACTAGGCTAAATACTTTTATATTTACCTGTTTATTAAGGTTGGCTTATAACTATTATTTATACTTTAGCTACTATACCTTTATTTTATATAGGGCAATAAAGAGGATATAGGCCTTTATAGCTTATACTATAGCTTTAAAGGGTAAGCCTTTTTAAGTTTTATTAAATAATTTAAAGAAGTTAAAGACTTTATATACTTTGCCTATAAATATCTTTATATACTTTTTAAAGGAGAGCTTTAAATTAAAGTAAACCTTTAGCTATTAAATATCCTTTTTAAATTAAATTAATTTTCCCTTTATTATAATACCTTTTTTATATATCTAGCCTTTTATATAGTAAAAGTATAGCAGTTTAGCCTTAATATAATTAAAAAATACTATATTCTCTATTCCCTACTCTAGCGTTTTATTAAGCGCCTACTATATAAAAATAACTGTCTTTTAAGTAAATTTACCTATAATAAATATAGTAATATTATTAGTATATTTAAAGTAAAACTATTAGTCTTTAAGTTAAAGGATTAGGCTAAAATATAGTATTAATATAATAAGGGAGATAAAGGACCCCTATAAAGCACTGTATTTAAAGGCGAGGTCTAATAGGCTAATCCTATTTCCCTTACAGATAAATACAGTTCTATTACTTATAAAAGACTCTGCCTATTTTATAAACTAGATAGGCTAGCCTTATTATTTAAGCTATAGGATTAATCTATTTTTTATAATAATATTAAAGGCCTTAAAGATATTAAAAGTAAAAAAGGTTATAACCTCCCCTTTATTTAAGGCAACTTTAATATTATAAATTAGGCAGGCGATTAAATCTATAGTTACTCTTTTAAAAAGGGCCTTAAAGTATTACTTTAAAAGGATTTTATATTTAAATACTAAAAAAGATACTCTTTTAATAAACAGTCTCTCTAAGCCTTTTCCTATATAGGACAGTAATAAAATAGGCTTAAAGGTGTAACGGGTGTAGCCTAACTGGAAAGCACGCAGTTAGGGCACCTCTGTATTGTCTATCTATAGCTGAAGGAAGGAAGCTCTATACTAGCTATGTATGCGTTATATAGTTGTGCGTATAGGGTTGTGGCCGAGGTGGTTTCCTAATTAGGTAAGCGGTCTAGTATTGGTCGTATTTCCGGATTCGGCGTAGTCGTGATTCCGGGAGACATGGCCTAGCCTGTGACAAAAGGCTTTATAATCTATATAGTCAGGTTTATTAAATTTAAAAATAATAGTAACCTTAGCGTTTTTAAAAGGGAGGGGGTAATATTTTAGCCTAAAATAGCCTTTAAAGAGGTTTATAATAAACTCTTTAATAGCAGGCTATATATAGTATAAAAAGGCAATTAATATACTGTCTACACTAGGCGCAGTATTCCCTGCTTTAGTTATAGCTTTTTTTACCTCCTCTTTAATAACTGTCTTATTTTATAGTATTTAAAGGTTCTCTAATGCCTGCAGTTCCTATAGGTTCTTAATATTTTCTTTTACTCCTTTTCACTATAGTAGGCATTCCCTAAAAAAGGCTACTTACTCTTTAAGGTTTAAAATACTTTTATTGCTATCTATTAAAGGGGGGGGTTAAAACTAGTCTATAGCTTTACACTATTTAGCTACCTACTAAATACCCCTGCCTAGGCTAGCTTCAGCTATAACCTTATCCCAGTAATTGCGTTTTTTGCGTTTAACTATATTATATAATATCTTTTTTACTTTAATTTATTTATTAATCCCAGTAAATACTATAATAAAAGCCAAGTAGGCTATCTAGCAGTTTTTATTTTATTAAAGGGCGCTATATTTATTTTAATATCTCTTTTTGCCTGCTAACTATATATAATCTGCGAAAAGTCTTTAAAGTACTTATACTACTGTATTTAGGTTTTCTTTAATTAAATTAATTATATTTACCTTTAAAAGGAGCTAGGTATATATATATATTAACTAGCTAAACTTTTATAAGCTTTTAAAAGGGATATATTTTTTTCCTGCGCTAGCTATTAGCCTAGTAAAGCTTAAAAGTATAGTAATAACTATATAATAGTCTAAGCCTATATTTAAGTTTCTTATAATAGTGATTAATATAAGGCAGTTAAAGAAAATAAAGTTAATATATTTCCTAAAATCCTTTATAAAGGCGTCTATAAAGGCAAGGGCTAGGTTATATTTATCTACTTATTTAGCTAATTTATTGCCTATAGTATTTAAAATTTAGCCTGGCTGCTATATTTAGTATATTATATTAAAGTCTTTTGCAATAATTAAATTTAAAGGGGGCTAACCCTACCTTTTAAAGGTTTTTATTATAGTATTAAAAGAAGCCTTATAGTAGATATTAATAATAATATAGCCATAGACTTCCACCTAGTAAATACAGTCGCTCTTTAATCTTAAGGGTAAGAGTTATTAATATAATAGATTTAGTGATTTTTTAATATATATAAAGATAAAGGGTTTAGTTTCCTTTTAGTTATTAAATAGGTTAAATGCTTAAAAGCTAGGGTAAGATTTTATTTATCTTTTAAATAATATAGTATCCCAGCAGGTTTATAGCTTTTAGATTAATATAATATTAAAGCTGTTTTCCTAGGCTAGTAAAAGGGCTATATTATAATACTTTCCCCTTTTTTTTATATTAGCCTAAAAGATTCTTAACTTAAAGTTTTTTTAACAGTTTTAATAAAGTCTATTATTTATAGGTTAAACTTATAGGGTTTATCTCCTTTAAAAGATTCCTTTAAGGCATTATTTATAAAGTCGTTAAAATTAATAACCTTTATTGTAAAGCAGGCTAATAAACTTTCCTTTAATAAACTGTTAAGGACATTTATTAAGTCGATTTTATTTTAAAGGGGCTTTATTATAAGGGCAGGGGGTACTGTCCTGTTTAAAGGGGGGGGTCTTTAAATCCAGGCCTTAAAAATAGTAAAAGATCTAGCTAGGGCGGCTTAAAGAGCTCCTCCTTTAAGTACATTAAATCTAGGCTTAAAGGCAAAGGGGGCAAAGTTCCTCTTTTAAAATTCCTAAATCCTAAATTCTTTAATGCTTTTAAGTTATTTTTTAATAGTATATACTTTTATATTATTTTTAATAATTAAATGTATATAGTAGTTTAGAGTATTAGATTAATAAGGTTTAAGGCAGTTAGTGTATTAGGTAGGGTTATTATAGCTTTTATCTTTATTAATATATTAAAAGGCAGGCTTACTATATTTTTTATAGTATATAGTTTTAGTATACTTTTAAAGGTTATAAAAGCTAAAGTATTTATTATATTAGGTTATTTAGGCTTTTTAGATTTAAAGTTTTACTGGGGCTAAACAGCTAAAAAGTTTAAATCTTGCCTTAATATCTTCTTTAAATAAAATAAAATAATAGCAGGTATTAATAGTTTTACTAAAAAGGGCCTTTTAGTAAAAGACTAAAGGTTCTTTAAACCTAGTATTTACTTTAGCTTTAATTGGGATTAGTGTATTTATAAAGGAGGTACTTAAAGTATTGGTATAGTATTTAAGGATACTGCGTATAAAAAAGCTTTTTTATATATATGCTTTTTTAATTTTTAGGCCACTAGCCTCTACAGTTAAAGCTAAAGTAAGGATTTTTTTTTTAATATCTTTTATTTTAATTCAAAGTATAAAGCTAGACTTTACTTTTTAAAAGTAAATAATATCTTTACTTTTAAGGTTACCAATTCTAATAACCTTTTACCTAGCGCTAATAGCAGTAATCTTTTTCTAGCTATAGTTTAAGGGGACCTAAAAGAAGATCCTATTATTAGTCTTTAAAGCAATCTTTATCTGTTTTTATTTATTTTTAAAAGTAATAAAGGCCAGCCTACTATTACTTTAAAGGGTAAATTTATTTCCTTTTCTTTATATTAAGGGATTTTTATTTATACCTATAGCTGCAACTATAGCCTATATAACTTACTTTAAGCTATTAGTTACTAGCAGGGTACCTAGGTTAATCTAAGTTAAAGGGTAAGGTTTAATTTATTATTATTTAACGTTTTGGTAGGTCTTTTTACTGACTAGCTATATAGTTATTAGTTAGGCTAAAGGGGGGTTCCTGCTTAACTTTTTAAAGTTTATAAAGGCCTTTAAAGAGAGGAAGCCTTTAAGAGTATTAATAAACGCCTTATTTACTTATAAGGCAGCTAAAAGATAGTGTTTTCTTTAATATTTAGCTAGGCAGTTGTTAATAGCTTAGGCTATTAAGAATAGAACTTCTTGTCTAGCTTTTTAAATTATATTAATTTCTTTAATTTAAATAAAGATTTTATAAGCTGCAGTAAACTGCTTACTATTATTAAAGGCGGGTACTTTTATCGGCCTACTTTAAAGGGAGGAAAAGAGGCCTTTTTAAGTCCTTTTCAGGAAGAGAGAGACGCTGGGTCTTATGTTGGAACCGAAATTAAGTCTAAGGACGTCAGTTTCAATGCGTTTATTATCAATACAGCGTTTCTTGGGAGTAAGTGGGAGGACTGTGGTCCCTCTTTATCCCGGGATCGAAAGAGTGCTCTCCTTCTCGAGTCGCTGGATTGCTGCCCGCCCGGCGGCAGCGAGGTTCAGTTATCCCTAGTTCGCTTAGAGTCTGATAGTATTCGCCATCTTTCTCTATGTGCCTAGGAGGGGCGAGGGAGCGTTATTGAACTTGTTTTTCTTGATAGCTAGTCAAGAGGTTGCGAATTTTGGTGAGTAGGCACCTAAAAGGTGGGGTACCTGTAGGTGTAGGAGGGAAGCTTGGTTAATTGGCCAGTATACAGAGTCCGTATTTGTGATGGGTAAAATACAGCTCCATTTAGACGGTGGTAGTAATTCGATAGACCAGCTTCCGCCCGTCTGCTTGGCCCTTCCGAACCCGGTCCACGCCCACGGCAACACCCTGTAGCCCTTCGTCACTGACCTCCATCGGGTGCGTTATAATATCTCCAGCGTCAATTAACTTCTGAGTCAGTGGTGCCCAGATATCGCGGTAAAAGGCGGCGTGTTGGGGCTTTGCCTCTCGATGGTACGGCTTCTTCATACTGACTGGCTTACCCAACATAGTCAACGCAAGCACCCAGTCTGGCTTGATGTTACGTCGCGTATGCCCACGCATGGGAAACTGATCAAGTCCCACATATCTTCCACCACTAGACCCAATCGCATCATAGCAGATCTTCATGGAACCGCTGTCGGTAATGCAATCCAACGCGTACTTCAAGGAGTCTTGCGTATACCTTCTCACGTCTACCGCACAGTTGGGCGAATGGTAGTCGAATGCCTCAACTGCACCCAGGGATTTCAACCTTGTAAAGTTGGACGGGGAACATACCACAATGGGTATCATCCCGGACCTGTCGTTTCACCGTCTGTCAGTTTATAGCTTTTAACATATCCATGAGACTTATTGACCCACAGTTTGAGCGCTTGAACCACCAAAGTTCCTGAAGCTGTTCCTCCACCATAGACTAGAACAAACTCGCGAGGCTCACCAGATGTTGGTAGTCCCAATGAGGACGGGATTGGCAATGGCAACTTCATCGTATAGTATACGATGCCCACCGTCAACATCCCAATCCCCACAATTGCACCCTCCTCAAAGGACATTACAGAGGGAATCTTGAAGATTTGGGCCCTTGGAACGCACGCATACTCGGCAAAGCTCCCACTGGCAAGGTCGTTGGCGTCATTGCCAGGAGAATGGCCGCCAACTCTATCACCCACTGCCAGTTCGTTTTTCAGTGCGTTACCCACGGAAACCACTATTCCCGAGAAGTCGGAACCCCAGGTCGACTATACAAGTTAGGAAATTATTTCATCTATTCCAAGTTTCTGGAAGGGGACCCAGATCTTTCAACATCGGCGGGCCAATGCGCACTTTCTACAAAGTGGGCGCAATTTTGTAGAAATCCGACTGTACGTAAGGAAATACAACTTACCCCTGGAGCTGGCGACAAATCCAACGACTTCCAGTCATGAGGATTGATTGCCACACACACCACTCTGACCAAGACCTGATCATCCCGAGGTTTTGGAACTGGACATGAGGCGGTGAGTTGAACGCTGCCAAGGCTTTGGACTTGGAGCGCTTGTTGCGTTAGCGGAATGGACGCCATGCGGATGATTCAATTAGTTGTGCCCTTGAGTCTCAAATAACAACGATTGGTTCCTATTCACTGATGTTCTAGGGTCCCTTATACTTCGGCGCTTATATGTTCACACCAGATGTATGGGGAACCAAATGGAGAACCAGATGGTCAGAGCACATGGCCCTTGAAGGTGCTTTTGGTAGTCTGCCAGGGACAAAGAAGCCATCATATGCCAAAGCAGAGCCGTCCGTTTCTCGGACATGTCCCCTCATATGGGACACTCCGTAAGACATATCGAGTCGAAAACCCCACTGCCAGTCGGAGTAGACTACCTATTGATACGGAGTACTAGTATGTGACCGTATGCTGATACGATTACACCTCACAAGGATTATAGTACAATCGGGGACTTGCCGGGTTTATAACTAATACTACACCACATATTCAGTAGGCGTCTGTTTCGGCTCGTAGGCCCCCTGACTGACAAGTGAAAGTACGAATTAAGCTTACATTTAAACAGCAATATAATATATAAATATATATATACATATATATATCGATACCAAGTCGAAATACCTAATATAGATCCGTTTATATGTTAAGGATGTTATGATATGCATAGCTTCCGGTGTGGTTGACTACAGAGTATAGTCATAGATTTTCCCTAAGAATACTCATCTTGCTTCGTCCCGCACCTTTGTGCCGGCGGGTTTCCTATCACCCCTGATTCTCGCTCTTTTCTTGAAGGCCGATGCTCAGTGGCACAATCACTAGAATCGGAGTTCGGCAACATTCCCTAGAATGTGCTAGGATCTTTTTAAGTGTCATGTAACATATTAGGTCGCTTATCCATACATGAAGTGTGGAGTTTTACTGTTGCTGGATATATGGTCTAACAGTTATAAGCCCGGTATCGTTTCGCGCGAAATTACCCGACTTAGCCTTAAATTGCACGTTCAATTCCTGCACTTTGAGGGAATCAAAAATAATATAGCAAAGGTTTCCCTTAAGAGGGAATTGTACATATATCTTCTTAACCGCAGCTACGGTAAAAGCTAGCAGGAAGAAGTTCCTCTGCGCCCTCCATATAAGATTACAGGGGATACAGGCGCTCTATCTACACTATCGCACCTGGGGGTGTGTGCCACGTAACATATAAGGTCACTTATCCAAAATGGACACGGGGATTGTCGATTTTGAGACCCCCCTAGTGCATAAAGTCTGGAGCTTAACTTTTGCTGGATTTGTGGTCTAACAATAAGCATTTGTCCCCGCGCCCTATCCCCGCAAATGTAAGCAGTGCCCCAAAAAAACTGGAGTGGGCCTCTTGAAGCTCTTTCACCACTGTTGTCGTAATAGTATCGTTCACGGATTCCCCGAGCGCGGATAGGATTCTGGTATGAGGCCTCGTATCGAAATCTTTTTACTACGCAATATAATTTTCCGTCGGACCCTATGATGTCCGTCGTATTACAATCTGCTCAGCCTCATGTTAATCCTGTTTCATATCCATGCTGACAGCATTTGCAGATTAAGTGCCCCTCTCAGATAGTAGATACACTGCATGTAGCTAAATTCTTAGGATCACACCACCAAGATAGATCTGGCTTGGAAGGTCGTAAGCGTGAGGAACCCATGCACGGAGAGTTGGAGAAAGAAACAGTATCGCAATTACGCGCGGAAAAAGATGAATTTTTTTCTTTGTTAGTTAGTATCAAAGGTATAAATCGATCAATATAGTATTGTTGAAACGCAGCTCTCCACAAAACTTACAATATTTGAAACTACTCTTTCACCTGGTCCAGTTATTCCTAGGCTCCTACAACCTCTCATAGATCTGCTTTCTGTTTTGCTCTTACTGAACCCCCCCCCCCCCCCCCCCCTTCCCTTCACTGACTGTAAGCTCCAAACACAACAACGACAGCAGACCTCAACTCGTTGAATATGCCTGAACCTATCGTCATAACTGGCTCTGCTTGCCGTTTCCCCGGAGGCGCCTCTTCGCCATCAAAACTATGGGATCTCTTACAGGAACCTAGAGATGTTTTAAGGGAGTTTCGGAAAGATGAGCTGAACCTTGTCAGCTTCTATCATCCAGACGGAGGCCACCACGGCGCTACAAATGTCTGCAACAAGGGATACCTCTTGCAAGAAGACAGTCGAGTATTTGATGCTGCCTTCTTCAATGTCAATCCTGCGGAAGCAGAGTCAATGGATCCACAGCAACGGATCACTCTAGAAGTTGTTTATGAGGCACTAGAGTCGGCAGGCTACACACTTGATGATGTGCAAGGTTCACAAACATCTGTCTACCTTGGTGTCATGACCGGGGATTATTATGATATCCAATTACGAGACAGCGAGACAATTGGCAGATACCATGGAACTGGAACTGCTCGGAGTATTCTCTCAAACCGAATTTCCTATTTCTTTGATTTGAAAGGGCCGTCGGTTACAATCGATACAGCATGTTCAAGTAAGGAATTATCCTTTCCTTAGCCCAGAGCAAAGTTTACTAGATTATTCATGGTCACATATTAACTCGCAACTGCATAGGTTCACTTGCAGCTCTTCATTTCGCTGTTCAGAGTTTACGTCAGAATGAGTCAACTACAGCTATTGTTGCGGGCGCAAACATCATTCTGGATGCTCCCATGTATATTGCAGAGTCAAAACTGCAAATGCTGTCACCTACATCTCGTTCACGAATGTGGGACAAATCAGCTGATGGGTATGCACGAGGAGAAGGTTTTGCTGCCATCATTCTCAAGACTCTGAGTCAAGCCATCAAAGATGGAGATCACATTGAATGTGTCATCCGGGAGACAGGCATGAACTCCGATGGTCGGACTAAGGGCATCACGATGCCAAGCTCCACCGCCCAAGCAGCTCTTATTAGAGACACATATCGGCGTGCAGGTTTGGATCCAATCGCTGATCGGCCACAATTTTTCGAGTGTCATGGGACGGGCATTCAAGCGGGAGATCCAGTTGAGGCTCGGGCAATTCATGAAGCGTTCTTTCATCGAACACATAAATCGACAGACCTAGCGCAGACTGAAAGTGAGAAGCTATTCTGCGGCTCTGTCAAGACTGTTATTGGGCACACAGAGGGCTGTGCCGGCCTTGCAGGCCTTCTGAAGGCTTCTCTGGCTGTTCAGCACAGTACAATTCCGCCAAACCTTCTATTCAATGACCTCAACCCGGCGATTCTTCCTTTCTATCAGAATCTTGAGGTCCCAAAGGCGAGAGTTCAATGGCCGAAGAGCTCTGATAGCGTTCGAAGAGCGAGTGTGAACAGTTTTGGATTTGGCGGCACAAACGTTCACGCAATCGTTGAGAACTTTGTTTCAGGCGAACTAGTGGAAGAGTTTGTTGGAAATGACAGTGACTCAACTCAGATCGCTGAACTACCAGCTTTCATAGGGCCTCTAGTCTTTTCAGCTCAAGATGGACCATCCCTTGCGAGCACAGTCACAGAATTCATGGCTTACATCAACGATCACCCGGATGTGAACTTACAGGATCTGGCTTTCGTGCTCCAAAATCGACGAACGGCATTTCCGACAAAGATATCGTTCGCTGGAGCGACGAGAGAGAAGCTGTTACAATCAATGGGAGAATGTATCAGCTCATTATCTAGTGCTGGCGATTTTGGGATCAAAGCAACCGCAAGGGATCCGAGTGATCCTCCAGCAATCATTGGCATTTTCACTGGCCAGGGCGCGCAGTGGGCGGCAATGGGTCAGCGGTTAATCGAGTCCTGCCAACTGTTCCGTAACTCGATAATAGAGAGCGAGAGTGCATTGGCAAATATCCCACAAGCACCACAATGGTCGCTTATGAAAGAGCTACTTGCAAATCAAAGCACGTCGCGTGTTGCTGAAGCCATAATCTCGCAACCTCTTTGCACCGCGATACAAATTGGCCTGGTCCAGCTTCTCTCGGCATGTGGTATCAAGTTCGATGCCGTAGTTGGTCACTCGTCGGGGGAGATAGCTGCTGTCTACGCGGCGGGAATCATATCAGCTCCAGACGCCATACGAATTGCCTACTACAGAGGCCTTCATTCCAAACTCTCTAGCGGCCCAGATGGTAAACTCGGGGGCATGATGGCTGTTGGAATCTCCTCTGAGGCTGCACTATTGCTGTGTGATCAGCCACAATTCGCCGGCCGAATGTGTTTAGCAGCCAGTAACAGTCCCAATAGCGTAACACTTTCAGGCGACATGGACGCTATTCAAGAAGCAAAAGCGCTTTTTGATGGGAAGGGCACATTCTCAAGGCTTCTAAAGGTGGACACGGCATATCACTCACATCATATGCTACCCGCTTCTCAAGCATATCTCGATTCTATGCGCGCTTGCAACATCCAGATCAATACTCCAAGGGACGATTGTGTGTGGATATCGTCCGTTCGTGGTGATGCTGAAATGATTCAGGAGGATGACCTTGAGACCTTGTCAGGGCCGTATTGGGTCGAGAATATGGTCAAGCCTGTTCAATTCTTGGACGCCGTTGAATGTGCCCATGTCAACGGGGGCCCTTTCGATCTGGCCATCGAGGTCGGCCCTCACCCAGCACTCAAAGGGCCCACCACCCAGATATTTAAAGCAGCATTGGGTTCGGCATTGCCCCATGCTGCCTTCCTGCAACGTGGCCGTGATGATTTGGAGGCTTTCTCAGAAGGAATCGGGTTTTGTTGGTCACGCTTCAATCCATCATTAGTCGACTTCTCTGGCTATCAGAATTCATTCCTGCAGGAAGGCGGTCACAATCCTCAGAAGATACTGAAGGGCCTACCATCCTACTCCTGGAATCACGACAAAGTATACTGGAAGGAGTCCCGCCCCGCAAGAAATTATCGCCAGCTGGGTCAAAAGCCTCATGAAATCCTTGGCCGCAGAATTTCTGAGGACTTGACTGATGAAACGCGCTGGCGTAATATCCTGCGACTGAACGAGCTCCCTTGGGTCAGAGGCCATGCATTTCAAGGCCAGACACTTTTTCCAACATCAGGCTACATGGCAATGGCTATAGAGGCGGCCAAAATCATGGCAGAGGAACGTCCTATTAGACTGATTGAAGTGCTGGACTTGGTCATCGATAAGGCGCTGACAATGGAAGAAAACCATCCTGGAGTTGAGACAATCTTCTCAACCAAAAGCGTGAAGAGTGCCGGCGCTGATGATTCAACCCTTCATGTAGAGTTCACATGCTATGCGGCTGGCAATAGCTCTCTTGAATCCATGGAGATGAAGTGTTCTGGTCAAATCGTCGTCACATTTGGTCAACCGTCATTAAGTGAACTACCCCCAAAGCGTCTTCGCAGATCGGGACTTGCATCCTTTGACTCCGAGAATTATTATGCCTCACTGCTGAAGATTGGTCTTGATTACCAAGGCCTATTTAGAGGTCTGAGGGAGGTGGATCGGACAATGTATTATGCCAATACAAAAGCTTCGTGGCTCGAACTTGACCTCGGACCAGACTACACCATACACCCAGGACCACTGGATGTTGCTTTTCATTCCATTATTGCTGCATACTGCACTCCAGAAAGCGAGACTTTGTGGGCTCCTTTTTTGCCAATAAAGGTCTCACGGTTAGCAATCATGCCAGATATGGACTACAGTAACCAGCTTGGTGACATCGATTTTGACATCGAAACATTCGTCACTAAGACAACATCAAATACCTTCGAAGGAGATATACACATCCACAATCTGAGTGGGCAAACAGGAGTACAAGTGGAAGGCTTAACCCTCAAAATGTTCACTGAAGCACGCCCTTCAAATGACCGCCATATGTTCTCCAAGACAGTTTGGGATGTGGACATTCTTGCCGAAACAGCCAACCTAAGTCCACGTGAACTTACTAAGTATGAACTTGGGCTTGCTGAAGCCATCGACCGAATGTCTCTATTCTATTTCCAGAAGGTATTTGATGAGATTACATCAGAACAGGCCGCTGAGTTTTCATGGTATCACCAAAGCTTCTACAAAGAGGCTCAGGAAATATTAGCTGAAGTTCGGAACGGTAAACACCCTGTCGGGAAGAAGGAGTGGCTTGATGATAAGACTGAATTCATCATGGACTTGAAACAGAGATATGAAGGGCAAGCCGATTTGACTTTGATTCACGCGGTGGGGGAGAATCTTAGTGCGGTCCTGCGGGGAGAGACACAACTGTTGGAAGTGATGCTCCGAAACAACATGCTGAGCGATCTATACTCTAAAGGACGAGCTACGGCTCCTCTGAATCAACGAATCGCTGATCTCATGGGGGAAATAACCTTCAAGCATCCCCGGACAAAGATTTTGGAAATCGGTGCTGGCACAGGTGGTACAACCAGGAGCATACTTGACGGAATTGGGGATGCATATGCATCATATACATACACTGATGTCTCCTCTGGTTTCTTCGAAAAGGCTTCTGAAAGATTTTTTGACCATAAGACACGTATGAACTTCAAAGTCCTGAACATCGAGCAGGATCCCACAGAACAAGGCTTTGATGAGGAGTCATACGATGTAATTATTGCGGCGAATGTACTACACGCTACACGCAAGCTCGGAAAAACTTTGGTGAACACAAGGAAGCTCCTGAAACCTGGTGGATACCTCATTATGATGGAAGTTACCGGACAAATGTTGGAAATGACATTTCTCATGGGCGGCTTGCCAGGGTGGTGGCTCGGAGTTGAAGACGGGAGAGTGCGCAGCCCAGCAGTGTCCCTTATTGTATGGGATAAGATGCTGAAAGAAGCCGGGTTTACAGGTGTGGACAAGTTTGTGATTGACATACCGGACCCAATCAAGCATACTTGTTCAGTCATTTTGAGCCAGCATCTTGATGAGAAAGTGGCCTTGCTTCGAGACCCTCTTTCCTCCCTTGAAATAATACCAGAGGAAGAAGAACTGTTAGTTATTGGTGGTGATACATTGTCAACTACTCGACTTGTGGGTGATATTGAGAAGTTGTCGAGACGATTCGCCAGCCAAATACGAGTCATCAATACCGTTGATGCCGCTCGTGATGAAAATTTGGGGTCAAATGTTTCCGTTATATGCATTTCGGAGCTTGACGCACCTATGTTTTCACAGAGTTTTACTTCCGAGCGTCTTGAAGCCCTGCAAAACATGTTTTCGAGCGCTAGCAACGTTCTGTGGCTTACATCTGGCCGATTGTCGCATAGTGCATTCTCGAACATGAGTGTTGGCTTGGGACGAGCATTGATGGCTGAACTACCCCAACTTCATTTGCAATTCTTGGAAGTTGGTAATCCTGCAAGTCTGAGTGGACGACAGATCCTGGAAGCTTTCCTACGGCTCAAGCTGGCAAACGAAACAGAATTTTCCAATCACAACATGTTGTGGGTGACCGAGCCGGAGATTATGTTGAATGGCGATAGATTGCTTATACCGCGAGTCCTCCTTGACAAGGAGAGAAACGACCGTTTCAACTCTCAACGTCGGGCCATTACACGAAAGGTTTCTGCCAATGACAGCCTGTCTTTGAGGGTCGTATCATCCAATGGAAGACTTACCCTGCAACAAGAGTCGTCAACAGTCGAACGCCTCAAATCAGCTGCAACAAAAGATGTGGCCATTGTTGTCAAGGAATCTATCCCGCTTCCACAGTTAGGAACGGAGGAACCATTTGTTCTATGTCTCGGATGCATCGAAAATGACGAGAGGCATGTTTTGGCAATCAGCAAGCACAACTCTTCCATCATCCTTATCCCAGTCGAGCAGACTTTCCCCCTTCCTTCGACAGAGCAATTTGGTCCAGAACTTTTGGCCATGTGGGCATGTCAGTTGGCCGTAGACGCACTGACATTGGGTATTGACAAAAACACCACAGTCCTTGCTTATGGAACGGCAGACCTCCTCATTGCCAGAGCTCTACAACATCGTATCGAACATAAGGGAGGCAAATGTTTCTTTGTGGGGGTTGACGAAGTTGTGGGCTTGGACAACTATATCCAGGTTCATCCAAACGACTCAATGTTTGCCCTCCGCCAGACCCTACCTCAGAGTATTGAGGTCTTTGTTGACTTGACTCATACTGCTGAAAAGAGCAGGATCAAGACTTCCCTATTAAAGCTATTTCCGGTTATGAAGTTTGACTCATCCTCACTCACCACTCTACAATACAAGCTACTCGAAGGGGCCTACAGTCTCGCAAAGGCATCAACCTCACTTCATTCGATGACTGCATCGCTGGAGTCAATCCATGTGAGCGATCTCGATAACTTGTGTGTCGACCAGCTTTGTTATCCGACTGTCATTAACTGGAAGGGAGCTGATCAACTTAATGTTGCTGTGAAACCCCTCAATTTCGCCGGCGTCTTCTCACCTGCTAAGACGTATCTAATGATCGGACTGACATCGGACTTGGGGAGATCTCTATGTCGTTGGATGGTACAAAACGGTGCCGTCCACATTGTCCTGGCAAGTCGAAACCCCAACATAGATGATGCCTGGCTTGACGAAATGAGACATCTTGGCGCCAATGTCAAGGTCTATAAGATGGATGTTTCGAGCAAAGATTCTGTGCATTCTGTTTGTGGCATCATAAAGGATACCCTTCCACCAGTCGCCGGAGTATGCAACGGCGCTCTTGTGCTATCGGATAAGCTCTTTGTGGAAATGAACATTCATGCCGTCAACGACATTTTGAAGCCGAAAGTAGATGGGTCATTGCTCCTCCATGAATATTTCAAGAGCAGCAATTTGGACTTCTTCATCTTGTTCTCCTCGATAAGCGGCGTTGTGGGCAATGGGGGTCAATCGAACTACAACGCTGCGAGTCTTTTCCAATCCACTCTTATCGCCCAAAGAAGGGCTATAGGTCTTGCTGGATCCGTCTTAAGCCTTGGAATGGTTACTGACGTCGGCTACATTGCACAACGAGGCCCAAAGCTCATGGAACGGTTGAAGACTCAATTTTACATGCCAATCTCGGAGCAAGACTTGCACATAATATTCGGTGAATCTATTCTGGCTAGTAAACCAGACTCAGACACTGGCGAGGTTATTTCGGGCATTCAACCGTTTACATATTCAGCTAGCACACAATCCAGACCTACTTGGTTCTCGAACCCCCGTTTGTCACACCTCGTCCGCGAAGAGGACGACTCCGCACATGAGGTACAGCGTACGCTCGTTGATGTCCACATCAGAGAACAATTGGACAATGCAGAGTCGTTGGAGGTCGCGATTTCAGCTCTGACGGCTGCATTCTCCTCCAAACTAGAAGCCATGTTACAGATGACCCCAGGAACTCTCAATGTCGAAAGTCCTCTCGCCGTTCTTGGCACCGACTCTTTACTTGCTGTTGAGATAAGGACGTGGTTTTTGAAGGAAACCTTCGTCGATGTACCGGTTTTGAAGATTCTCGGCGGAGATACTTCAGCGTCCTTGTGCACTTTTGCAGCCAGGGAGTACTTAGAGGCTACTAGGCAAAAAAGGCAAAGGGAAACCGTCCAGGAGACTTCAGTCTCAGACAGTCAAGACGTGGCACGCCCCTCGGATAAGCAAGATGCAAACCCGAGGCCAGTCACTCCTACTGATGGACTGGCGCCTAGTACTCTATCAACATCTCATCCCACTAGCCCCGGAACACAATTCACCTCAAATGATGGACTGACAGATTCGCATATCACTCTAGCTAGTGATGCCAAACCAGAGGTGGTTTCGGTTGAAGATCTTGAAAGAGTAGAGAAAATGTCTCACTCTCAATCAAGGATATGGTTCTCCAGTCGTTATCTCGATGATCGTACAGCTTACAATAACGTCCATATATACGACATCAACGGAAGTTTACAAATTTCCCGACTCAAGCGAGCTTTGAATCAAGTGCTCTCACACCATACCATCTTCAGGACTTGCTTCTTTGACAATGAATCAGGTGGTGATCCCGTACAAGGATTAATGAAACAACAACGGTATTCCTTCAGTCATATTGCGGACCCCACCAGTGACACTGTGGAACAAGAATTCAAGAAGATGGGATCCCATGTCTGGAAGCTAAAGCAAGGTGACACGTTCGGAGCGACTTTGATCACTAGATCTCCTGGTCATCACACCATGATATTCGGTTATCATCACATGATTATGGATGGCTTTGCATGGCATCTATTTCTCCAGGATTTAAATCTTGCATATCAGGGCAAGCCACTCGATTCATCTGTCGGACAGTACATTGATCTTGCTGTGGCAGATGAACTCTCAATCTCCAATGGTGACTTGAATGAGCAGGTTCATTATTGGAAACAACAACACTCTAAGCCACTGGATGCAATGCCATTGCTTCCTTTCTCCCGTGTTAAGACTAGAAAGTCTACCGATGACTACAACAACAATACGGTCGCAAAGGACCTCGGGTCTGATCTCACGGCGATCGTGAAAGAAGCAAGTCGGTCACTTGGCATTACTCCCTTTCGTTTTCACTTATCGGTGCTTCAACTACTCTTTCACAAACTGTTGGATATTGAGAACATGTGCATTGGAGTAGTAGATGCCAACCGTTCTGAAACCAGCAGTTCCACTATTGGATGTTTCATTAATCTTATGCCTATACTTTTGTTCGTTGACGAAAAGGATACATTCAGCAATCTGGTTCAGAGGACATCTGAAACCTACTTTTCAGCTGCAGCAAATTCCAAGGCTCCGTTTGACCTGGTACTTGATGAACTAAACCTCCCTCGATCCCCAACACACAATCCACTATTTCAAGTGGTCTTGAATTATCGCCAAGGAAACTTTGACCAAATTCCGCTAGGGGCCTGCAAGCTGGAATACAAGGATGGACAGGATCCCAAGAGTGTCTATGACTGGGCTTTCAGCATTACGCTACATGGAACAACCTGTCTCCTGCAGCTCACTAGCCGCAGTTATCTCTACACCCTTGAATCCACGCAACTTCTAGCAGATCTCTACACTTCCTTGCTGAGGAATCTTGCTGAGAACCCGTTCAGATCCCTATACGAAATCAAGCTGGCGGAATTGACGACAGCATCGCGAGACGCTCTCACCTTAGGGCGAGGTCCTCGCGTCAATTATGGCTGGCCACGAACGATATCGGCGAGGTTCGAGAACATTTGTAAAACATTCGGCGATGAAATTGCTGTGATCGAAGGTAAAAAATCAATCACATATTCTCAACTGGCTAGTTTAGCCAATTCCATCTCTACTGCTATAATGGATCAATCTCCGGCCTCTGGGTCACACATCGCCGTCTTGTGCGAACCCTCAATTCAGTTTGTTGCATGCATGTTCGCAATCTTTCGCACTGGTTGCGTTTGTGTGCCGTTAGATCTTTCTCTACCAGAGTCACGCCACAGAGCAATGCTGCAGGCTTGCAATCCACTACTCGTCCTTTGTCACCCTGAGACATCCACTCAAGCTAATAAATTCAAGTCTACAAACACTAGCATTATTGATGTGGCTAGGTTGTCAGGGGCTGGGATTATTGAAAACAGAGAACAAGAAACTGAGCCTATTCTTCTTATGTTTACAAGTGGGTCAACAGGAACCCCCAAAGGTATCCAACTGTCGCAGTTAGGATACGTCAGCTTTGCTGCCTCCATGGCCGAGAAGCTGCAGATTGGGAGAGAAGCTGTGCTACAGCAGAGTTCTCTAGGCTTTGACATGTCATTGACTCAGATATTTGCTGCTCTTATGCATGGCGGGAAACTCATTATTGCCCCACGATCTGTACGAGGGGATGCCCTGGAATTGTCCAAAATTATCCTATCAGAGAGTGTGACTCTCACCTTCTGCACGCCTACGGAGTATCTCACACTACTTACCTACGGAGCAGAGAAGATGCATCAATTGTGTTCATGGCGCCATGCTTGCACAGGTGGTGAGCCCATGACGCAACAATTAAAGCGACAGTTCGGAATGCTGAAGAGCCCTCCTACTGTAACAGACTTTTATGGGCCAACCGAGGTCTCGATAGCATCTTCTTACCATACTGTTTCTATTAAAGACCAGTCATCCGATGATTATCATGTCATAGGAAAGCCGATGCCCAACACATCTATCTATATCCTCGACGAAAAATGCCGAATGCTTCCACCCGGATTGCCTGGCGAGATTCACATAGGTGGTGTTGGTGTTGCGCTGGGGTATCTTGACCAAGATCTAACAGCTTCCTCATTTATTCAAGATTCATTTGCCGCTCCTGAAGATGTTGCAAGAGGGTGGAACATCATGTACAAGACTGGTGATAAAGGACGGCTACTCCAAGACGGATCATTAGTCTTCATGGGTCGGATAGATGGAAACACCACGATCAAACTTCGAGGGTTGCGAATCGATTTGGATGAGATTGCCGCTTCCATCTTGAATCACGCAGATGGGAAAATATCAGACGCTGTGGTATCAGTGAGGGAGGAAATATCATCATCCATTCTCGTGGCCCATGTTGTCTTTGCGCCAGACAGACACTTGGACGATTCTGGGTTACAGCGCCTCGCGAGAGAGCTTCCTTTGCCAGAGTACATGAAACCATCGTTCATTGTTCCTCTGAGACAGCTTCCGATGAACAATAGCGGCAAAATTAACCGAAAGGTCATTCAGAGTTTACCATTGCCAAATCCAACGGTTTCATCTACAGTTAATCCGGCTGAATTCACGCCACTAACCGCCACGGAAATGGAGTTGAAGATATTATGGAGCAGTGCACTCGGCAATATAGGTCTAGCTGCCACTATCAGTCTTGACTCGGACTTTTTCGCTCTTGGTGGAAGTTCTCTTCTCTTGGCCAAACTTCAAGGCGCAATTAGGAGGTCCATGGGCATTCCACTCCCCTTAGCCTCGCTTTACAATGCCACGACGTTACGAAAAATGGCTGCTCTCATTAACTTGGAAAAGCATCAACAACCCCCTAAGGAGTATATCGACTGGGATTCTGAAATTACATTTCCAGACAATTTATTTGCGAACTTAGACCTCACGCATGCTTCCCAAAATGTAGAGAGCGGTCCACTGGACGTGATTCTAACTGGAGCGACAAGTTTTCTCGGTAGAGAAATTCTCAAGCTGCTACTTGCGAGCCCTAGAATTTCCAAGGTCAACTGCATTTCCATTGAGCCCAACCATCAACCTCTTCTACCAGCCTCAGAAAAGCTTAAGCTCTACACTGGAAGTTTGGCAGAACAAAACCTCGGTCTTACCAAGGCGGAGTGTATCACGCTTCAAAGCAATGCCCACCTCATTATACATGCTGGTGCACATGGCCACTGCTTGAATCACTATGATACTCTCCGGGCGCCAAACTACTTCTCAACACAAACACTCGCAGCTCTAGCGCTTCCTCGTCAAATCCCCATCCACTTCTTATCCTCTGGCCGTGTCACTCTGCTCAGCGGCAAATGTGACTTACCGCCTATCTCCGTCTCGTCATCTCGTCCACCCACAGATGGATCTGAGGGTTATACAGCTACTAAATGGATCAGCGAAATTTTCCTCGAACAGCTCTCACACAAGACAGGTCTCAGGGTGTGCATACACCGTGCCTGCGGAATCACTGGCGATAATGCACCAGATACTGACGCTCTGAACTCCTTTCTTCGCTATTCGACTTTATTAAAAGTAACGCCACGACTTGAAGATATGGAGGGATACCTTGATTTCAAGGATGTTAGTGGTGTTGCTTCTGAGCTTGTGGAAAATATCTTGGCTCCCCATGATCCGGCGGGCACAGTCAGGCCCCAGTTCAGGCATTATTCAAGCGGAAGCAAGGTTTTGGTCAAGGAAATTAAGAAGCACTTGGAGACATTGCATGGCGAAACGTTTCGGGAGTTAGATATAAAGGATTGGGTGTCTCAGGCGGTTCAGCTAGGGATGCAAGAGGTAACTGCTAGTTACATGTATGCGACTGTTGGAAACGGCGAGAAGATTGCCTTTCCATTTATGGGTGAGGTATTGTGAAGCCTTATAGATACTCAATTATGATGTCCTGGAACACGGCCCGTTCCAGCTTTTGAACCAATCACCACCTCTGGCTTTTGACCGAGTTGGGCAATTGAACCCTCTTCCCACTACTGCTTCCGCTTTGGACATAGACACCTCTACTCCCTGGGGCCAGGTAATTCAATATTGACTTGCAGCACCAGCTGTTCTGTTTCACTTGGATATTCCTGTGTATCTGACTGAATAGAACATACAGCGCCTTACCGCAACTGCCCAAACTGATTTCTCAGTTAAAGCCTCTACTTCTAGGTATTTACAGTCAAGGTAATCGGAAAATTTCCCAAAACCTTATCCAACCCGATCAAGTATTGTAAAGACATCGCATAAAAACTATCACGATGCAAGCGGCAACAACAATCGGTAAAGAATCGCTAGATGTTGCGTTACTGCAGCTAAGAAGCCACTCGCAGATTTGGGAGAAAATTTGAGTCCAAATGCGAAGGTGGTATCTAAAGGGGGAGCGCACTGGGAAGAGTTGCTGAAACGGTGGACTGATCTTGGGACCAAGACTCCCGCCGTGATTGTGTGTATCGCCACGGAAGACGATATTGTTGAAACTGTACGCCAATATTTCTCAGGGTGGCGATCCATTCCACGTCCATTTCCACGGGCGTCCATTTATGGAAATGGATGGCCCGTGCATCCATTTCCATCCATTCCATCGCGCCTGCCATTACATAATCCATCCATCCACGGAAGGGTCCCGTGGATGGAAATGGAAGCAGGGGGGCGCTTAATCATCACCCTAAAATAGTATACTTACCATTGCCCAAGTCAGTGACATCATTACCAGAGACTCCGTGCTTGTTCTACCTGACCCTCCGCCAACATACCCTATATATCATTGGAAGAGTAGGTAAACGAAACTAAATCTATATGCATTTAATATATAGCTATATAGAGAGAAATGAATCTTATTATATATATTTTAGTATATTGCTAGAAAGGCCAACTCTATTCCAATTATAATAAATATCTTTTTTAAAAACTGTATTTATGTACTCCGTAATAACTGTCAGGTTTTCGCATCAAGTTAAGCTATAAAAATACCTGCATCACTTAGCCTAGTATAAAACTAGAGGGACGCTAAACTTAAGTCACCACTAACAAATCACTATACATTTTGCTCTTACATATGTTAGTAGTGATTATGGAAGATTTTTTTTTTTTGGTAGCCAGGAGCGTGGAGATTTCGCGTTCTTAGTTACCGCGTTCAGGCGCGTTGAACTTCTATTAGGAGAAAGGGTTTTATGTACTTCGTATATGAATTTTTTATTAATGGAATCGCCATAAGCATAATTTATTAACCCTATGCATCCTCAGATACAGGCCCAGGAGGACCAGGAGAACCTGTGGGACCTTTTCCCTTGGAAATACTTCCCTGGGTATACTCAATCCCAGCGTTGCGCATCCATATCGTCATGGATATGGCAATTCGGTTACGATATCGAGAAGAGCGACGATGATACAAAGCGGCGATGGGTTTGCAAGGTCTGCGTAAAGAGTAGTAAGCAAAAACCTCACTCGACTGCCTCGAATGGCACACAGAACGCAGAGATCCACCTCTGGACCGACCACAGCATCTGGGATCCTTCAGGCAGGCGGAAGCCGCCAAGTAAAGCAAAAGAGAATACGTCATCAAGGAATATCGCCGAGATGATGAAGCTGAACACATATAACTCGCGAGAACAGCAGATTGCCAACCAGATCATCGGCCGTTTTGATCGATTAGCCTTCCAGCGCTTGGTAGTCTGTTGGATCATCAACAGTAATTCCTCCTTCCGACAAAGCGAAGATCCGTACCTCCGCGCAGTTTTCGAGTACCTCAATCCCCTCGTGAAGACGACCGAGGCACATATCACCCACGATACCGTTCGCAGACGCATCCTTAAGGTGTACGAAGAAAACATAGAGGAAATAAAGCGAGTGTTGGCGGCAGCCCCAGGGCTGATTCACATAGCGTTCGATGGCTGGAGGTCGAATAATCGCCATGCTCTATATGGAATCGTTTGCTATTTTCTTGATACCGTTGGCCAGCCACAAAAACTTGTCCTTGGACTTCCAGAGCTTGTCGATCGTCATTCTGGGGAGAATATTGCTGCTCATGTTGTCGATATCCTTCGGAGCTATGATATAACCCAGAAGGTCGGATACTTTACACTTGATAACGCCAGCAACAACGATACAGCGATGAAGGAAATCGGAAAAGCGCTGGGCTTTAAGGGAGAAACCCGGCGATTACGCTGCTTTGGCCATATCCTTAATCTTGCTGTTAAAGCGCTGCTTTTTGGCCATGACTCTGAGGCATTTGAGGATGATATCCTTGGAAATGAGGCGCTTAATGCGAAGGCCCATGAGATGTGGAGACGGAAAGGCCCTATTGGGAAACTCCATAACCTTGTCGTTTGGATTCATCGTTCAGACTTACTAACTAATCTCCTTCGGTCTCTTCAGTTGGTCGCGTTCGAGAAGTCTGAGGATCCGACAATACAAGCGAAAAAGCCTCTAGATGTCATTACTGATGTGGTAACTCGTTGGCTTTCTACTCTTTACATGATCCGACGCGCTCTTCTCCTGAAGGACTTCCTTGAAGAACTCTGGTATAGGCAGAAAAACGAGTGGGAAGGGTCAGTTTTAAGGGGAAAGAAGTCGAGGAGTGAAATGCCACTTTGTCTCAGGGATGACAACAAACTCGATGAGAAGGATTGGAATATTATCGCTCTTTTTAACGAGGTCCTCCAACATTTTGAGCATGTTTTAATTACCCTTGAAGGTGACGGTCGACAGCGGATGCGAAAGTATGGCTATACTAAAGCATATGGATGCTCTTGGGATCTTATGTTTGGCTACGAGTACCTGCTTAATAAAATGGAGGTATATAAGGCCGCTGCTCATCGATATCCCGACCCTGAGCACTTCAAGGTCAATATTAATCTCTGCTGGAAGAAACTTGATGAGTACTACTCGCGGCTTGATGAGACACCGGTCTATTATGCAGCTGTCGCGCTTCATCCAGCATATCGTTGGGGATACTTTGAGGACATATGGGCAGATCGCCCAGAATGGATCCAGACTGCAAAGTCCCTTGTGGAGGGGCTGTATAGGTCTCAATACGATCCGCAGGTCGTTTCTCGAGACCGAGAACCGGTTATGAAGAAGCAGCGAACTTATCGAAATCCCTTCAACGAGTACTGCGAGGAGTCTCGTCAGGCGCCGGCATTATTACAGTCGCCATTCACTCCTGCTTCGTCAGCTGTGGGAGATGAATATAACGATTGGTTTCGAGACGTACATAAATCGGATCAGAGGATCCTGGATCCCATCAGCTATTGGTGCGACAGACGGGAGGAATATCCTCGCCTATCACGGATGGCCCTTGATGTTCTTTCTACTCTTCCAATGTCTGCTGACGTTGAGAGACTTTTCTCTACGGCCGGCAGAATGGTTCGAGATGACCGGGCAAATCTGGATGCTAGTACAATTGGAATGACGCAGACGGTGAGATCGTGGCTTCGTGGGGGATATATTCGAAGTGTGGAGAAGCTTCTTGAAGAGGTTGAGTTATCGGATACCGATCCGCTTGCCGAACTGAGCTTTATAGAAGCTCGTGAAGTAACAGGTGGGCGAATTGTATGTACTATCCCTCTCTAGACTTTATTTATAGCGCACTGGCTAGAGCCTGGGCTCATTAAGAAAGTGCTTGTTTTAATTATGTATAATAAGAGAGATATCCTGTATAATGAATTTTGTTGCTTGGTGATCATTGAGATGGTTACAGTGACTGTGGTGAGTACTATATATAGTAACTAATCTATTAGCGCGATACCTTTCCTATTTAGGTAACCCCATCCACGCATCCATTTCCATTTCCATCCATTCCATGCGACTGCTCTGGGCGTCCATTCCACCCATTCCACTGCACGTTGACTGAAATGGACGTCCATCCACTCAGCTAAGGCTGCGTGGATGGAAATGGAATGGATCGCCAGCCTGATATTTCTATTATATGCGAATATTCTGATAGCATGAACTCTAGTTGAAACTCTGTCACGAGCAACATGTCCCATTTGTCCCAAAAGCAGGCGGAAGCAGCTTATGGTCTACGATCGGTTGGGATGGACTCGTTATCGACCTGACGGATTTCAACAGCGTCGATATAGACAAGAAATCAGAAACCATGACTGTTCAAGGCGGTTCGCAACACAAGGCCGCTATTTCTGCACTCTCCGAGGTCGGTCTCTGTGCTCCTCTTGGCAACGCAGGCACAGTCGGACTCGTCCCGCATTATCGTATTCCATTTAGGCTCATCAGTCAAGGTTTTAAGGGGTCACCGTAAAAGGAGGATACAAGCGTCTCCGGTTTGCTGGATTGCCGAGGTTCCCAAGCGATGCTAAGGTCTGGGAGAAGGAAGTGGCGATTTTTGATAGAATGGTCGAGGCGTGTGAACTAGAGGCTGGGGCAGGGCTATCTGGGATTACGTTTGAATGAGTAGGCCAGGGAGAACCAGGAAGGTTCGAGGAGAATGTATATAGACACTAAGGGGTAAAGACTTGGGTTGAGACTATGGCGTGGTATACGGATGCAAAGGCGGCTGCGGCCGTTAAGTAGTGGGAGATCGAAGCCCTAAAGCTTGCAATGACTGGTTTCGAGGAGGAAGTGGAGACCTACCAGAATTTATTAAGGGATACGTCGATCGAAAGTCGATTCCCGGGCGCAGAAAGGCAGAGTAAGCTCAAGGCATTGAAGGATAAGTGGGGTCCCGAGGGAGTGTTCACCCAGGTCTTTATTTAAAAAGCACAAGATAGTTATGTCAGAATTAAAATAGGGAAGAGGAAGAACAGCGAAATGCAATGGTTAATGGATAGAAGAAAATCGTATTGGTGAGTCTAAGCTCCACGCGATGGATATTGGCTTCAATCTGTGCCTTCAAGCACCCGTGCCAGAATCACCTTCGAAGCCATGTCACCATTATCAGACTGTTCAGTGTATGGCATTGTGTGTCAGTTGCCACTGGGTTGCTTCATCGTACTAAGCATGGGCCTTATCCATCCCATACGCCCCAATTCCCTCTAATTTTTCAGGGCTCATCTCATCTGTTCCTGAGGACGAGTCGCCATCGCTTATATAGGAGGCAAAATATCGTATGAGAGAATCCAGCGACATTGTGCGGAAGAGCTGAACAGCATGGTGCCACTGTGAGGCGCCGATGAGACTCGGATTTGCAACAATCTCGACACTCACCGATTCAAGCAAGTCATTTAACTCTCGGAGACGCAACTGCTTGCGGATGGTTAACAGCCTGTGGAACTCTTCGTTTGTGTCGACCGCGTTTGAGATCTCGACGATGTCGAGGTGAAAGGCCTCTGGATCTTGAATTGATGAGGAGAATGTGTTGTACTGGTCATTCAGCATATGGAATTGGTCGTCTGTCCTCATTCCGAATTTCCAAGCGGGCCATGACCATGCTAGATCTTCCATAGTCGAGTAGGCAACAACGGATAGTTATCAGAAGAGAGGTTTGAGAATACTGCGGCACTGCGCAATAGCCAACACTTGTTTGTACAAATTAAGCGCAAATTTGACCAACTCAGGCATCAACATCAGCGTGTACGGGGGTGAAGCATCGAACTTTTTGCTCCCAATCGTCGGTTTGGAGTCACATCCTAGCTGTTCGGCTGAGCCAGTAGGCCAAAAGTGGTACAGAAAGAAATGTAATCCCTGCGGCTGACGTCACATATGAAATATCTTTTTTCCCCCCCGCTCCGAAATGTCTATATTTATGTCATAATAAGGCGCATCATGATGTCGCATGTTGCGGGCTTCAGTTCTTATTTCTAGTACCCATTCGACCCACTCCTAATTACCGATACCCATGCCAGTTTACTCGTAGTTTCCCAGATTTGAATTCAATCACGGCTAGCTATTTCAATAGTACTACGAGAACTTGCTCAAATCTGCCTGTTTTGGCTGCTCGGGCCGACCACACTTACATGCCTCCTTCAAATACATTTTATTACGATTAAAGCTTATACACTACGATATATCTTACCACTTTCATCTTCGGACCGACTTATGCCGTAATAAAGACCTTCCATCTCGGCCCGTGTATCCGGTCTAACCCTGTCGGGATGCCAGGACAGCTACTCGGAGGAAGACTCGAGCTCACTGATGTATTAGGAACTGGAGGCTATAGTGTTGTCTACTCCGCCACGGACATCAAAACTGGACTGCGCTATGCGGTCAAATGTCTCAGCAAATTTCACGCTGATGGGACTCCGCTGGGACGTCGTGAAGCTGCCTACCAACAGCGGGAAATCCAACTTCATTACCTAGCTTCCGCACACCGGAACGTTGTGTCTATTCTCAAGATTGTAGACAACCCTGACTGCGTCTATATAATTCTTGAGTATTGTTCAGAGGGTGACCTTTTCTCAAATATCACAGAGCGCGGTCAGTATGTTGGCAATGACGCATTATGCAAGAAAATCTTTCTCCAAATCTTGGATGCTGTTGAACACTGTCATAAACTCAACATCTTCCATAGGGATCTCAAGCCAGAGAATATCTTGGTCATGAATCACGGAGACACCGTCAAGCTGGGGGATTTTGGACTTGCTACCGCATATTCACGATCTGAAACTGGTGGTTGTGGATCGACATCCTACATGAGCCCAGGTATGTCTCGGTCCTCTCTTGGCACTGCTCAACCACTAACAACCTACCTTTTCCCTTCTTGATAGAGTGTCTAGACCAAATCACAAAGAAGCACTGCTATTTGTGTGCACCTAGTGATATCTGGAGCCTAGGAATCATACTCATCAACTTGACGTGCGGACGCAATCCATGGGGGCAGGCCTCCGCCCAGGACTCGAACTACCGACAGTATAGTCAGTCGCCGGAATTCCTCAAGTCAATATTACCATTGTCTGATGGCCTCAATGACATACTAGATTCGATTTTTGAAGCAAATCCTAAATATAGGGTTACGCTCCCCCAGCTTCGAGACAGGATCATGGCCTGTACCAGTTTCACCGTGTCAGATGGTTTTGTGTTGGATTAGCATGCTAGATAAAGGAACCAAGGGGACAACGAGGTTTGGGTCCTGTATATCTTGGGCTGGAAATTATAGGTATGTGGCATAAATATACAATTACAATTTCGGGAGTTTCCCGTATTTACTGCACAAAGCCAGAGATTTCGAGAGAAGGAACGGAAAATAGATCAAGTCATACGAGACAAAATCACTATTAAACACCGGTTCTCCGAACAAAGAAACGAATGTCGACAGTAAGTTCGTCATTATCACAGTACCTTGGAAGGGATTGACTGTGAACTGGCTTCAGAGGAAATTCTTACAAAACATGGTAATATTGGCACATGTGGGTGACACTTTAGTTGGAAACCTTCGCTGTCCCTTGGTCTGCGTCTCACTCAGCCATATAGCAAATGCACAGGGTGTGGTATGAAAACACTGAAGACTAATCAGAGGCGGAAGGCATACACCACCTAGTAATACTTAGCTTAAGAGCTATCGATCGACATTCTTAGTGCTCATCGATTTGTGCTTGAATGAGTCACATTCCTACATGACAAATGGGCACCCTCTTTTCCTCCGTACCAAAAGCCCTCGACTTATGGTTGTTGTCGCGTCTTGATGATACCACGTCATCCCCTTCACATGACCTGATCTCGCCACTGCTTTGTGTCTTAAGACTACCTAGATACGTAGACACTGCTGTTGCAGTAATCCATCCCCCACCCAGCCCGAACTCATATATATCCCCCCAATAAAAAACACTTCACAGATTATCCATCAATTCGGATTTCACTCTCAATTTATCAACATGAACCCTCCTCAGGACGCAAAGCCCCGCGGAAGTGAAATGGAGAATCGGCTCAGGCGTTTATACGGGACGCTACCACACAGGGGGCACCTTTTACATCATCAACTAGAGGTATTAATGTACTTTTCTACGTTTCCTTACCGGTAATGTCTAGCTAATCTTGGTATCCCTTACAGAGAAGAGAGTACTTTGACTCTGGTGACTTTGCTCTGTCTCAGGCACATAGATCCTCCAACATCGGCACGATAGAGACTGGACATAAACATCCCGTTCGTGAGGATATATCTCATCCCTCATCGGCGGTCCCAAGCTCCAGTAACGTTACAAATGACAGTGAGCAACTAGTGCAGGGAGACAGGCGGTCTGCCGAGATAAAGCCGGTTAGCCAACTGAATCAAGAAATTGAGCCCAAGTCTCAGAGCAAGGTTGGAGAGGCGAAGCGGGTGAAGAAATTGTAGAGTATCAGATAGATCATGAGTTAATGGTAGTAATGGGATAACTGCTGGCACCTGTACTCAATCGTCATAGGGTGTTCAGCAAGCTTTTGTTTATGAGCGATGGGTCTTGTAAACTTTTGTGCAGCCACAACCTCAAGTTGCATATGGTTGCTCCTCAGGCATTTGGGGTATCCTTTAATTTCCTAAGGGTACGGAGACTCCTTCCTCTGCCTGTAACTGTATGGCTTCTTTCTATAAATGTGAAATATTACGTTCAATCTATAATGTGTGTGCAATACGGTCTCGCACGACTTTCTATTCTACGAGGCATCCATCTCCCGAACCTGAGCTGGAATCAGTTGGCTTCGCGACACTCTAATATCCCACGGCTAGACTAGAGAGCTCGGGCTGAGGATCTCGAAGACCTGGTTGCGGATCTCAACCGCCTTGGAAGAGTCCACTGCGAGGAACAGAACTGTGTTAGTCGGCTCAAAGGCAATTTGTAGGAAGAGTGTCGTCATGAAGCAAAAGAAGAGGTAGAAGAAGAAGATTCTCTTAGCTCCTACATCATACAATGGCCGGTAATCATCGATATAAGCTGGTTGGATACCGAGCCTGGAGCAAGCAGTGTCTTCACTGTTTCTTGGACGATGAACACGGTATCCTGCCTTCATGCCAGGCTTCCGGGAGGATTTCTCGTAGCAGCTTTAAGAGTAGTTGTCGTTTTCTCGGAGGTTTTGCGCAGGGTCTATCGTTGAGAAGCTGATGTCCCCGGGCAGAAGTGCTGGTGGCATCTGAGAGGTTTGATCAGCCCCCGAGACAACCGCAATGTGGGAAAAGTCGGATAGGGAGGGGACCAGCTTGTCAACTATCCAAATTTCTGAACTGGAACTAACTATAACATCTAGGCTTTGACCATTGGTCTTATCTAATAAGTGAGTGGAGAGACGGCCGCTGTCCTGATGTTGGTCTACGACGATAATAGGCTTCTTAGGGAAATGTAGCCTCTTGACAAGAAGCGCCTTCTTATCCTGTGTTCTCACAGTGGTAAGGACGTCGACTCCACTATTCCGGTGCACCACATGAAGCAGAAGCTAACCGAGGCTTTTCTCACCGTCTTGAATGAGGATTTTCTGGCCGCTGGCAAGACATGTAATGTAGGATTCATCCGAGACAATCGGATCAGCGATAAGTTGTTCATCTCGCCTCTCGACTCTATGAGAATGGTCAGAGAAGAGGGAGCCAGCGCTCCAGGGAATGAGGAAGGAAATGAAGAGCTTCTCTAACATGTAGGGCACAGCGGACTCTGTCAAAGTCGTTCCACCAGTCACGGCAACCATAATCAAGTAGAAGATTGCGTCTAGAGTTGCTGAATAGATCAGATGAGGGAACCCAGGGTAGAGGGCTGTCCCAGTGATCGTCTGATCTTCCACCCAGGGGTTCTCCCACACGTGGAGAAAGTTCCTCCACTGGGGCTCAAACGGGTTCTGGTTCTCACGGCAATGCCAAAAAGATCCGAGCGGACTTTCCCGAAGTCATTGCTCCTTTGTCGTTGTCGTTTCATGCCAATATCGCTTCTCGTGGTTCCAGGTATATGAAGGAAGGTCGACGACGGCTCGGGGTTTAGCTGGTGCTGCTGCTTCCTGGTTGATCTTGTCAAGGGCGATTGTGATTCCCGGGGCCCAGAGATGTCCTGCAGCCTTTAGGGACGTTGTCACAGCGTCCTCTTTACGTACAAACACAGGTGTAAGGCGACTCTGAAGGCAGTCTGTCGTTAACTCCCTCCATGATCTGTACCAGTTGTGCCCTCAACGCTGAGTGAGGTCCAACCTCGATGAGGGCATTCCACTTGACGGCCGTCTTGCGTGAACCTCATCACCCCGGGGCATAGGTCAGGAGAATGTGGACAACTTGCGAGAAGCGCACAGTTCCGCACATGTTCCGAATCCAGTAATCTCTGCCAATTTCGACAGGGTCGATCAGTTGACCCGTGGCCGAGGAGAACATGGATGTCATCGTCACTCGAGGCTCCCCAACACTAGCCTTAATCATGGCATCCAAGCAATCATCTCCACCATTTTCATGTGGAGAGAACGGTAGGCAGTCATGACGCGAAGCTTTCGGGCAAGCTTTGCATCCTTCGATATGATTTTCTCTGGTTGATCAACAAACTCGACGTCACCCGAGAGTGTAACCCTCTTCGAGCTGTTGACACATGTCTTGACGACAATTTCAGGGGGGATGGTCTGCAGATATTCCTGTGCTTCCTCCTCCGAAATACCCGCAGCCAAAATAGCGCCGCGTTTCGGGCCGTGTGAGACCATTCCTAAGTAGAAGCCACAGAGGTAGGCAATCTTGATTGTGTCCTCGTGAGTCAGGATCTCAGTGGTGTAGCCGAACGCAGAATTTTTAATGTCAATCACAGTGCTCAAACTAAATCGGATGGGGGGATATGTACTCAGCAATTTCTCCGCTCGAATATCCAACCACCGCCTTGGGCTTGATGCTGCCAACATAGACTGGTTTACCAGATGAGGCCCCGAAGGTAGCAGAAATCGCCGAAATCTCAATAGGGTCCTAGGAAGTTTGTTGTAAGCTAGGAAGCATGTTTGTCTCCACAACACGACGACTTACGCCCACGGGTGTGCCTGTGCCATGAAGCTCGACATAATGCATCTTGTCGAGAGGGAGACCAGCCCCCTCGTACACACCACGAATAAGAGTCGCTGAAGCTTTCGTCGCAACCAGTGTCTTCCCGTCTACATTGATACCAGACCCTTCACCACGGCCATATTCGTTGGCCCTGTCATCACAGGTATGGGAGATATCTGGGCTCAGAATACGCATTGCCACTAACTTTTGTATGAAATCGGGGCGAAGAATGACGTTGGCTCCGACCACCAGGGCTTGGTATATATTCCACGTTATCTCGCAGTCCTATTCCAGGCACTTTTATGCGTTCAAGTTTATACTCACCATATTTGTCTCTCGGAGACCCAGAAACTGGCAAGCTAAGTGCAATGCGTATAGACTCGATGAGCGACGTATCTCGGTACGTGAAGATCAAAGAACGACGAAACTATGTTGACAGCCGTGGCCGCGCTGCTTCCAGCTGCCGCCATGAGCGGCCTATCCGTTCTTAAAGCCCTCGTATGACACTTCCAGCAGAAGCCGTTTAGCAGCATCCATGCCTGCAGCCTGATTTGCAGTGATAGAGAAGAATGGCGCATCGAAGGCGACCACATCTTGCTCGAGGAAAAAGCCGTGTGTGGTGTTCAGCTGGTAGGGAACTTTGTTAGTAACATTCCGAATCAATCTGCGCTTGACGCAGCATTGACTTCATGTAGGCCTTAGGTCTGTGTTCCAAGTTCCGGGGCATCGAGTCGGATATAATTGCTAGGGTTATCATATGGCTGTTTTATATATATAGGCTGAATATCTTCATATCCCCATAGGCGCTCGTCATCATCGCCCATAGTCGTAGATATATGCTTAGCAGAGTAAACATGGGAAAATTGAGCGAAAAAACTGCTACTCTAGGGTTCTTTTTGTTTGACATGGGATTAATTGCACCGGTTGGTTGACATAAGGTCGTTTGATGAGATTATTTGTCACAGTGCATCGCCCAAATCATCCGAAATACTCAAATCAACGTCGATACTCTAAGTCTACCTGGTACTGCATGTGAGTATTAAAAAGGAAAAGATGAAGAACGAGCCATCATGCAAAAAGGAACAAAAAAAGAAACGACACCTGCAGGATTCGAACCTGCGCGTGCGAACACAATGCCTGTGTTACCAATTGATACTATGATATGTTAGTGATTTAATTCATGCGGTCGCGCTTCAGGCTCAACTTACGCAGGGCATCGCCTTAACCACTCGGCCAAAGTGTCTTGATTGTAAATGGGCATCACTACATAGATAATGACTCCTAGCAGAATCTGAACTTTTGGCCTTGAGAAGGGAATCTTATACATACGTTGTCTGGATTTGCATCGATTCAAGCCATCTACGACATTTTATATTACTATGCTTCTGTGAGAAGACGGAAGTGTAAAACTTGGGCGTCAACTTACACAACCGCCCGGGATTTACTTCATATTCTCGACGGAGAATTGCTAGTGTTCTGCTTATCTCTCACTACTGTTAGAAACACTGGATGGGCGTCTGGAGCAACAAGGGGTCAATCTATCGCGTTCAGCAGTAACGTTGCTGTTGTGTGTGTATTGTGTGTGTGTCTCCCTGCATCTCGCGTTCTTCTAGATGTGGCTTCTTCCTCCACCCCTATTTCTCGTGTGGGTCTTGTACGGCTAGAGCCACCCCAATTCTCGGATATCAGCGGCTTACGCCCTCATTACATAAATGTCAATCTAACAACTACGAATCTAAACCCATCTTGCCACTACATACACGGAATACGAACCTGACCCATGATGGAGATGAAGTCACAAACCTATACCATAGTGGCCGTCACCCAAGCAAGCACCGCTCCGGGCGAAAATCACCACCGTCATGACTGCGAGCGTCACGAGCCGCCCTCCCAGCCCACGAAATCTACTCTCCACCCCTGTATACCATAACCCACAGGTAGGGCCATCTTGTTTGTCAAGGCCATCCGCGACTTGGTCCAGGTTCGCGTGGAAATATATGGGACACACGAAGGCAGTAAAATTTATCGAGTGATGGGATTGTCGTGTAGATGCGTCTCAAGAGACTTCCACCACACCGCACACCCGTGAGCTCTGTTGCACCAATATCTGGTGCTGTGCCGTTCCTCAGCATCAAGCCCCAGAGGGCATCGATACAAATGACGGTTAAGCTAAGGGAGTAGGTATACATAAAACCATGCATGTTTAGGAAGCAGTCGAATGACTAGTTCACCACAATAGTAGAGCTCCTCAACTAGGGAAGGGTCTTGATGGTGTAGACATGCATATTGGCTATTAGAGGGACAAAGTACGACCGTTTTGGGCAATTCCAGATCTATTTACTCTGTCTACAGCATCTAACCGGTTTAATCCCCCGCTCCCCTTCCAAATTGGGCGTCTACTATAGGCTGAACCATCGCATATGGCGTCTGCTAATCCGGCTTGGCTCCATGACTGCTTTTGCTTAGCCCGACAGCTCAGGTAGGACTTATCAAGCGCATGGAGGTGTAGTGAGAGGTCGGTCAAAGGCCGTCCTTTGATCCCAGCGTCGTCTACATACGAGTAGATGTGGATGTTGTAGAATAGTCTAGTAGTGATACAGATTGTACTTATTCTATCAGTATCTGGTCTCACATTTAGACTCCCTACAAACTTTTGGCCCGTCTCTTCCTCCATTGAAACCCAAAATCCGGACCCGAACGGCCTGTCCGATATGGTCCAAACAACATCAACTTTTTCATTTTCCTATCTCTATAGCGACCAACATGGAGACTGTGTAACCGCTTCTGTTGCTGAAATTTCCAAGTTTGGACCATCAGCGCCTTTACCTCTCCCCCTCCGAAAGCGGCGGCAGGGACGAGGAAAGAGGTTATTTCGGGGAGATAAGTGCATCTTTTTATAGTGCTGCCTCTGTTCTCGGTTAACAAAACGTCATGAAAGGGATAATATGGGACCGGGTTTACTCACCATATTATCCTTTCGACTAAACAGGCGTCCGCACTCCATATGTGGGCACTTAATCGTCGGATAGTGAGATCTCATATGGCGTTCGTAGTCCTTTCTGGAGGAAAAGCCGACTCCAATGATCTGACAAAATTTCTCACTACAAAAGAAGACTTTTTCGTGGCCGCGAAAGTGTTTGCGCAGGTCACAGACCCGTAAAAACACGCGTGATGAGCGGCATCCTGGAAAGGCGCAGCGCCAGTTGCCACTGGCGTCGCAGTGGCCGATGCTGCTTAGATCCTCGGGAGTCCAGTTTTCATCAGTGCTAGCATTGCAGTCTCTCAGCACAGTTTGGTCTTCAAGGGCCCAGGTTTCATCTATGCTGGAGGAGTGAGACTGCTCTAGCTGTAGACCAAATTTTACTGTAGCCGCACCGGCGGCTGCTTGTGTGGGGAATGTCTGGGGTGGAGAATATGATAGGGGGACTGGCGATTGAGTATTGAGTATGGAAAATGATTGCAAGGAGTCATCGAAGTTACCAGTAAGTATCGGATGGGTGCAACAGTCAAAGGTGAACGGGTGGGTGGAAGAGTAGTCAAACTCGGAACGTATGGCAAGCAAGTTGGTATCAAGGTGTTGTTCCATCTCCATGTTTGAATCATGTATAAAAAGGTCGCCTTGTGGAATAAAAGTAGCCTTCTCTTGGTGCGATAGGACCACCCAATTATTTTATATATTTGTTACACATCTAGTGATCTGCGTTTCGTAGACGAAAACATACTCTCCTGCATCCCGCTGCACCCTAGTCTCAATCAAAAAGCAGGAAATTCACCCCCTGAATGATTCATCAGTATATACGTAAGTAGATTGGTTACACCCATCTGGTTGAGGGTTTTGCATAAGTATGATCGATTCATCGCGGAATAGAATCGCCCTTCGTATTCTGCTTGGGTTTATTATTAATTGATACTGACAGTCCTTATAGGAATGTGCTGTAGGGTGTGCCCTACGGCAATGAGGTAATCATGATTCAGGGGTAGACTATATCCCGCAGCAACATTCAAGTTCTTGGCCAACTGGATTAGACCCAGTTCCACTGGGAGGATCTATAGGCCGTAATCAGTCCCACCGTCTCATTGGCAAAGCTTAATCGCTCGATGCGTGGCTTAGACAGCCAATGCAGTATTGCATCACAGCACTCGCGTATTGCAATTAGTATCGTGCAATAAGTAAGGAAACGGATTGACAGATACGCGGCTGGACTATGGCTGAGACATGCGACAGATAGACATCTTCATTCTTCGAAACGCCATCCCAAAGGGAGCAGTGAAACTCGGAGAAGGATAGCTAACCTATATGTCATCGATTGAGAAAAGAATTGTCAGCCTATAGATAGTAGTAGCAATGAGAGTTCGCATTGAACGCATACAGCCCAGCAGGGAGGAGCTTGACGCGATCCTTTGATACCACCAAACAAACCGTGGCGTCTCGAACCGAAACCGAGATATTTGGAGCTATATAACCTCGGCTCTTTGACCTACGGATATCAAAATTCTCCGCGGGAAAACAGCCAGTTTGAGACAGAGCAGCCCGATAGGGGCGGAGGCGGGTATTCTGTGTCATTTCATCTGGAATTTCGCTATACAGAAGCAAGTCTGCGAGGCGTCAAGTGCCCAAACTAAGTAAACGATCTCCACACTGAAACACTTATTCTTCACACTCTGTTAAACTTGAGGGGGGGACACATCATGACAGAAGCGGTCAGAGGACCACGCGGAAGTTTCCGCGATATAGTGCTTGCTTGTTCTGAGTTGCGAGACAATGGCCCAGGAAGCCAGAATTCGGCACCGCCGGTTCGCAGTACGCGTCCGAGTGACTTTTGCCCTCGAAGATCTTTGGACGGGTCCCGGACCAGGAATACTGAGGCTTGATAGCACTTCAGACATCACACCATGTCTCGTACTCAAGCTATGTAGACTCGAGCGACAATGGCAACGATCAACGGCGTGTGGCTTGCCGAGGATGAGACACGCAGGTCGTCACTAATTTGGTGTGTGATCACATACCATATTCAGAAGCCATCTCAGGGCGAGCTGCGCATAATGACGTTATCATCTAGGACGATATCGTGGTTTGTCTCTTGCCCATGCAGTGACTTATACCCATGCGAATACATACATGACCAGATCACACATTAGTCACCAGCAACAGTTGAGCAAGATTATGGACTACACTGAAAGTTTGGATATGTGATGGACAGGCAATTGCGCTCCCCATTCGTTCATCAATTGTTACTAGTTGACACACACGTCTAAAATAAATGAGTCTCACACCACCAAATCCCTTCAATCTTCTATCCTGCTACCTTGTTCCTCCCAAAACTGCCTACCTTGACGGCTAATAGGGACACAATCATGGCGACGGCGGCGACGGCACAGGTTCCATACACGGCAGTAAAAGCCTTTTCATATGCCAATATGACTTGATTTTGTCAGCAGTCTTTTATGATTAAAAGCCGATGCAGACTTACTCTGTAGCTTGAGAGGCTCCTCAACTGAAAGCAATCTTTCTGCGTTTTGGCGAACGGCTTCAATGATCTGTAGCTCGGGTCAGAATCATCACCCCAATTCAGGCCACTGACAAAAGAGGGAAGAATGAAGAGGTAGAGTCGCCGCTTACCAGCTGTTTCTCTTCGTCATATTGGTCCGGCCGGAGAAAGGCCAAGAAGGTATTCTGCAAAACAGCAGTACTGAGGGCGGTCGCAATGAATACTCCCAGCGACCTCACCATTATGAGACACCCGTTAGCAACAGCCTGGTCATCGGCTGGAGTGACGTTCAACAATGCAAGTACGGTGCTCGATGCCAGCATACCGATTCCAATAATGGGTATAGCCAGCATGACATTATATGTCCAATCTGGAACACTGAGCGTCCTAAATGTAGCTGCCATGAAGACTAGGCCGCTTGTGCCGACGAGAAGAAATCCTTGGCCTAGCTGTAAAGTCAGCGTTGGACTCTTGCGCCTTGCAGTGATGACTCCTGTCATGCAGCTCGCTACAGTAAATGATAGTGATGGTATAAGTAGCTTAAATCCAGCGTCCTGGACAGAGTCAAGATGAACCGTTTGGAAGAATAGTGTCGTGTTATACAGCGCCTATAACCGGATAGATAAGCATCAAATTAGAGCAGGTCAAGAAAGACAGCTCTGGGCATACCGTGTAGTTGACGAAAGACGTCAAAAACCCAGCAAACATAATATTGCGAGCAGGGAATTTAACAAGGAGGTAGAGAGGTAGGACAGGTCGAGCTACACATGTCTCGATATACAAAAAGCACACGGCAGCGACTGCTGTAGCTAAGCCAAACAGCAGGACGAGCGGATGGCTCCATGGGTATACATTCCCCCCCAATGTGAGGAAGACAAACAAACTTAGAAGGGTAAGCATCTAGAACTGTTAGACCAAAATGAAAACATAAAACTAGGACTTTTCTGTGAACTCACTAAGCAGACGGACCCTAGCCAGTCAAATTGTCGAAAGATTGCTTCAAATCTTCCAACATCAGGCTGTTCCCTGTCACTTGTCACAGGCTTGGCGGGAAGCAGGAAGGACAAGAGAGCAAGCGCAAGGACGGAGATGGGAATTTGAGTCTTGTGGTAATGGCGCCAGGTTAGAGTCTATTTCGACGCTGTAGTTGGGAGAGGCCAACCTTGTACACCCAGTCCCAGCCAAGATGTTGCACCACGGCACCGCCAAAAGCAGACCCGAGTCTATCCCAGAGAGACGAGTCAGCCGTGCTATTCCGTGTCAAAGAGTATGGGACGACGATTCCTTACGCGGACCCTCCGCCGTATACAGCATAGTTGATGGATTGATAATACCCTCTCTTGGCTAGTCCGACCGCGTCCGTGAGGACAACAGAACCTAAGACCCTGTTGATAAACTTGTCCGCGATGCTACCCGCTCATGTATAGAGAGTGGATCCGGTCACATACCCATTGTCGTAATTCCAGCAGAGCCAAGGCCGCAGAGCATTCTAGATGCAATTAACAGCTCCCAGCTTGGGGCAAAGGCACACATCACAATGCCAATGGCAAACGCAGTGGATGCAACAAGATACGGTATCTTGCGGCCCAGGATATCCGATGATCGGCCATAGAGAGGTTGTATTGTCATCGAGGCAACCACAAAGGCATTGACTGGCCAGGATTGCAAGTTGGTATGGTCAAAGGCTGAGGCGACGGCGGTGTGAGTGGACGCCGAGAGTCCAGTATCAACGGCGGCTGACTATTGCGGACGGTAAGAACATGTCATCAAAACAATATCTTCTTCGCTGCTGGTATGGAGGCCTTGTGACTCACGAAGTTCGATACTAGAACGGCTGTCCCATCATGTCGTTAGCAGTTTGACGTGTTGCGCCGCCAGCGAGTAGAAAGCTGGAGACAGAGGGTTTTCGCAGACTTGCCTATGATGAGCATCATAAGCCTCGATTTTGGGAGGTTATAGCGAGGCCCTTTCTCATCAACGTTTTTTTCATATTCTTCCTCGTGGCTTGGTCTTGAGACCGCCGAGGAAGTGCCTTCAGAGTAGTCCTGTAGCTCGAGTTCATCTTCCAAGAGTCTTTGCCTGGACTCATGTTTCGTCTGGCGCTCTTGCTCCATTGCTTGCTATGTGTCAATTAAAACAAAATAACAGCACCATAGACAAAAGTATCCTTACACCTTTACATGGTGTAGCGATTTTTCTTATCGACACTTTGTGGCAACTGTCTGACGGGGCCTCCTACTGTGGTCAGCGGTGCGATGTCAATCATTACCCACTCGGTTCGAACGCCTCATCATGCTGGTGGCCCAGTGGGAGGAACTTGTACGGTTTCGGGCACAGACGATGATGTAATAGTATCCAAATACCAGTAGATATGACCACACGAGTCAAACAGTCAACGCGATCAGGATGATCGCTAAGACGCCGCATCAGCCACCACTATCAACAGATTGGACGCCGTTCAGGGGTACAAATGAGGTTCAGGGGAGTTTCTGCTGATCTGTCCAAATCCTGTTCCTCCGCACGACCACTTACCGCATCCGGCCTGTGAGAGCTGCTCGCCACGGAACCATCCGAAGGCTGGCTCAGAAACACAGCGCTCGATTGGGTAGTGGTCCTCGGAGATCTGATCTGCATAGAATCTGAGAGGACCATGCACTGTCGATGACGAATGGTACTACAACCCCCTACGCACTAAGTGAAAGCTGTCTTAGACTTCTACTACTAATACAACTAGGCTATATATGCCTCGTAGAGGGAAAAGATCTACAGGAGATATTTGCGAATGAATGTTAAGATGCTAGCAGTATAGAGTACCTACCAACTAGAGTCCCTTATTATACCAACTGGATAGGTATACGAAGTAATATGACTTCGCATCTCGCCGGTGTTTTATCGGTTATATGAAGCAAAATGAACGTGACGGCTTGAACTCAGAGGTTGGCGAGGGCAAGGGAATGTTGCTAGGAAATTACTATCGCTTAGATCTTTCCCTCATTAAGTAAATACCGGACCAAGACATTTTTGACTTCATACTAATATCTATGTGTTACTCGTCCTTCGTGATCGACAGTGATTGTCTGGGTCAAGATCTGACCCCCTACTCCATATGCACAAGTGATATCCTACTTGTACAGTGTCAAAAAAATAGGGTGCAATTTCGGGATGCTCTAATTGTCATAGAACAAGCGACAGAGTCAGCGAAGAGAGGAGGAAGCTTAGGTCACGAAGGTATCGTAAGAGCAGATCGATGTATAAGTTTCAGTAACAAGATAATAGGCAATTAAGCCTCTAGGCACGTAACATGCACTACTCCGTACATATAAAATCAATCACTTAAAAACGAGCAGCAAAACTGCACTCAAAACACGGGTTTGAACCCATCATTGATCTTAATGTGGACTGCATACAACACGAACCTGACGCGATCCACGTGAAATTCACGTATACGTAAAAAGAAAAAGCAAGCATTCCACTGAGCCTCTTGGCAATAATTCAACTAGTAGTAGCCGTCTTAGACACATGCCACAAGCCAGAGTCACAGAGGCATCTCAAGGAGCGCACTCGATACCCTTGAGTCTTGGCAGGAGTTGAATGTCCCGAACATCATCATGTTGCATAACCCAGCACAGGAATCGCTCCGTTCCGATTCCCCATCCCGTCGTGGTCAGAGCCTTGACGCGTCGCATGTCGAGGTACCATGCATACTCCTGAGGATCCACTTGGTGTTGGCGAAGAGCCCCTAGAGCCTCCTCTTCCGTCTTGTGTCGCTGGCCACATCCAATAACCTCTCCGAGACCAAGCAATAAGTCACCGCATCGGGCCTTCATGAGGCTGGCGTCGGAGTGAGCTTGGTAGAAAGGCACGCTGAGGTGGTCCATCTCTAAGAGCCAGCACGCGCTGCTGAACTTCTCAATCAGCATGCGTTCACCCTTACGGGTCAAGGAGCGTCCAAACTGAGGCTGGCCCTCGACAACATACTGCCACATATCATCGGCCATTTCCGGCAGGGCTAGCGCATCATCAAGCGTGATAGTAGGGAATTTGTTGCCATTGCTCTTATAAAGCTTGATCAAAGACTCAAGATGGTTGGTGGTACCCGCGTAGGACCGAATGGCATCGGCATGCTCGCGCAAGAGGTCTTCGGTCAGGGAAATCACATAGCCATTGGCCACGTCAATGCCCGCATCAAGCTCTCCGAGCAGTTCGCACTCGACATGACAAAATTGGTTCAAGTGTGTCGCGTCTGGGTCCTCTCCACGGCAAGATGTACCGACATAGTAAGACCCCTTAAGCCCATCCTCAAGTCGCAGGGCATATTCGAGCACAAACTGCTGCGAGTCGGCGATATACGTCTCCTCGCCGTGAAGCTTAATACTGACAGGTTGCGAGTCAGATCCAAGTCCCATAGGCGAGCTAATGCTATTCGTCGTAATCGGCACAATGAGGTACTTGTAGCCCATCTGCCGGCGGAAGAAGTCGATGGAGGAGTGGAATAAGGTGCTCTGAAGCCCGAACATGGCCGAATACCACGAGTTTTGCATGGCCTTCACGGCGAAAGTCTGCGGCTCTTGCCAAAGCTTAGGCACAATCTTCTTTGCATGGGCTCCATTCTTGCGCTCGAGGTAACCGTTTGTGCTGGTCTTGACGGGGGCAACTTCGACCAAAGTCTGTACAGTCATGGTGGTAGTTGTTTTCGGTATTTCGTGGAAGAGAGATACTAAGGCTGATGTAAAAGATGTTTCAGTCGAACGTGAAGTGGATGGTTGGAAGCTTGATGAGAGAAAAGTTTAGGAATTCGACAGGCCATCTCCATGCCTTTATACGTGCGTAGCCTACATGTCATTGTCAGCAACCTGGTCATCTATGTTTTCTTTGGTGCCCAATTCAAGAAGTTCTGTCCGCCACTGTTGCAAGGGAGGAGACACAGATGGCTGATCTGCATCCCTTGATGCCGTGCCATACTGGTGGCCTTTCGCTGTGACTTCGGCTTTGCTTTGTCGATTCGGGGTCAGCCCAATCAAGTCACGCCACCTGTTGCCTCATTCGTAATTACACATTGGACGAATGAGACTCGCAGCGAGTGACGGGATTCCACCTTTCATTGCAGGCGGCCTTACACAAATGTCCTCTGATCCATACATACATAGCCCTTTTTATCGTAATGCATTCAGTCATGAAAGCATCAGGCCACAGCTGTCCAAGCATCCACGGCATCTTCATTAATAACCCGTCGTTCTATTGCCTCTGAAGCCCTGCGGATATGTTAAATGATGTTACATTTCCTCTAGTGTGACACCTCCACTTTGCGAGCCAGGCAACATTGAACTTGGCCTGACTGATTTCTCAATACATACGTTCGGTAGCAATCCAGGCGACCCTTTTCATGACTCTGTCCGAAGGACTCCCCATTTCAACAGGCAATCATCAGTCATTCATCAACACCACAAGCCACTAGAATGGCTCACCCGAACAGTCCACGACCTCTCCCCATCATCCATTTCAATGCATTTCCAGGGACAGGAAAATTGACCATTGCCCAAGCTCTGGCGGCTCTATTCAAGCCTTCTGCGGCTAAACTCGTTCATAACCATCTCCTTATCAATCCCGCAGACGCTGTTCTTCACCGTGAGCAACCAGGCTATCAAGATCTCCGCCATCAGATTCGCTCAGCCATCTTCTTCTCGCTCATACATGAGCCAGCTACTCACCCGACTGCATACATCTTCACGGATTTCCAGGCCTCTAATAGTCTTGGACAAGCTGTTTGTCAAGAATATGTGGACTGTGCTGCAAAGCGAGGGTGTGACTTCATACCCGTTATGCTTTTTTGCGATGAACAGACCAACTTGACGAGGCTGGTGGCGAGTGGCCGAGCCGGCCATGGGAAGCTTGTTGATGTGGAATTGGTGAAGAAGTTCAGGGATAATGCAGAGTTATACGGATTCGATGACCACCATGCCTTGTTAAGGTTGGATGTTTCCGGGCTTTCGGTGGAAGAGTCAGCACGAAGGATCTTGGAACATGTGATGAAGATCTCCCCAGAATTGGGAGGTTATCTAGAGAGAGCGGCTGCTCAGTGAATTACCAAATACGTGCCCGCATAAAGATTTAATTGGTAAAATAGATAAATTTATTTCACAACCTACAGCAGAAGCCTTTGGCAACAGCGCTGACTGACCTTTGACGTCATTTCCACAGTAGTTCCAAGAACTCCCCCATGTCTAACTCAAATCCCACGATCTTGGGTAACGTTGCCTCTGTGCTACCCTCACCCGGGCTCATAATGGTAGCGTCGCCATACAAGCAGTAAATACCTGGGTCCGATCCCGTAAGATCTTCATCCCATACTCTCATACAACCCACCTTCGTATGGTGCCAAATCAGCGTGGAAATTTGCTGGCTATCATCACTTATTTTCGTGCCATCTAGCCATAATCCGAGGTTTACCAAGTAAGTTGAAAAGCGCTGTAATATTTTCTCGAAAGATGGGGGTTCTGCTTGGCGGACCCAATCCGACGAGACCTGGATTAAATGGCTCAGAATTCGCCCCAGGGTTTCCATACCATTCGATGGCGTTCCTGACAATACAACAGAGACAGTTATAGTGCCCATTAAAGGTGCTCCAGGCTCAGCTGTTGCATTTGGTAGGGTGGTGATGTCGTAGACGCCAGTGAAGTCATATGGCACTGCGAGGAGAGTAAAAGGGTTTTTCGGCATCGACACGAGTCCCTGGCTCGACATTGAGGAGATCTTTGGCGAGAACCTATACCCCAAATTGCTCCCAAGAAACTTGAAAAGTTCGTGAAAGCATATTTGCTGCATTTCTGCCTTGTGGGCTGGCAGCAACAAGCCAAAGTTGAGAGCGTCGACACTAAAATTCCCATTTCCAGCTTGGCTCTCCTTATGTGTCTCTGCTCTCAACAGTGTCCGTATGTCATGGGCCAATGACGAAAATACCTCCAGGTCTGGAGGAAGCGCACCATATTCCTTGCTCAGATCGCCCCGATATTCTTCATGATAGGGAGCCGGGGCCGGGAAGTACTGTGAGGAGGATTCGATCAGGGTGATAACAATAATCGGACCCGATATCCCTTGCATAGGCAGGGCTTCAATTCCCAAGGACTGCAATGAAACCTTGAACTTCGTGGAAATTACTCTTAGAGCTTTCCAAGTTGCTGATATAAGGCGATTATATGGTATGTGCGGTAAAGAGAATAAATCTTCGGCCAAGCCTTCTTCTCGGCGGGAGATTTGTGCTTTGCTGAAAGAGTCCTCCGCAGAGCAAGACGACCAGAATTTGATAAAATGACCATCATCCAGATCCTCCACCCAGAAATTTGTTTGAGAGGGCTCTTGTCTCCGCAAGCATTGGCCTGCTTCGAGTTTGGACTCCTGAGGTCGTCCTTCACTTCCGCCATCCGGACAATGCCTCCATGAAGGCTCCGCATTGCTGGGTATTAGATTCTTCTCAAATACACCATTTAACTTTCCATGCGAGACAGGAAACAGGAAAGTCCTCCTATTGCCTTCCGTGCAAAAACCGATGCTTTCGGACCTCAGAACCGCTCGAATAGTGCGGGTAAGTTTGCAGATCTTAGAAAAGAATACCAAGAAGATCATCAAATCCATGGTCTGGAGCAGGAGACCTTTTCTTATCTCCACAACAATTTGATTTCTTATCGTAGGATATTTCGCCAACCCGGCTTGCATCATGTCGTCCGAGTAGAAGACGTGCTGACTGAGTATAGGAAATGATGACGGCAATATTTTTGCAAACCGTAACGCCGTCCGAGAGGATGAAGCCGCCACAGTAAATAGTCTGCTATTGGACTGGATAGAGATGTTGCCGTCCGCTGACACTGCGATTATACCGCAGGATGATCGTGGAAATACCTTTGCTGAGTCGAGGAGAACGCCTCGCGCCGCATCGTCGAGAGATTTGCCGCTGCCCAAGTCCGCAGCTATTCTACCCGCCACCCCAGACTGCAATATGGCTTCTCCGCTTCCGCTGCTACTCAATTTATATCGTTAGAGACGTTGCAGCGTTGGACGAACATGGAATACCCACCAAGCAACTGCGACACGCTTGTCTGCCCACAATCCAGCACCAAGAACTGCTGTGTCACCAAGTCTACCAGCCACCTTGAAAGTCATGCCGCCAGTGGTGTTTGCGGCAGCAAGATTACCATGCAGATCTAATGCCACAGCCCCAGCCGTGCCATGATCTTCTTCGAGAGATCTGACTTTGGAGATTTGAGATTCCCAATACTTCTTTCGTTTCGGGGTGGTAAAGTAGGGGTTTTCCACAGCTTGAAAGCCCATTTTCGACCCCATATCTTCCGCTGCTTTGCCAAAAATGAAGGATGCACCAGTGCGAGATAGCATTGCTGACGCCAACCGTACTGGATTTTTGGTGTGTTGCAAGCCGGCGACAGCACGATACTTGGACGTATTGCCATCGACCACGGCTGCTTCGAGCTTTTTTTTCGCGGAACATTAGTGTTGTAGTCGGACTCAAAGAAGAAGAAATCATGGACTCACCTCATGAATGCCATCGATATTCAGGGCAGAGCCTCTGCCCGCGTTGAATTCAGGGTAATCTTCGAGGGCTGCGACGACATCTACCACCACATCAATGGCGGGCGCACCTCTGGTCAACGCATGTTCCGCTTGGGTAATAATTGACCCCAAGAAGCTCTGGATACTCTTATGTGATTCTGAATCTCCAATCCATGACTCTGCAGCACCGGCATGTAGAACAATGGCATAGGTAGGCCGTGTAGCCATTGCCTCTGTCTAGGTATGGATGAGGACGGGGCAGAAAACCGTGGGACCTAGATGTGATTTCGGTTGAGATAATACTAAGTCAAGTACATAACGATTGAGCACCCAAAGGGGGAAAAAGAAAAGAAAAACAAAAGGCACTACTCATCGTTTTGTTTCCGCCCCCCTCCCTCTGTCTGACACCGACTCCGTTCACACAAGACTATCCACAGATTGGCAGACTGCGACGATCTTCGGATTAAGGCCACCCATGGTGTAAGGCCGTCAATAAAACCAGGCTGTGCACGACTTGTCTCACACCAAGACCCAACACCCGATACCACGAAGTTACACTTGTTCCATTTCTATAATTGCACTCCTTTCCAAGTTTCCCTCCCTTCTCCCCAGTTATCTTCAAAGTTACCCGTCCTTGTAGCCCGATTGCTTGCCCAGTCCCATCAACCTAGACACTTTGCCGCTTTACACAAATCAACAATGGACGGCCTATTTGGAAAGGTGAATTACAGCGCAGAACAGACATTCTGCAAATTCGAGGTGCATTTACACAATGATATCCATATCAAAAACCTCGTATTGTCGTTGCAACACGAACAATCCTACTGGGACCCAATTACTGCGGGTGGAAAGCGCTTGTTTCAGCATCTAAACACCCTTCGTGTGGAAGCACAGCCGGCTGCGGTCATATTTATTGGCTCGCCCAGAGAAGGATATGTTGTCAGATCGGACATCATATCATACCGGCTTCAGCATATTCGTACCATTCAATCGATCTACGATATTACAGCACCATGCGCGCGATTGTCAGCGATGCTGAGAGCGCAAAAAAGCGACATCATCCGCGGGGACATGACGTCCCTTCTCTCATCGACCCTCAGCGTCATCATCATCCAGGAAACTGATGAGAACAACCTCAAGTCCCGTCTCGACCAGCTGTCCGAAGAACTATTCAATAAGCTCAGCATTTCCCTGACAATTACCGAGCCCTGTTCAGCCAAAACAGTCTGCGTTATTGGCGGGGGGTTCAGTCCTGGCTTCCGCAATGACATGTTCAACGCAGCAGCAGCATCTGGGCTGCGTCTTGTGATCATCGACAAGCCAGGCCACTGGATGGAGTCATGGGCGGATGCGCGCGAGATGTTCGTCTCCGTTGATATGTCTATAGATGAGGGACTGTGCGATCGCCTAGTCACTGCTTGTCGAAAATGCGAGTTGAGACTCGACGGCATTACCACTTATTCCGACAGGTATCGCGTGGCAACAGCACAGGTTGCTCAGATCCTCGGCCTTCCAACAGACTCGCCAGACATGCTGGATATTTGCACTCGGAAAGACAGATTTCGGCACCTTTTCCCGATTGATGATTGCCCTTCATTCTGTGTAACATCAATGCAAGATTTCCATGCCATCGCCAACGATCTAGCATCTCATTTGCCTCTGATAGTCAAGCCTCGTAGTGGAGGGAATTCAACAGGAGTCAACAAGGCTGAATCCATTCCCGAGGCTGAACTGTTGGTCGAAGGTGTGATTCACTCAGGCTCCGCAGCACTATTGGAGAAGTACATCGATGGCCCGGAAGTAGATGTAAACATTGCTCTTGTCGATGGAGACATCGTTTTCTATGACATCAACGACGCACCACCATGCTCTGCGGAGTCGAACGGCTGTAAAAGTGAGCCGGCTTCGTTCATTGAGGACAGACTTATCTGGCCGTCTATATTACCATCGTCGGAGCAGTCCATCCTATTCCAGACAGCATTAGAATCCGTGAAGAAACTCGGACTTACTCACGGGATATTTCATCTAGAAGGCCGCATAGTGGGATCCTCGATGGTGTGGACCCGCGGGAACTCAACACGGCTGCCAAGATTGGAGATTAGAGAAGCTCAACCAGGAGAGCAACCGCGCACGATGCTCATCGAGATCAATCCGCGACCCCCCGGCTATCCTGGACAACCGGCCATCTCAGCTTGCTATGGTATAGACTACGCTCTTCTACAGCTTCTTCTCTGCATAGGCGATACTTGCCGCGCTCGCATATTATCCCTGCCATTTGAGGATCTGAATAACACTTGTGTGATTACGCAGTTTGTCTTGACTCCTCGAGCTGGCATTTTTCGCGGCGAGAATATGTTTGAAGAGTTACGAGACAAGCTTCCCCACCTGATGGAAAATGTTGTCGAAAAAATACTTTTTTTTAAAGATGGCGACGTAGTCAAGGATCCCAGCCAGAGAGCTTCATGGGTCACATTTTTCATCGTCAAGAGTGACAATGGTCGCGAAGATGCCCTCAGAATATGCGAGGAGATCAAAAGTAATCTAAAATGGGAGATAAGCTAGGTTTCATGGTCTCGTTGTCATTTCTGCATACTTCGTTACCTAATCGGGAAATTGTGTGAGAGAATCATCATTATTTTGCAGTGCGAGTAAGCCAATTAGGCGAGCCGGACAGTACAATAGAAAATGGGAACTGTCATCTCGTCTCCATCTACCAGTCGAAGCTTTTTGTCTTCATTAACTTGTTCAATATCTGTCCCGCCCACAAATAAAAAGCTGACAAGCTGTTCACGACATGACGGTCTTTCATCGGTGTCTAATGAGTCTCATTATTCTTCAACGCGACGCGAGTGAAGTTTGTGTTTTGTGCAGCTTCGTGTACCTATCAGCGCAGCGGGAGGCGTCAAGGCTCACCCTTAAAACAGGGTGCTCAGGATTCTACCAGCAGGACAAAAGTACGGGTCTTTTTAGGCAATTCTAGAGATATTTACTTCGTGGGCAGACGAGGCGGCCAACGAGAAGAGGCATCGCATGGCCTTCACACCCTTTGCAGCAGGTTCTCGTGGAGGACCAGCTGGCCGCAACAGACTGCGGAATGCTGATTTTGCATCATTTCATACAGAATTATAAAGGTTCCACCTATTTTTGTTTGTGTTCATTTGTGTATGTGTTTATTTGACTCCGGAGTCTGGACTTGATGACGAAGCTGCGCTGAGAAAGACGGAGGAATGAGTATCACCTCGGAAATAGAGTAGAGGGACTTTCCGCGTGTGCTGGGGGCATTTTGGAGTTTGCTAAGATCTTCTGGCATGTCCCAGTGATGAGCGGCACAATACCGAGAATGCGAAAGCTGAAATTGCTCGAACATCGGAGGTCGTCCCTTTTTGGACATTTCCTCTTTAGGAAATTTCCATTTTGGGAAGAGTTCCGAGATTTGCGGGATTCCCAGATTGGGCTGCTTAGATAATATTAGGCGGTCCGTTGCGGGTGATTGACAGGGTTATAGAGTTACAATTTTCTGAAATCGGACTCATATTCCATCCGTTTGTTGACGGACATCATTACTAATTTACCAAACTCCCGGAATACACGTTGAATATCTGTTCTGAATGACAGGGCCACGGACGAACTTACAACCGCAATGGCTAAGGCCATCAGTATAAAGAAGCTTGAGGGCGCTGCCGCTGCCCCAAAGTTGTTCTGTCTCATCTACAAGTTGTCGGTTACAAGTGAAGGAGGAGATATCATTCGTGAGTAGAGAGCTTCTTTTACCATTGACTCTACGCCATGGAGACTCCGTTCGAGACATCCGCCGCAAGTGGCGAAGAGATGGAAAACAACAACAGGAGCAGGGTGGCCCTCAACGAACAAGATGATGGCCAAGGCAGTGCCGGGCAGGAGATCGGAGAGAAAATTTCTGGCTCACCACGACCTATCCATGGAATCAAGGTATGATTACTACCCCTTCCTCAGGCTATGATGATATGATCTTGTTGACTCACGCTTTTTTGCTTGCTTGCTTGCTTTTAGTGGGCCCTTGTCGTCGTTTCTCTCTTAGCCTCCTTCTTGCTCTACGCGCTGGACACAACCATCGTGGCAACAATCCAGCCTGCCATCGTCAATGACTTCGGTAGGGTCGAACTTGTTCCCTGGCTCAGCGTCTCCTTTGCCCTCGCCTCAGCCGCCAGCACTCTCGTGTGGTCCAAGTCCTTTGGTACCTTCTCGGCGAAGTGGCTCTTCATCGGGGGCACCACCCTGTTCATGGGCGCCTCAGCCTTATGTGGTGGCGCCCCGAACATTGACACCTTCATCGTGGGGAGAGCGCTCGCCGGCATCGGTGGAACTGGTATGTACATGGGCTTATTGACTATCCTCTCCGTCAACACCAGCGAGACGGAACGGCCTAAATATCTCAGCCTGACGGGCTTCTGGTGGGGCATCGGCACCGTCCTAGGTCCTGTGATCGGCGGCGCCTTCGCTCAGAGCCCAGCTACCTGGCGATGGGCTTTCTATCTCAACTTGTGTGTCGGTGGCGCCGCAGCTCCCGTCTACTTTATCGTGCTGCCCGACTACCAGCCACTGCTAGGCGTCCCCCTCCGTGCCCGCCTGGCGATGCTGGACTACATCGGCGCTTTGCTCTCTTCCGGCACGTTCCTGAGTATCATGATGGCCATGAACTTTGGTGGTGTTCTTTGGACATGGCCCGATCGACGCAGTATCTCTCTGTTTATACTCGCGGCCGTCCTCCTTGTCCTCTTCTGCATTCAACAAATCTACAATATTGGCACCTCCCTAGAACACCGAATCTTCCCCATGCATTTCTTCAAGAACCGCACACTGGTTGTTCTCTTCTTGACGATGAGTACGATATGACCCCTGCCCACAGCTGAATTTGGGACTAATCGGTTGACTGACTGTCACCAGTGTTCTCCGCCTTTGGAACTTTTATCAGCATTTATTACTTGCCCCTTTACTTCCAGTTCACCCGTGGCGCGACAGCCCTGGATACTTCACTCTACCTTCTCCCATTCATTCTCTTCCTGTCGGCAACGGTGCTGATCAACGGCCAATTTATGGGAAAGGCGGGTTACTTCTACCCATGGTATCTCTTTGGAGCGGCTCTCCAAACCATCGGCGGTGCCGTCCTTTGTAAGTTATACGACCCAATTCCAGGTGACCCCGGAGGAAAGAAGAAATTTTGATCGACTAATAAACATGCACACACCTTCAGATACCGTGGATGAGCACACGAGCAATGCCAACATCTATGGCTACACCATCCTTCTCGGTGTCGGCGTCGGCGCGTACTGCCAGGCCGGCTTTCCCGTTGCCCAGATGAAAGTTTCTTCCAAGGATATACCTGCCAGCGTTGGCTTCATGACGGTCAGTCAGATGCTAGGCATCGCCGTGGGCACTGGCATGTCGGGCGCTGTGTTCGTCAATATCGCCAGCCAGGGTCTTCAGAACCTGTTCCCCGACGCCACAGCCGAACAGATTTCTGAGGCTGTGGCTGGTGCCGAAAGCGCGTTGATTACCTCTGCGGGCCCTGAGATGGCGGCTGCGGCCATACATGCGATTGCAAGAGCCATCCAGTTTGCCTTTGTGCCAGTCCTGGCAACCGGTGCAGCCTCTCTCCTCTCCAGCCTAGCTCTGCCGCGGGAGAAGGTATTCGGTTAGAAACGAAGGCAAGGGAAGGAAACGGAAATAGCTTTGTATCTGCTGCATTGTACTAGTTTAGACACAGTGTATAGGTGCAACCACGAGGGCACCTCCGAAACCCCTGGCTTTTTTGCTACTTCATCTGTTGAGCATGGCCTGTTTGCTTCGTTTTCTTCAATGTTAATGCCAGCTGCCAGTCAGGTAGTTTGGTTAGCCTTCGAGTCAGTTTCCTTCATTATTATACATGACTGAGAATATTAGACACTAATGCCAGAGTCTGGAGACCCAAAGTCCTGTAGGACTCGGTGTATCTTCTCCAGCTTGTTCTTTGCATCATCCAACATTGAGCCTTGCTTGCCCGCCAGACTAGATTCTAGGCAAATGATCAAACGTTGTAGGTCCCTAACATGTAATTCTATCATACTCCCCAAAAGTCGTGTCCGCAGCGCAGGGTGTTCAACGCAGTATCGGCCAAACTGGAACACTGTAGGCACAGTGTCCGGTGACTGGCAGTTAATGAAGCGATTGGCCAGTTCAGTCACGACGATGACCAGGTGATTTGCGATGGTGATAACCAGTATTGGACTGGAAGCGCTTGTGTCGCAGGACATGCACGACAGCATCATGCGGCATTTTTCCATGTTTTTCTCTAAACAGAGGAAGAGACTATCGGTCGACGTGACTGTTGCACTAGCGGATGATTGCACGCCGAGGTCTTCCAGGGTTTGCAACATGGAGAACAGGCATCCACATTGGCCGGACATAGTGGTCGTAGTGGAAGAAGATGGAGCGTCGTTCCGCGTTGGGGGCCGTGCAGATGATGCTGTGGATGGAGCTGTGGATGGAGCTGTGGATGGAGCTGTTGTGCCTTGACTCAAGGTCTCTCCTGGAAGCGAGACACCACTGGGCTGAGGTCGCCTTCGCTGCGATGGGAAACTCCTCTCCTCGGGTAACTGGCCCAACTCGAAAAGTTCCAATAAGCCTGCACCAACGGTGGATGTTTGTCTGCCCGTGATTTGCGTCGCCTCTTGGTCTGTGACTGGTGGTGGGACCTTGGAGACGATCTTGCCTGGACACATGGTAAAGCTGTCGCCCGTCAAAAAGCTGCTGTCATCTGAAGGGACGTGGAACATATTGTCAATTTCCATGTCGATATTTGACCATGACGCAGGGGACGTTAGGAAGCCCAACTGTTCCGTTTGGCGCCTCCCTTCGCTTCTTCCTCCGCCGATCTGTGGCTGGGCATCATGCATGGTGTTTGCGGATGTCTCACGGGAGGACCGTGACGTCGATTCCGAGGACGGCTTCTGGGGAAGTCTAGCGGTTTTGAAGCTGGCTGTGGTGACCTTTCGTAAACGCTTCTTTCCTGCTCCAATACCCGAGCTGAGGGTGTAGGTACAGGCGCTGGACGCAGACAGACATCTGTCACAGCCCTCGTTACCGCCGCTGCATTTTAACTGCAGCAAGAGGAGTGGGTTAGCTAATGCAGATGCAGCCAGCCAGCGGTATTAGGACTGGTTGGGCCATCATCGTTGTCATCATATTATAGATATATGGACGAGACCTGCCTTTCTCGCACGGCACAGATCGCAGGCAGTGCGTGTGTATCCCTTGTCGTTGGCAGACGACGGATGATCCGACCGGCTGATATACTTGTGGCCTTTGGTGGTTTCGTTGAATTTGAACGTCGCAAACATGGCGTATAGCCTTGTGTCTGTGTGTTGTGTATGTTGTATTTGATGCGATCAAATGTGTCGTGAGATGAAAGGGAGAAAAACGTCAGTTCAACGAATGTGGTGCTGCTGTAACGGCTAAACACAGTGCTAACTACTCCATAAGCAATACACCCGCGGGTTATGTGGAGGTACTCCATACCTCCTTACCAACCTAACCAGCGTTAGGACTAGCTGGCACTAATAACAATTCATATGTATAGAGTACCTAACTGATCCCTGAATATTTGACATGGCCAGTTGAGTTAGAACCCCCACACAAACAAGTATTAGTATTATTACGACGGATTCTCCAGCGGACGGATCCTCTTCCCTCAAAGCCATGGTTTGTAAGCTTACCTTATGCAAGAACTGGAGCGGCCATCTTTAAGGCAACATAAGGTAGCATCTATATAAGTACTAATACTCCGGAGTACAAGATAGTGGATCTACATGGGCTTACCAGCCCGCACGAAAAACGCGAGGTTAGTGCTAGATCAGGATTAGTAGTACAGCACTGATCCATCTCCAATAAGTCTTAGAATCCGTTGCAGTGAGTACTATCTATAGATTTCAGTGTTTAATGGTCGGCTCCAGGCCGTTGCTTGATTGGCAAATAGTACTCGCTACCTCGAACACGTTCATGCTGACCCGACGGAAGAGAGCAGATTTATACTTACCTTTTCTGTGATAAAACGCTTTAACCCGCAGACTTGACACGAGCAAATACCTATAAAGTCCGTACTGCAGCTATTTTGGTGCGTTCGTGTTGCTCTGTCAAGTCGACCTCTTTATTCTCATTCGCTCTTGGCAATCACAAAGAGGCATACCCTTATTAACCCTCACGGCCATTTCGGCCTCCGACGTGGATAAACGAAGTACTATAATTAAAACATACATGACCGAAACTACTTCAACTACATCGAATTAATCCTTGATGATGGCGTGTTGCCGCCTAAGGCCAGCGATTTCACCCAGACAGATGATTAAACCAAGCAGATTCAGCTCAGATGGAAGACAAATTGACGCAGATTACAAGAAGGTAAGACAATATAAGATGCATCGTATGAGGCAAGCGACTTAAGAGAACCATCACAACCTCAGAATACTGGTGGCTAGCGAGTCACCAGAATCCAAACCCTGACCCAAGCCCTGACCCAGACATAAGGTGAAATGCAGCTTGATAATAATAAACTCCATCCCGCATATTCCCCTGTCCCATATCTCCACTCTCGTCTGTGGTGTTCCAATCTGGATAATACTCCGCGTCAACCTCGTCCCAATGTTCATCCTCTTTTCCTCTAATGCTCCAATCGTATCCTTCATAATAGTCGACATCCTCCCACCGGATAGCCTCATCTTCGTCGTCTCCACACTCAACTCCGGTATTCTCAAATGGCGCCTCTTGCGCAGGTTTGCAGTTCAACTTCTTGCTGCGTGATCTTCGTTTTGGCTCCTTCTCCCTCTCAGATGCCCATGCCCCGAGCTGCACTGGGTGTTGTAGGCACCACAAGACCACTTCCCGCGCTGCTAGAACATCCTCGAGGCTATCGTGTATCTGATTGTGATTGCCTGATTGAGCACTACCACGTATGCTTAGGTCAAGAAGATCGTGGCATAGATCCTTCAGTCCCCACATACGATGTATTTTGCTGCCTCTACCATAGACGGCTTCAGCCGTGAGGATTGCCGAGTCCACAATTCTGGTGTGAATAACCCGCAGTACTTGCAGATCGTTATTGAGCGACTGTCCGACTAGGATTGTGTCCTCATTGATGTGCCTCCACAGCTCGGCTCTCGCCGCTTCCCAGCCATCGAAGACCTGTTTCTGCGCCTTGGCGATAGACATTACCGCGGGAGTAATACCGTGAATGTGACTTCGCCATTCGATAATAGGCTGTTGCGGCTTTACGAGTGAGTTGGCTAATATCTCGCCGGTCAGAAAGTCGATGATGCAGAGCTTTATTAGCTCGCTTCGGCCTCCTTTGACGCCAGCCATCTCGCAGTCCAGAACTACGGCCTTTCGTCTCGGCATTGCGATTTCTGGCTTAGGTGGAGGCCGAAATTTCTTGGTATTTCGTCTCTGCTGCTCGGCTCCAAGTACATAACCCTGCTTTTTGAGACAGTCTAGCGGATGGCAGCTGGATACCAGCATGTCATAGATCTGTGCCTGGTAGACTGTTGAAAGTCGCGAGTAGTTATTGCCTCTACAGTTGAGTGGGTCTGAAGGTAATGCTGGAGACTGGCCTTTGGCGCTGTTGACCTGTGATTTTGAGTGAACAGAAGATTTTTTATGATCGTCGAGTGCTTTCGAGCTTCCAAATAACCGCATGCATTCTCGACAGCATTGTTCGGCTCTATGACCTTGGTCGAGAGAGTGCTTGGCAAGAGCACGTTTTGACTTGAGAATTTGGAGACACACTGTACATTGCTGCGAAGGTGTCGTAGCTGGTGTAGTCCTTGCCATGACGCTCTGGATTCGCCGTCGTCTCTATCGAATTGGGCCTAAGATGAGGAGGCTTCAAAAGTGGCGAAGAGAGGGATCTTGCCCGATGTAAACCGAATAAGTTGGGAAGCAGCTCACCATTTATTGACTACCACTTCTAATAGCTTAAGCAGCTTGCAAAATGGTCCAATCCCGGTCGACCACGTAGTAAAAACAACACCACCTGGGCAGCACTATTAAGACATTAAGTATTTCGTGTTGATTGGTCCAAGACGCGCAGCTCGCAACCATACAGCAACCGCAGTTCATACGCTTCTGCACCACGGACCAATTACCACAAACGGACACCAAAGGCAAGGAATTAGCGTGGTCTCATTTACCACACAGACTGTGTGTAGCTTGTTTGTGTTGATGTGGCTGTATTTCCCTTAGTAATGGAAACACAACCACAGTGTACCCAACCTACGCGACCACGAGCCCAAAAGACTGAGTTTGCCGGTTTTGAGAGGGCCGGTAATTCTTTGCGAAGGTTGAGTCTGTCAGGGCATGTTTGGCAGCTTGGGAAAACATGTATCGATGTCACCGTCCAGTTGGGGCCGCCAACGTGTCTCAGCCATCGGATCCTGTAGATAAAGTGCGTCATGTCAACCAACTTAGGATATTGAAACACGTCAGTTAGTCCGAGACAAATTTCGGTGCCAGACCTATTAGCCATGCATATTAGGAACATTGTTGTATACGACTCGCCTCCAGAGTGCAAAAAGGGATCATGTATACCCACTCGATCAAGGCCCAAGCACTACGGCCCACAGCGACTGGAGCTTCTTCTCTGTCTTGGGCTCAATGTCCCGGGCCCAAATCGGTTCCTTTACAAACCGCTTTTCGGTCTTCCGTTCATTATTGAGGTACTCACGTGCCAATAGTGGTCCTCCAATCCAACCCAAAGATCTCTAATCGCACATATTGGGCAGATGCTGTTGTACTCGTCAACAACCCATACATCATCAACGAAAGGACGTCCGATTATCGGTGCTTGTCGCATTTCTTCTAGAGATTTTCACAGGTGGTATAGGTCGAGCATCCAGTGGGCCAATTGTACACACCGGGTTGCTCGTTATCTATCATTTACCTCACAACATCTAGGCACCTATACCTGCAAATGGTCTACTAATATGAAGATGAAACCACCTGGTAGATCCGTCTATCTGCAGTCTCAAGCTGAGCTTCCCAAGTCTCTATAGCTATGTTGCTACTAATGCATTCTCAACTACCACTGCTAGCCCCCACCAAGCTTGATCTGCTACATTCGTCGCAGCCACTGTTCTGTATTCCTTAGACTCTATTCAAGTCAATCATTCATGCTACCGGTTCAAGGCTATAACGCTTTTGTGTCTTACCCCTCCTATCCTTGCTACTATTTATGTTAATTCGGTCTTTGTAGCGCTGGTTTCCCTTGACTTACCACAAGCCTGCGACCAGCCGTAGGGTAAGTGTGAATGTAGAGGAGTTTCTTGCTCTATACCTGGTTTTTCTCCAAAGCTATTCTAATAACCTGACCAACGAGACCGATTTCGTTGCAATCAAGACGAAGCAATATCTTCAGATATGGAATTACTGGCTCCGGTATCGAGGAAGTAAGAATACGGCTATATTTATTCCTAGATTTATAAACTATATTAGCGCGCATCCAGAGAACACCTAGAATGATCTGTTCCTTGGCCTGGAATCTGCTAGGGCATACTATTGCACTTTCTAGAGGTCTACGTATATACATGCCGCAAGGATCACAAACTTCCAGGTTTAGTTCAGTACAAGACCCACATCACGATTTTATATAGAAATACATATCTGCATTATTCTCCAATCACAAAATCGAGATATAGGTCTTGTACTAAACTAACGTTTGTGATCCTTGCGGCATGTACAGAGTTCGATTATTAGGCGACCCTTGGACCGGAAGAGTGGTACGAGGTGCGAACAGTTAATTGTGCAGTTACTGTAGAGAATTTGTGGTTAGCTTCTGTGAGAAACGTGAAATATGAAAGTCTTGAAGCATAAATGGCAGGAAAACCGAGCAGAAGCCTATTTCTTTCCACGCAGGAATTTTAGTAGGACTTGCACAGCTCAGCCAAATTGCCACGGATGACTACATTTTTGGCGTGTGGAAAGAATATCGCGTAGAGCCACTCCTCTGGCGCCATTTTGGCCACGCTGCGAACGGACAGCATCAGTATACAAGACAGGCAAAAGCAGAACGTTGGGTGTCATCGTGGTCTTGGGCATCTGTAGATGGAAAGGTCATTTTCCCCTGAGACTCACCCCCAATCCGTCCACATCAAAAACGATTCGTAAAGGACGGTGCCATTTTACGTCAAGGATTCATTAAGAAGATCGATATGATGCGTTTCTGCAAATTATTACGCGGCATACAATAACTACCTACCATGGGAAACATTCTCTAGAGATACAACATATTTGGATGATCTTACGGCGATCCCAAGGTCTCACTGCAAAATGGTCACAAAATGGCACACCAGAGCTATTGGACGTGTGGTTCCTATATCTTGGGACACGTTGTGGTCTCATTCTCATAGAAGACAAAGCCGCCGGCGATGCTTCAGCGAATTATCCAGTGCCTGGGCAGCTGCGCCGAGCTCACAGGTCATGTTCAACTCTCCTATTAATATGTAGGTGATCTTGCATCATTGTGTTTTCTCGTGAGGGCCATTCCATGCAATTTTCTTTCTCCTTATCATCTTGTCCATCTCTGCCGTCACTGTCCCTTCGTCTAGCCATGAGAGGATCCTAAATTGAAGATCGTGCGGCCAGTGTGGGCTCATGTTCCTCTTCTTGCGTCGCACAGCACCGTCCACCTTCTCTACAATCCACCGTCCATAGTGATCCCATGTCGGCGCATTCTTTGGTACCCCCTTACAGTTGCCCTGGCTCAGCACGTCACCGGGCAGGATGGCAAGGCAGTCGATGTGGCTAGTCTCTGACGACGTCCCCAGTTCGCGCGCCAGCCCATGGCTGAATGCGAGGTTGAACCCCTTGGTTGCGCCATACATGATCAGCCATGGCACGCCAATCATGCCCATCGAGCTCATGTTGATGATCAGTGAGCGTTGGCCGACCTGACCCGGCTTACGGCTCAGAATAGGAAGCATGAGCGCCGTGATGCGTGCCATGAAACGTGCGTTCATGTCGATGACGGCGTCGACATCGGCGCTCGAGTACGTCGCCAGGGTACGGAAGGCCGGTAGGGCGACGGGGTTGCTGCCGACGTTGTTCACCAGGATAGAGACCTGCAAACCCTCCAGCAACCTCACGGCGGCTTCCATCTCGGCTGGCCTGGCTGTCATCGCGTCCATGACCAAGGTGCGCACCGCAGCCCCAGGCTTGAGCTTCTCGAGCCGCAACTTAGCCTCGGCGAGCTCTTCGGCCAGGTGACCGAGAAGAATGACGCCGAAACCTTGCTTGACCAGCTCCTGCGCGACACCGAGGCCGATGCCCGCGCTGGCACCCGTGATGAGGGCAAATGTTGGATCGGGGCCTGTACGCTTGTAGGATTTGAGTGGCGCTGATGGAGTGATGAAATGGAAAACCACAAAGTCAAAGACAGTGTACGCAGCAAATGAAATTGTCACGACACCAATGCCGGCGAGTGTGTAGAGCCACATGCCGGTCATCTTTAGCGATGGAGTAATACAGAGTCAAAGACGGAGGTAAGTCTCAGACTTGGTTTTGTTCCAGGGGTATCTCGCGCCGTAGGGACAAGCCGGTTCGTTGACGAAGTCAAAAGTAGAGAAAAGATGCACGATCAAAGACTGCTCAGACTGAGGGAGACCCCTTCTTGTACCATTACATTTTGGATGCAAGCCATCATGCTTCGCCCTACCGGCCCACCCGGAACGTGCAAAGCAAAGTGCTCCGTACTCCGTATTCAGCCTACTAATCACCTAGACAACCTATTTTACGAGTACTCAATCTGGTATCTATTAATACCCATATCCCTACTTCGTACTCCCCCGCCTAGTAACGTTCAACTACTCGTACCTATACGATGTTGCAGGGCTGGTACCAGCAGGGGCCCTGGACAAGGGCCTAGCAAGGGGCCTTTGACCTCGATGAGCGTTTATAACGGATTTTACTCAGTGCACTGGCCGATTGACAAGTCCGTTTAAATCTCGAGCCCTGCTACAGCATTTCTGGGTCTAAAATTCAATGCCTCTCAGGTCATCGAGTGGCAAGGATCGAATTACCCCAGTATTCGGCAAGCAATTAATATACTCAAAGCTCGCCTCGCCACGTTTGAGCACCGATACCTCATGCCACGTTCGAAATTTTCTGTCGTTCCCCCATACCTTTGCATGCTTCAGTGCCCCTGTATAAATAGCCAGATGTGATGGGTGCGTCTTTGCCCACCTTTCTAGGCTGTGTAGGCTGGTGAAGAAGCCGGCGGCACACGTCTCTTTCAATGTGCTGTTGCCCTCACTGAGGATCTCATCGTTGTTTTTGGTGTTCCTGAGATATCGCAGACCCATAGCGCCGGTATCGAATGGGTTGTCCCATAGATAGCGAAGTCCTGCTTCAAGCCTCGGTTTGAGGCTCGATTCGTATGCCTGACCTTCCTCTAGGGTGCAGTTTCCCCAGAACTGACCAGACCGAATGTGTACCACGTTATTGCAATTGGTTCCGATTAAATGCTGTCCTAAACCACTGGGTTCTTCAATGGGTGATTGAAAGGCAGTTTCGTCTTGTTCAAACAAATCATGTGCCGACTCTGGTATCCGATCTCTCGCAGCGCCCCAGTACGCTGTGGTAGAATGCTCCTCCGTACCAACTCCAGGCAATTTTGCCAGTCCTGGAAGGTAATCCAGGCCAGAATAGTTCGTCTCCAGCCGTGACAAAGGACTTGGAAACCTCTCAACCCATAAGCCGACGGAAGCGCGGCTGTTCGCGGGTAACTCTGAGAAGAGTGTAGCCAGGGAAAGACGGTCGAGACTTTCTTTGTACTTCCCCTCATCGCCCCAGTAGCATACCCAGACCTTGGTACCCTGCTCGTCGTTGCCATCGAGAAAGTCGAAAGACTCAAAAGCAAAGAATTGGTCAGACGTGTTGCCGTCGAGCCAAGCACGAGTCGCGCGGATTACCTGCTCTACAGCCTGGGTTACTGCCGAGCTTTTCGAGTGCCATTGAACGCCCAAGTAGGTCGTGTAAATATGAGTTGTTCCATTTGGGAAGTTTACCTTCCACCTTGGAACCGGAGGCCGATGGTTCTTTGGTTTCGCCAGTGGGTACGTCCGAACTGGGCATGCCATGGCCTTGGATATAAAACACGATACTGTACTTATTGCTAAACACAGCGATATCGAAGTGTATGTAGTAGCAAGTCCTTTTAAATACTAAAGGTAGCTGCTATAGTACTCGGGCTATTACTGTCTGTCAACGTGCGGCTTTTCCGTTTAACCCCGCATAATATATCGGTTGTCCTCTGCAAAACATCCCCCATGATTGGTCCAAAGTTGCGCCTTGGCAGGTTAGAGATGCGAGATATTGATCCAAGTACGAAGTACGGGGTGCACTTAACCCCCTGCGCCTGTAATCCTCTCAATGCACTGGTTAGGCTCGGTTAAGTAGTTCCCCTGCAGAGTCCTGGGCATGCTTGCGACCCCGAAACCTCGCCGTTGTTATGACCTCTGGTACCAGATGAGTTATGATGCGATCTATTCTCAGAATTTATAGCTTAGAGAGTGAAAAGCTTGAGAGATGAGGGCCTGAGTCGATTTGTATATATGGGTTCTGGATGGACCAATAGTCGCGAGGGCACCAGACCTTACCTAAGTCAAGACACATACGTATGTATGCCCAAGCGGAGATGTGCGGAGGACCAACTTGGCAGCTACAAGCCCACCATCTAGTTTATTCTGTGGATTTCATCCCTTGTGCCTTAATACCAGCATGCCGTCAGATGCAACCGGTCGCGGTCTGATATGCGGCGTCGGAAGCTGGTGTAAGATAACGGGAGTGACTGGAACGACTGAAGATGCCGACGAAGCTGTTGTAACAGTGGCACCAGCTATAAAAGACAAAATACTCGCCGGTGCCCCCTCCCTCTCCGATTCCATTCGCCAGAAAGCTAAGGATCTGCTTGCAGGCGTTCATAATGGAGGAATCGCTGAGCTCTTTGGATTCAAAGCCACCGCTGTGTCCAAGGCTCCATTTCGTCTGGTGAAGCGCATCTCAAAGGGATCGAAGCATGGGTCTTCAAGTTCTACAGAATCTTTCATCGCGTTGAGTTACTGCTGGCACAATAACGACTGGTCAACGGAGGGAGAACCTGGCAACTCAGCCCGGAACAGGAAGATCCCCATCTCGCCGGTTTTATTTGAAGCGCTTTTGGAGGAGCGAGTTTCAGGCGATGAAGGGATTTGGGTTGACCAACTGTGCATTAACCAGTCCGACGAGGACGAGAAAATAATGGCGATTGGTGCTATGGATGTGATTTATCAGCGTGCGAGGCTTGTTGCTGTTGTTCTTGAGGACATCGCCATCGACAAGGATGAGGAGCAGGCGTTGCGATCTATAACCGAGACGTTTCAACGCGGATGCGCGTGGATGTATCGCGAGAAATTCGAAGACAGCCGGCAACTCACAAAGTTGACGTGGAAGATTTTCTCGGCGAGATGGTTCACGCGAGCATGGTGCGGACACGAGCTCCTCGTCAGCAACCATCAGCTCTTTCTCATCAGATGCAACACATACGATGGCCATTCCGCCATGGTAGTCAAAATGACCTCATCGTTCCTTTTCGAACTGTGTATTATCGCCAAAGCCATATCCAGCTACGTCGCCACCAATGAGTTCGACACGTTGGAAAAGACCTATGGGTCACAACTGTCCCGATTCTACATATATGCCACACAAAAATTTAATCCCCAATGGGCCGCCGCCACTCCCGATCGCACAGAAGATCCATCACTCACAGAGAGTTATATGCTAGTCTTCAGGCGGGTCTTTGGTTTCGATGCGAGTGTCACCAGTGACAAGCTTAGCATTTCGTTGAATGTGCTTCGATGCGGGCTCTTCTTCAAGGGTCCTTCGTCAATGACAAAGGAGCAATGCTACTATGCCTTTTATCATATATCTCTGGCTGCACGTGATCCAACAAGTCTTTCTACGTGCGGGGAGAGACTACAGCAAGCCACTTGGATGAGATGGCCCCGAGCGACTGATATCATGGAGCCGTATCTCACGCGCTCGCGACACCGACAGCTTGAGAATATACCCACATTCGATAATAAGGGGATAGACCTTGAATTGGTGGTTTTAGGTTCATCGTCGACAAGCATTCGCCGAGCGACGTCCGCCCAAATTGTCTGGGCCGATGGCCTATTACAGAAATGCGTCGACTACGTTGACGACGTTCCGGATCAGGGATTCGAATTTATCCAGCAGGTCGGTCGAGCGCCTAGAGGCGCAGAGAATCCTCGGAGACGATTCTATGCCGAACTTATCGCATGTGCTCATGCCTGTGGGATCGAATGGCTTGTCCAAAGCTGGAGGTTGAAGGACCCGGCATTGTTTGACGAGGACACTGAAAAGGGCATTCGACGCGTCATGAGCACGAATTATGGGGGAGAAGAAAGGTTGACGGTGTCGGAAAGGGCGGATTTGATTTATGTACTTTATTTTATCGATGGTCTCTTGGGTGCGTGGTTGCCCGAGGAGCCTGGAGACTCGTGGAAGCCGGCGTGGATTGAAACTGATGATGGGGTGACTGGCCCGTTACTCTTGATATGCCCGGAGGGCGAAGAGTACTCCATTGCCATACCGACTCTGCTACTGCGCGCTGAGTATGGCTTTCTCAGACGACTTTGGTTCTTGGTCTCGGAGCCCCGTGGTAGCGTTGACAGTAGGTGCTGGAAGGTGATCGGAAAGTCTTGTTCTTTTGGAGAAGTGGACCTTCAGGAGTTGCGGAAGACGCAATGTGTTAGGAAGTCTCAGAAGATATGCGGCTGAAAATCTGAACTGGGAAGATTGCGATGTGATAGGCGTTCATCTATGGGAGACCTCCTTGAGCATTGGAATCGATCCTAGTACTTCGTATGGTCATTCACTTATCCACGCATGTTGTGTGGAGCTTCACTTTTGCAGGATTTGTGGTCTGACAAATTAAAATTACTACATCTAATTATATCAAACGTAGATGATCCTTGGCATTAGCTCATGCGGATCGTTGTCATTATAGATCCTTTGGTTCCCCAGTAAATTAGCACTTCGTCCATCGATACTAAGGCGTTAGGCCCTCTGAGTGATGATACTGTCTTGTCGATACTGTCTTGTCGATACTAGATGTAGATATCACTCTAATACCCCGAAACAAGCTGATTTGCCCCTTTACCTATTTAATTGTCCGACTGGTTTATGAGTGCGAGAAGGTGTAAGTGAAAGGCATACATAGCACAGGCCAACTACGGGTTTTGTTAATATAATTACACAAAACAGTTTGGCTGGCAATTTATGTCGGTAAGAAATAGCAAGGTATGAGCGTAATAAGCTTTCAGATAAAGGTAAATTATCAGGATACGATCAGATTAGTGCAATTGCTCCTTTATCAAATACGCCTCCGCAGCGCTGCACTTCGAGCAATCAGAGCAAATATGACCCTTATATTTGACTGACTGACTAAAAAATCTGCGATTGTTTGACCGATTGACTACATTTTGCTATATTTGATTGAATTTGATAGATTTGATCAAATATGAAGCTATCACGAACTGTCAGATAGTGCGGATGAGATGAAAACTCTGTTAAAGTTAAAACGAAGGAAATTGCGATATAGAACTCGAGGAGGAGCTAAAGATATAGACCAGAGGAACGCGACGCGTTCCAGATACACTATAAAATGGCTGGCGAGGAAATTGTATAACAATTAGTAATTATATTAATAGCTGTAGGTTCGAATTCCACTATAAGCCTCTTACACTCTACCCCCTGTATTATTAACTAGCGTGTACTTATAGTAGGGATATAGCAGGGATTATTAACTAATAATAAATAATAATGGGATTTTAACAGGGATAAAGGCAACTTTACTAGTATATAAAAAGCAATAGTAAGAAGAGTATTAAATAAAGTATTAAAAAGTCACTTTAATAGTGTATATAACCACTTAATATAGCCTTAATAACAGTAAATATTTTAGTATTAAAAACACTAACTTTAATAAATAATTATATATTATTATATAAGGCATTTCCAATAAAGCGCTTTAAATAGTATATAGCTATCTATCTCTTTATTTAGGTAAATAAATATGGATTTATATTATATGATACAGAGGGGCAGCTAGTTGCTAACTGTTAAAGAGGTATATACCGCTACAATAAGTGGGTCCGGGTAGTTAAGTGTGGAATATTCAAGGTATAGACTACTCCGTATATATCCATGTAAGGCTTTCAGGCTTTATATAGATGTAGATTTTTTTTCCTTTTTAGGAACCGGATTAACTATAATCCAAAGAAAAATCGCTACCCTATATTTAACCAAATATTTGTCAAATCTATGAAATATTCGGCCTGCTATATTTGACTGACTGATTGCGAGGGTCTGCTTTCATTTGGTATATGTGATCAAATTATTTGATCAAATATTTGCTCGAAGTGCAGCGCTGCGCCTCCGGAACGTAAGGATCCGCACAATGGTTCCTATAGCCCCTTGCTACAGTCACTTGACAAAAGTTCCGACCAACCCCGCAAATCCAGAATTTAAATACATTAACCTTCAACATTCAATCTACGATTTTACAGCTAAAATTAGGTCAATTAACTAGCTAAAAGAAGTATCAGAATTCTGAGCGATTAGGCTTTTTAATGATATATATCAATATTTAGTATACCAGCCGCGGGCAGCAATAACGGCCGCAAGGCGCCGAGGCATTGAATCTATAAGGTTATTCAACAGCTCATCTTCAAAGTCCTCCTAAACTTCAACAGCTGCTTCGCATAGCTTTTGCTTTAAAGAGATAGTTTTTGGAAGATCAGCGAGCTCAGGATAACGCTCTAATATCTTTTCTTTTAATAGCTTTTATAGATTTTCTATAGGGTTAAGGTCAGGCGAATATGCTGGCCAGTCCACCAATTCTATCCTGTTTTCTTAAGCCTATTCCTCTAACTAGTCTTGCATAATAAAGGCCTTATATATTAAGGCGTTATCCTGGGCAAATATAGAACCTGGCTCTGTAATTGTAGGCAAGGTTTCCTTTAAACAATTTAAGATAACTCAAGCTGTAACGCCGCCGCGCTTAAAATCCGGGTTACCGATTAAAGCAGTGAGGGCAGTCCGCTTATTAAAGGAAAAGGCACCCCAAAACATCTAGGAATAACAAGTCGGCTTATGTTTTCTTTATATATAACTTGGCTTTAATCTCTCGGCCTTAGTGTGGTTAGAATAGCGTTAAGAAGAAGGAGGGATAGAACGTACTGGTGGGCAGAAAACCCACTTCGTTTTCTCGCCCTCGCCCCAGGCTATTATAGTCTCGTCAGAGAAAATCCAACGTCTCTAGAAGGAAACTGGCTTTGAGGTATACTCTAGTGCAAATTTCAGCCGATTTGCAGCAGCTTGTTCGGTTAAAAATGGCCGTCGAAGTGTTTAGTAATGCTGGATACTATATTTTCAAAGGTACCGAGTTAAAGTGCGCATAGAACACTCTAACCCTGCCTAATTAACAATTTCTTCAACTGTAATAAAAGGGTTTTAATTAATTAATCGAAGGATATATCTTTTATCCGAATCATTAAGCTTAGGTGGCCGCCTAGAGCGTGGTTTCGATTTCGCAGAAGTCTAGGTGCGATAGCGTTTTACAACGCCATACACACCACTCGGAGAAAGGCCCTCTTTTATCGCGATTACCGGCGCAGGAAGGCCTAAATTGTATGCCACTGCAATCCTCGTGCGTTTATGAGGACTCTAATGCTTTTTGGGAGTAATTGCTGCCATTTTGGTTGCGTGGTTGATGTTGGAAGAAGAAGGTGCTGTTGCGAGGTTTCGCGTTATGACGCGCCCCGCGATCAATTGGTCGGAACTTTTGTCAACCCACTGTAGTAACTCGTTAGTTTTCTGCAATTATGCCTCTATGAAGTAAGCTTATGTTTCATCCCTCTTAGAATTTGGCAAGTCAGTCTGGAGACAAATCCTAGAAGGCGCCGCTCACATGGACATAAAGTGGAGAATACACTCTGGGTATACAGCCATTAGATATGCATGCGATCCTATCTTTGCCACCTCTCTCGGGTGATGCAACCTTGCTAAATAGGGTAGTCTCAAGCAGAACACCGAGCCGCTTCCCCACAAAGGCTGTTAACAGGCCCTCTCAAGTCACAAATAGAAAGAACGAGGAGATACTCACGCCTGCAGCATCCTGTCTAGGTGTTGAGTGTTCTATCGAACCGCGTTTGCTCAAGTTTCAAATCAAGTAGCAGTCGCGGCACTACGATGTATATCCGCGTATATGATGCTTGACGCCCCCTATATTTCTCAGATGCTTACTCGAGAAAGGAAACTTCGACCAGCATATGAAACCAATCTGTGAATGGAATCCTTCCAGGGAGAAGTTTTGAGGCTATGTAGTGCGTAGTGCTTGGTAATAACAAATGGGCGGGCTCATGGCAAAGCCACCATACCCCAACAAGCAGATATGCCCCTTTAGGATTTAATAACCCCGATAGCTAATCTCCTCATCAGCAATATGAGCTAGGCTCATTGGTCCGACTGGCTACCACTGTTACACTTCCTTGACCAAAGCCTCAGCGTCTAGCATCCGCCTACTGTCACGGTCCTTTAACGTAGGCAGTCGATCAATTCCAGCCACACGGTCTATTTCATCTTAGGCCTTGCGCTGCACCTCAGTGAACACAACCATGGCCACGAAGAAGCTTGTGAGGGACGACACAGAGGTATCAAGACCCGCAATATACGAGTAGAGACGGACGAGCAGAGAGAGGCAGGCTTGTGGATTACGACACGGGTTGCGCTAGCTTCCCAGGTGGTGACATTAGTGGGCATATGACACAGATTGTGCCGCTTTCTAGTGGCTGGGTTATTTAGCGCTACGGACGATATTTGCTCCCCCGCAGACCCCAAAACAGTGGCTGGTTGGCCATCATAAGGTACTCTGTAGGCCTAATCACAATAGGTACTCGTACATATCTACTCCGTACATACCTCGGTACTCCGTACTTCATACAAAGTACAGCAAGCTGGATGCCGTACAGACGCATTGGAATTGATCATTCATTGTACAATTGGCTCCTGCTGTTGGGATTTCCAATGTAGCCTCTCATTATAGTACACATGCATTTCCCTCTACCACAGCGTCTCCTCAGCCGCTTTCTTCTCCGTCTTCGCCGCGCTCTTGACCTTGTGCACTCCCGGCACCCTAAAGTACAAGCTGGGCGACTGACCTGGCGCAACTTGGTGGCTCAGATATCCCCTATGCGCCGGGTCTCGGTAATACTCGATATCCGCACGGCTCGTCGGGTCCGGCAGCCTGTACCGGAACGGAGCCTTTCTCGCCTCCGCCAGCACTGATTCCACATGCTCCTTGCCTACGGGCAGGGGCTTATCTGTGTTGACAGACTCTCCCGTCAACAGCCGTTGGATGGCCAGCCTGGTGTAATATCTCGTCACGACCTTGCCCCCCGCGGCCTCGATAGCGGCAATCGCACCGGCCGATACTCTTGAAACCATGACGTTGATGGGCTGCTTCAGGATTTCCGAGCCCCGTGAAAGAATCTTGACGCCATCTTTGACACTGCCAATCAGCCCGCTCTCGACCAATTCCTTTGGTGTAATCTGTTTCGTCGGGTCTAGCCGTCCCTGATCAACCCAGTGCTGGATCTGGTCGAGGTTTACTTCCGAAATTTCTGGTGCCCGACTAGTTGCCATTAGCAAACCATGTTCCGTTCCCATGCCCCTCTGCCTTGAGTCGCTCACAAATTGGTGAATCCCTTGCTGCCATGCTTCACAATCAACGGCGTCTGACCACCTTGGAACCACGGGTTCACCTTGCCATGCTGTTTCTGACCCTTGTGACCCCTTCCGGACGTCTTTCCATGGCCCGACGAGGGACCGCGACCAACTCGCTTCTTGTTCTTCACGGCGCCTTGGTTGTTGGCAAGGCTGCCCAGGATCGAGGCATGTCGGGTCTGCTGGAGGGTAAGTCTGGCGAGGCAGGCCGTCAGCGAGCTGGGCGAAGGATTGACAGCTATTTTACAGCATGCCGAAGCGCTGGCCGGTAGTATTCGAGGAGGCATCGTGACGCAATTGGACTTTTGGCCGTTGTCGCATGTCAATCCAACAATGGCCTGGAATTTTTGGATCCAGAACTGGTAGGCCCAATTCTCTCTGCCTCAGGCCTTAATGATACTAGTACGGAGTACTTTAGTAGTAATAGCGGTACGTACACGACACCAGACATTTACGAGTAAATCAAAGCCTTTTGATTGGACAGACTATTAAAGTAACTCGGCATAGAAAATAGTACTTTATACGGCTAAGTAGACAACTGGATTCAAAGGCGCTTTTTCAACAGCCACTGTTGTGATGTGTTATACCTCATATATACAAGATTTTCGTCTGAATATACCGTTGCATTTTGGAACGACTGAATAGAGATGTGAAATCTGGAGATGCTAGTGGCTATTCTAAGAACGGCATCGGATGCTACCCGTCAGTATCGTGTGTAGGATCCGAAGCGCCCAACCCATCATGAAGCGCCTCACAACCAACGCGATTGGATATACTACCGTACACATTATGTGACACCGCATCTATATTTAGACTTCAGTTCACAGGCTAACAGTAGATTCGTGCGGGGTTAAACAAGACACTCGTTTTCCTTGGCAGTAGCATAAAAGATGTCTTGCCTTCGCGTTTGTTTTTTGCTGGTACTTAATCTTCTAGTTATTCTTCTACATACCATTTCACTCTCCTGCTTTCTCCATTACTACATACAGTTACTATTTCAATTTCAAATAATACCCACATTGAGGGGGCGTCCAAATCAACACCACCTCAGCAGACTCGTAGTCAGGTCGCCATGCCACCTGGCACTTCAACAACAGGATCCACTCAATACACCCCAGAGACCACCGAAAAGACTATCCCGGATGATGTCTGGGATGGCCTCTACTACGCAGTCCCTTGGCCCGGCAACACATACTATATTGTGGAAAAAGAAAGTGGAATGGCCATTTACGTAAATATCGAGAAGGGACACACTTACCTCTCCGACCTAAGAAAGATGGGCTTGAAAAGAATCGCTGGAAGTGCATCGAGAAAAACGGTTACTTCGGATTTATCCATGAGCAGTCGGGAAGATACCTCGGTCATAACGGCCAGGGCCACATACATGCTGCCGCTTATCACCACGAGGCGTGGGAGTTGATGACGCCGAGGAGGCATCCTGATGGGGGATATGAGTTATTGGTGCCACATTGGTGGCATACGCTGAAGAAGGTATGTGTTGCGGAGAATGGAACTGGTCTTGTATTGAGACAGCATGGAGCGACTCGCTTCGAGTTTGTGAAAATCTAAGTGACAAGTGTATGACGCCAAGGAAGTCTGGTTTGGAATTACTGTGAAGCAAGCAAAACGTTAGATGGGCTTGACGTAGCCTTTCACGTGCTTATAGGATTATGTAGCGAATTTACAGTTCAATCAATCCTCAAGTGTTCGTACTTCTTTCTCATTGAAGCTGCTCGTGACATGAGATGTATGAAATATATGCATTCAGTGATTACTTCGGCAACTGAAGAATGACTGAGGAAGCATGTACAAAAATGTAATGTAAGTTAACGTCATAAGGCAAATATGTGCAACGACTCCCTAGTCATGTATGTCCCCCAGCACCCTCCAGCCCCAATTATTCGATTTATATGTCTCAATTGTTAGCATTGGACCTTATCTGAGCCAGTGCTGCATCCGTACTGGACGCTACCAGCGCCCTGGCCGTCAACGGGAGCCAGAGCGCCGCCGTTGGCATAGTTCGTGCATTTCTTGCCGCTGATGCAGGACTGACATTTCTCAGTCCATACCCATCCCCAGACAAGAAAGTTCTGGAGCCAAATCTGCCCGACGCTCCCTCCAGGGATGTTACAGGTTACTACCATTGTTGTTAGCTAAAGACGTTTAGACAACAGGTGGGAATAAGCGAGACTCACTTGAGCCGGAATGGGACCAGCTCTTGGTGACAGTCATGCCAACAGAGGCGCCGAACATGTCCTTGATGATGCTGATATCGATACCGGCGTTAGTCGAAATAGATTTGGTGAATGTCGAGGAAATACTCTCGCTGGCTACCGCTGTGGAGTACCCGTTCGACAAACAGGCAGAGACAGGGTGCCACGTATCCCACCAATTCTGGACCTGCCGAAGTGAATGCCGCAGGTGAGGTAAGATGCATAGACTGTTGAGTTTGAGAGTTAACAACTGCTGAAATCCCATGTGAGAAAGATAAAAAAAAACTTACTCGCGCCCGCTCAGCTTGGAGTCTGCCTTGGCAGGCTTGATCGTACTAAGGTCGATAAATTGGCGAGTATCGTGGAGATAGATAGTGTGATTGGCGCCCTGGTTATCCATGAAATAGTCGTACAGGTTGTCCGAACTGATGATGTGGTCAGGGTGCAGGCTTTTCAGGACGTTCTTGTGAGCAGTGTCGGGATGCAAGATGATAGCATTGACAGCAGTTTTGGGAGCCTGAATTCGTGCTGGGCTGGGAGCTGCCAAGACAAGGCCAGCAAGGGCGAGGATGGAAACTAGCTGCATTGTGGTTATAGAGAAGAGTGGTGAAATCCTTGTGTGTGTGTGTGTGTGTTGTAGAGTTGTTGATGTGTGATATGATAGTATGTGTGATGCAAAATGTCAGTTGGGAAATGAAGAAAGTCGTTTAGTATTTGTACTTTGTGCGTTTGCTCAAGGTAATCATTTTAGAGTGCGTTGTTTGCTCCTACAATCTCGAATATGTTCCATACTTCCTGCAACACTATCGTGAGTCCTAAATCTCTATACGAGTATATCTGAAGCATATAGACCCCGTAGCTACTAGGGCTGTAGCCAATAGTAAACCGGAAGATAAGAGATATGTTGGGATTTTCCGGAGGTAACATGTGTCGGGGGCAGTCTCAAGACTTGGAGAGGGTCATGTTTTGGAATCCCTACGACTGAATTCAAGAGATCTTCCAGGCCGCCCTTCGTATACCGGGCGAACTGTCGGGTCAAATGGCCTTCATCAGTAGTATATCAGCAATGACGGAATGTCGTGACGGTGGCTTGGAACTTTTCACGCAGTATGGGGCTCCTGGAAACAATACAACTGGCTATGAGATCTTGGCTTATCATACTCCGTAGAATCTGCCGAGCCAGGTGACAACACGGGCAACGGCCGGGAATAATGTTGTCTGTGTGTGGTGGTTCAAGCTGACTTTGGCGCTCAAAACCAGGATAGCGTACTCTTTTACATATGCCATTCGTTTGGCATTTGGTTGCACTTGAAGTTTAAAGATAAATAGAAAACTAAAAAGAATGATTTAAGGCCTCGATCACAGATGGAGCACATAACAAATTGTCAGTTGGATCAAGGACAAAACCACCAGCCTTGATTGCTGCCTGTAAGAGGCCATTTTGGGAATAGGACGTTGTAGGTGCCTCTTACCACATTGACATCGCGAGGTAGTCTGTGCTTTCTTTTGTTGGCAACCATTTGCTTAGAGAGTTGCAATTGAGGAGTATTCTAATTCCCAAGGTCGCCGATAACCATGACTAAAAAGCTGCCAATATAGAGTACAAATAGTACTACTAGTTGAGCCCCAAGTGGGTACTGGTTGTAAATACTATCAGTAAGTTCGGCCTGATAGTACTACCATGAAATGCCCCTAGTAATTGTGGCTGATACTGTTTGATAAGGGACTTCGTATCCGTGTTTACGACATTCTTCATACGTATAGCTTTTAGTTATCGAAGATTACTCGTACGGCATTTACGGAGTATAAATGCAAACCAAGCCTTCCTCAAGAATATATAAGCGTAACTAAGTTACAGTCTTCAAGGTCTCAGTATAGTTCTCGTTTATTGTATACTATTTCCAGGTGTATTCGGGTTATATAGTGTAAAATACTGTTTTTAAGTGGAATAATAAAACTTCGTTAAGTATAACTATGGGGTATAACAAAGTGGCTCTGCTCCTTCGCTCGATCGTCAAAAGGAAGTGTCCGACCTCAGGAATTGTAATCACATTAATCCTAATACTGCCTTGTAGTGGACCAGTCGGCGATCTTGAAACCACCTAACATGAAACCAGCTGCCAGTGCCGGGGAAATAAGATGCCTAAATGCCGCATACACTCAGCACATTCATAGGCTCCGCTGGTCCATTTTCTCCCTAGTGTTATCCACATAATACTAGCCACACAGCAATCGCATCCCATCGGCAGTACGCAAATCCGGTATTATGTGGAGTATTATCTCTATATAGCTGTTATAGTAGCTGTTTAATTTTTGAAGGTTTGATATAGTGTGGTGGGGGTATCTGGTCTCCGCTGGTAAATGGAAATCTAGCAGAGTTAGGGAAAAGCAATACCACTACCTATTAACACTATGTACTACTACTACGGAGTACTCGCATTAGCTATATTTTTAGCGCCTATGAATGTGCTGAGTGAATACATACGGATCCTGACATGGAGAAACCCGCCTCGAGCTCCACCTATCAGAAATAGGTCTGCTCCGTAGCGTGATAGTAATATCCCGCGCCGAACGTGATGGAATATCAATGCTTTTTTCTTTTCTTCTTCTCAGTTACATTCACTTAAGGTCCACACCATATAGTAATTTTCTTACCTGCCGGATTGATCTCTATTACAGGAAGAAAAAAGAAATAGTAGTACTACTCTGTCTGACTCAGTAGTAGTGTACATAGGGCAGGATCTCCTTCACTTAGGAGTAGTATGTAGATCACTTACATGGCCAGAATGCGGAGAGAATATGAGCAAAATCGGTCATACATCTAGGACATGATATGGTGATCCGCATATTTCCCTATAATTTGCCGAATTTGCCTTTAGCGTAGTGGTACGTATGCCGATCCCCGATCCCTGGCCCTTTCAATTGAACCTAGAGACTCTCAATACATTGCCTCTATTCCTTATTCCTTATTCTTTGAATAAACAAGCCCCTAGTCGAAATCCAACTTTCAAGATGATTCGGGCACAAAGTTAATCACAACCTTCCCCTGTCTTCTCCTTTGCCCTGCAAACTCCCATGCTTCCACAGCCTGATCAACGGGGAACGGCTGAATTGGCAACGGCTTGAGCGTGCCATCGTCGAAAAGTGCCGCAATCTTGGCCAGATTGTCACTCCTTGCAGTGACAATGAAGAAAAGCCATTTTACATCGGGATATGTGCTTAATTCCTCGGGGCGTCCCTTTCCATACTCCCAGCAAGCAGGGGGTTCAGCGACAGTTATGATATGTCCATTGTTCTTGACCGTCTTCCATGTCTTTGTGAGGACTGCATCTCCGACGGTATCGATGACCAAATCCACACAACTGACTGAATCTTCCCAGTTAGGGGTATTGTAGTCAACAACTTGGCTGGCACCCAACTCTTTGAGTGTCGTGTAGTGCTGTGATGATGCCAGGGCGACAACTTCGGCGTTGGCCAGTCGATGCGCAATCTGCACAAGGATAAGGCCTACGGCACCAGACGCACCCGTGATAAGTACCTTCTTTCCCTTCTCCAACTTTGCGTGATCGAAAATCGCCTCCCAGGCTGTCAGCACAGGAATCGGAAGTGCTGCGGCTTGCGCATGCGATAAGCTTGTGGGCTTCTTCGTAACTTCCTTGTCCTCTTGAATGACATACTCGGCCTGTCCCAGACCCCGGTTTACATCTGTCATGGAGTATACGGCATCGCCCACGGCCAGGGGGCCCCTGTAATCTGACCCCAGTTCGACAACCACACCAGAGATATCGTGCCCAGGAATCCTTACGGGAGCATCCCAGAGTTCCGGCCAGGTGAGCTCGTCTGCGGTGACACCGGCGGCGTGAACCTTGACGAGAATTTCGGTGCCCTTGGGGACGGGCTTTGGTGAGGAGGGATTGAGGGTAATTTCGGGCGAGCCCTTGTCGCCTTTGACCTCTACTGCCTTCATTGTGCTCATAATGATAAGGGCGATGATGTCCTTGTGCGTGATTGAGAAGCACTTCGATATTGTGATGTTCACTTTGATTTTTGATGAGTTGTGAAGTAATTTGATGTTAAAAAAACTTCAATGACCTTCTAGATCAGATTGTTGGCGGGTATCCGGGCTTGCCGGGTTGTTGAGTCAGGCGTTCCAAACGCAATATCCGGGTCAAGCTGCCCAATCGGATACCCATCAGCTCGCCGTTTCGGGGGCCGGCTTTCGCGGGGTCGCCGAGCCGATGGGTAATAGCTTTCAGTAGCCGCCGGATAATGTGATGTATCAGTTAAAAGACAAGCAGGAATATACGAAGGTTGAGGACGAAAGACCTGGGTCACTTTGCAACTGGCGGCACCCCTGCCACATAGTATAAGAGTTCATCTTCCTCATCAAGACTCCCTTACCTATCAAAGTCAACCATACCTGCTGTAACCCACTAGAACAAGGCACATTCCCTATAAAGCTCACTGTACGGAGTAGCTACCCCCCCTTTAGCAGACATTTTAAATCCCCAGGGCTCAGGCTTATTATTATCTTTCTAATCGCTATCGCCGCCACTATTACTGCCGCGATTGCTATTCACTGTTACTATACATATCTTTCTCAGTAATTACAGTTAGGTTTATCTTTGAGGATAGTATTCTTAATTCGTGATAAAAGTTATCGTTTTGTGAAATATAATAGAGATTTAGCCTTATATTGCAAGGAAAATACTGTATAGAAGCTGTAAGTTAATACTGTATAGCAGGGGTGCTGCCAGTTGCGAACTGACCCAGGTCTTTCGTCCCCAACCTTCGTATATACCTAGGTATTAGAAAATACAGGGTTTTATTAAGTTGTTATTTAGGTATTCGATATTAACTATTTTTAAACGCTAATACCTAAACGTTTAGCATAAAATCAATAATTGCTATAGCGTAGTGTATGTACGGAGTAGTGTGTGAGTGTACGGAGTACTCCGTACATGCCACAAGGATCATAAAGGTTAACTTAGTTCAAGACCCACATCATGATTTTTAATTGGCTAATAATACAGCAGTATATTTCTATATAAAATACTATACATAGTGACCTCTTCCCTAATTGGCAATAATTTGACGATATTAATGCTACGGCGACTAAGGTTATTGATCGTGATAATGGCTTTCCTGATTATTATGGTGTACCTAGGACTTGATTTTGATGGTGACTTAATAGTATTTAGAAGTACTGTGACTTACATTTTATTAGCCAATCAAAAATCAGGATATGGATCTTGTACAAAACTAACCTTTGTGATCCTTGCGGCATATGCGGAGTATACTCGTAGTATCTCCTAGGGCTCGATTCATAAGGGTCTTAGGTCCGGGGCTTGATGGCCCAAGTGACTACACTACTCGGGCCGACTGGTTAATAACCCTGGGTGTAAGATCTCTGGTAGTGGCGGTACTTCGCTCGGCATTGTTTGTGCCGCTTAAAGAGATCTTACTGGATTGACTTTTCCCTTTTTTTCTTTAGTGTTCATTTCATAGCGGACTTGTGCAATAACATCCATGGCAAAGGCCTTGAACTAGGACATTCGCGAACTGGGATAAATTCGAAGAAGCCCGACAAACAATTATACTTCCACTCATAACAATGCAGCACTGACTAAATATGGATGGCGATGGCCATCTTGAACTCTCGGCCTAATGGGGGATATGAATAGACACAATGTTGAGACGAGGAAGGGCGATAGCAGTGAGCACGTAGGAATCGTCTCTTAGCCCCCTATTACTCTTTACTTTAACTGCTATTTCTCGGGGTCCTTACTTAAATTATACTCTCTTAAGTAACCATAATTCAATCTCGTATGGTTCCACTTGGCCACAGCTCCCCTGGTGGTAGTACCACTTTTTCTGACTGCCGTGGGCCTTATGACTGTCAGATAATACGAGTAGGTAACTATTTTGTTGCCTAGGGGTTAAGCACCAACACACACACACAACCCCAAAATAGGCAATGACCAGTAATGCCCGAAGCCAAAGAGACGCAGCTGTTCGAAATTGCTGACCACCATAAGAGACTGGAAATTGACCGTGGACGGCAATTTTAACGCGCAGAAAGAAACTCCGTAAAGACCGGCAAAGATTCACCAGCAGTTCTGAGGAATCTTTGCAGGACTTAAGCCATTGGTAAAAGGCTAGGCTGAAGATCTTGATTATGTTGCTGAATGGGGTTTTTGAGAATCATAGCGGTACCGATTGACTGCATTTTCAAAAGAGAGAGAGAGAGAGAGAGAGAGCATTCACACTGAAATCATACAGAAAGGCTATCTTTCTGAACGAACAAACTTCGGTGCTATGAAAAAACGGAGTGGTAAACTAGATACAATAACGGAAAACGACCCTTGTTTATTCCTCCATTGGAGGATAGCAGCTCCATTGTTGTATACAAACGGGTCCCTTTCTAGCCAGATGCATTCTGGCTGGACGTATACAAAATTTTCTTTTTACCGGAGAGTTATGCCCCTACCGATGCGTGCTAGTCCCTTGTCCCCTGATATGTTTCGTCTAATTCTCACATCCATTTGGTCGGTTTGACAGACACAGCGTAGTACAGGTCCAACCGATCGAAACGCTCCGCGCATATCCAGATACTCCTTTAGGACCAGCACATTTTTGGAGCACCGCATAGCCTGGAGAAGCCAGAACAGTTCGGAGGGGAGAACCGGACACATTATTTGCCCAGCTAACGCAGCATTGGTCATGGTTAGTCTTTGCACAGATAGACCGAACGTCTGGTAGCTCGAAATAGGAGTTCTCAATTGAATAAAGCAGATTAGAGCAAAGTCCCTGGCCCGCATAATGGCTTGAGCCGCAAAAGGGAACACCGGTGTTGCATCTCTTCGATAGCTTTTTGTCATCGTTGGCGGGCACTTCAGGTGAAATAGCCTTATGAGCGGAATCGGCGTTGGAATAGCTATATGACCATTAGTGACATGACTTGATGAGAGAGTTGGCAGGAGTTCTATGGTTCTGGTGTTGACATATAATAAGAGGACAGCGGTATCATTAGATGGACCGAAGCTAGCGTCTAACACGCGATACTCCTGAAGCACAAGACCCTCAGGAGTATCAGGAATCCCAACGCCGGCTGCTTCAATTGCCGCAGCAGCACCAAGGCCACTCAGGATAGAAATCTTTGCAAATAGCATCGTGAACAAAAAAGCGATTGAAATGCGATTAGTGTTGTGTGGATATGCTTAGGATTGATAGAAGTGTTGCTGTTTAGAACTTGCTAAAGGGCAGTGAAAGACTCATATATATAGGTATATGGATGGAGCCTTGCATTTCAATTACTAATATGAAAACCCCTGATAAGGTAACAGTCCTACTTTGAGAGTTACTACCTGGTCACTAACTGAATATTATCAGGGGGTCCTTAAAGTCGGTTAGCCCAGCTTCCTCGTATAATGTAGTTAATAATTGTCCAGAGAATACGCAGGGGCCTTATAGTCAGTTTGCCGGGCTTGAAGTTGATTGTCTAGAGGATAAGCGGGGCCTTAGAGTTAATTAGCTTGGCCTATAGAGTAAGCAGTAAGACCGAAAGCCAAAGAGGCATAACTATTGAGATTAGTGATGATTATACGGAGTACTCGTGTATGACCCGTTCTACGCTATAGAAGTAGTATGCTGTTTTGGTCGTATATAATGCCGAATAGTGAGGTTCGAGGAGCTAAGCAGTCCATGGCTCAAGTATATAATACTTCTGTTCTCGCATATTCAACTTCCATCATACACAAGCATCTTTTCCACGTTGCCAGCTTAGCCAATTATTACACAACCCATTATTGGACTCGCAAAGATGTTCTCCTCTCCTACCAAATTTACAGCCCTCGTCGTTGGACTGGCTAGCATCGCTATCGCGGTCCCTGCCGACGTCCCAGATCATAAGTTGACCCCCGAGCGCAATTTCATTGTCACCCACGACG